>VXAC01006246.1:1132582-1375916 GCA_013399225.1 Rhipidura dahli
CCGCCGGGGTCCGGGCTGGGTGGGAGGCGCCATGTGCGCCCGGTGAGGGCGCCGGTGCCCCCGCTGGGCGGGCGGGGGTCGCCCTCCCTCGCAGGTACCGGGCCGAACAGGTGGCCGCGGCTGCCCGCCCGCCCCTCGCTGCCCCTCGCCGGCGGGTCCCTGCCGAGCCCCCGCCACGGAGCGGAGGGGAAACCCAGTACCGGTGATGGTGGGTGGGTCTGAAGGCTCCCCCCAGGCCAGCCCTGCCCCGCGCCTGTTTTGGGAAGGAAAGGGTCTCTGGACGCGAGTACCTGGGCCTGGGGGACTGGCCGGTGTGAGGGGATCGACCTGGAGTCTGCCGGCGGGAGGCGGCGTGCCCGGGAGCGGGAGATGGAGCTGGAGCTGGCGCCGTTCCTCTGGACCCGGACCCGGCCCTGGCCCTGCGCAGTTTCACGTGCCGGGAGCCGCCTGCTCGTCCCTCCACCTTTGCCTTCCAGGCCTTTAAAATCTTTTGTTCGGCCGCCGTGTCTTTCGCCTCCCGCGGTCTTGACAAACCTTCCCCGAGCCCGCGCTCCCCTCCTGAAAGCGAAGGAGGTTCTTCGTGCCTTCAGTGGGTTGTTGCTCTCGTCGCATCACACCCTTCTTTGTCTGCCAGGCTCTTCGGTTTCCATCCCAGCTGGTGAAAAATACTTGTCTTGGCTGCTCTGTCCTTTCCTGGTGTCTCCCCTGTCCTACCTATTGTCTCCTGTGCGGTATCAAGATACAAAGGTGGGAGGGTCTGCGCTGCCAGTTTGCCGCCTATGAAAAGATGCTTCTTAGGAATGGTGTTTTCTTCGGTTTTCATGTGTGTGAGGCCAAATTCCGTGTAAAAACTCATACATCCTGCTGTGGGTCACCTCGTTACTCTTACGTAAAGATAACCAACTATAACACTTGAAGATTCCACTTCCTTCCAAAAAAAAAGAAAAAAAAAGAAAAAAAGCCTGTAGAAACCTGGGGTGGTTAGGCAGCTGGTATCCCGTGTCTGTTTGTTATGCTGATCTGTATCAGCCTATCCTTACCTGCGAGTCCTTTCATTAGTAACATACACATCCGTGTTTTCACACTTAGGTTGCATGGTCCCCTAGGATTTTGTTCTAAGGAACATTTGGTGATATGGGGCTGGGATCTCTTCTATCCAGCTATATTGTATGTAGACTTTGTGAAGTCTCATATTGTTTTAGAACCACATCTATAATTAAGCAACAATTGTGGAGCTGAAATATACTTAAGTGTCCCTTGAGTTAGGTTTCCTTTCAGGCTTTGTTGCTGTTCTTCTATGGGAGAATTTCCACAGAAATAAGCACTTGTTTGTCTCTTCTCTTAAACAAGCCCTTCTGTTAAAACCAAGAACTACAACTCTTCTGCAAGTAATCATTGTGAAATAGTTAGCAAAAACCCCATTATCAATATGTTAACATCAAAGTACTGTATTTCAGAACTTTTCTTCTGGGAAGGATCCTGCTACTGACAGATGTTGAAGAGAAAGAAATATTGGACTGTGTGGGACAGTACTCTGGTTTGACAGAGTAATGCATGTGAGGCTTTCCGTTTCTGTCTTAATGCAAGTTTTAATCCGGAGGAAGTACAAGGTGAACTTCTTAGAGGCTTCACAGATCTGTAAAGGTGAATTGATACACTGGGAATTTAAGTATTTCACATAAAGCAGGGGGTGCTAGGACAGGGAAGGGAAGAAGAGAAGGAAAGGAGTGCTGGTTTTAACCAATCTTTTGTAGAGGGAGTAATTTTTAGCAGCAGCTGCATTTCTGCTGCTAAAGTGTCAGTTGCTTGACAAATCAGTTATTTCAAACTAAATTCTGTTATAACTGAGAATGCCAAAAAGTCATGAGGAATCATGTTAACATGAAATCCCTCAGCTTTGTTAGTTACAGAGCATTCCTGCAGGTCAGTGTTGCAGTGTGCTGCAAGATGTCTCGACTTAAGGACAGGATGCTGTGCTGACACTGGAGCACTACCTGCTCTTTATGAAAACCAACCCCGTGGTGCTGATGGGAGTAGAGGTGTTTCTCTTCAGTAGTTCATGAAATATGCTTCCTGTTTGCTTGAACCATGTGCTTTGCTTCCTAGTGGTGTGTTTGGTTAGAATAAAGTAATTTGTCTTGTGTGTTTGTAGTCCTAACAGTGACTCTGTTTCTTTAGTGGTGGCTGTGCTTCACAGGGAAGTGCAAAGGCTGCTCTGTTGTTAGTACTGTTCAGCTAATATGAAGAAGGGAAGTGATTTGCTAGTTTCTTTCTGCAACTGTCAGATTAATAACTTTCTGAAAAAAATTTTACTAAATAAAGTATTACTTAAATGTAATTATCAAGATTATTTTTCCAAATTCAACATAGGCCTGTTGATTTTGTTTTTGCAATGTGGAAGGGCTCTGCATTAAGTGTCAGGATGATGCTGTGGACAGGCAGACTTATGGGATACAAGAAGCTTAGTGTTTTCTTACACTTGCTTAGTTTTTCAAGTTACTGCAAGCTAGTGTAAAAGCAGTGCTCAGGAAGTTACAATGAGGTGAGAAATTCTGCTCTGAAGCTCTTAGTTAAGCTTGGAGGGTGAAATCCCAGTTCTGCTTGCTTGATTTAATTTACTTAGTACCCGATAAACAAAACTTTGATCCTGCAGATGCTTAATGTGTTTGTGAAGCTCAAATATTTGTTTGTCTGTGGAGGCTGATTTGACACGCTTAACCTTCACAATACAGGTTTTCCACACACTGAGAAAAGTAGGCCTTTGCTTGAGTTCAACAACCAGCCAGCCAGTACATTATCTATAAATTTGTGTTACTACTCGAGCTTTATTGCTTTGCCATCCTACCAGCTAGGAACAGATTTCAAAGTTTGGACATAACTGAGGGTGTACACTGTGCTTTGAGAAGTGACTTATGTTTGCTTTCAAAGTATATCAGGTGTCAAAAAAACTCATAAGCCATGTTTGCAAAAATTACGTTTAATTGGGCAAAACTGATACCTGTAGTGCTCAATAGCAAACTTTAACTCAGGTATGGAAAAGCAGTCATTCTAGTGTCAAGTTAGGAGCTGTAGATTGTTCTTGTTGCTCTTGGTTTTTGTGCAGTGTTGTGCAGTTGTTATTTAATAAAAAGGAAGAAAATCTGCAAATTCTGAAGGTTAAACTATTCAAGGCTGAGATGAAAAATATCGTAAATGTACCTTATGATTGAGGTATTTGCTCTTAAATTTGTTTGCCTTTGTATTATCTTCATGTATTGATGCCTGCACAGGTTCTTCTAGATGAGATGCTGCTCTAAATACAAAAATGCTCAGTGAGATGAAGCACATGCAAGTTTGTTTCTTCCTGAAATTCTGTGGTACACTGCTGTAAGAAACTGTACTGAAACTCCAGTTTAGGTCAAGGGTAACAAATCACAAAGTTTTATCACTTTGGGTTTTTTTTGTTTTTTTTTTTTTTGTAGGGAGTGTGTGTAAGGGAAGGTATGGGTTGGGAAAAAAGAAAAAAGAAGTAACTTACCTTGTGGATATCCATAGTGGTGTGCCTTGGTCTCCTGTGTCAAAGCCCTCTCACCCCTGCATAGCTAACTGTGAAAGGCTAAGTGTCTTCTGAGGTTTTTTTGTTATGCACTCACTGTTTCTAGGTACATTAGCTGTTTCCTAGAACAGATAAATTCTTGCTTTAAGGGTTTGTGAATTAGTCTCTCTTACACCTAAGCAGTAATTGACAGCTTCGTTTTTCTTGGTGTGTAGGTGAAATTTGGATTGCCTAACAGCCCAGGGATTCATTCCTTTTCTGTTACAAGCCTTACCTGCATATGTGCCTACAGGTCATCTTTTAGCTCACATACGCCTGCATCTCAGTTTAGTTTTGTTGAAAGGTATGTAACTGATCAAAACTGGCTGTTTTTCGTTTCTTTAGTTTTGCAGCTATATAACCATTTCTGACAAAACTCAAGGGATGCAATGTCATTGTGTTTGGTAAAGCTTTATTTTTTTTCTTTCAGTGCATCATAGTTTTAATTATGTGTTCCCCATTTTCTCTGGATCTTAAAATGTGTAATAGGAAGATGTCTTAGGGCTAATAATAATGGGCATTTGAAAGGATTTTGTCTGGGATTTTTCTGTATGACTGCTAGACTGTACTTGAAGCAGTGCATTTATTTCCAGAAGTCAGCTATGAGTAGTAAGGATCTGAGTAGGAACAACTGCATGAGGATATCAGAGTGACCGCTTATCTTTAAAGTCCTTGAACAGTGAGAGCACTGACTTCTTTATTGCCCATTTATATCTTTCTCTTAGCTAAGATGGATCTTGTTCAATTGGCAGTTAAACAAATGTTTGCAGTGTCATAGTGAACGCTCTGAATGTCTCTATGGTTGCTATTTTCATTACTGCCAGCGTTAGACTTCATTCTTTTAAGAATTCATGCCAAGAATAAATGTCCCAACTAGCTCCTTGTTACACTTAGAGGAGGAATGGTCTCCTGTGGTGATGAAAAGGAGCTGCTGCTGTTCAGTGAGGGAGGGATATGGTGGGAATGGAATTATGTGGTATTGCTCTACAAATTCTGTTCAGATGTAGACTAATGAGATGTGTGTTTTATTTTTTACTTTTTTGGTAGAAGTTACTTTAAAGTTACTCTTCTTTTAAAAAACCCAGTCATTTCTTTCATGAATCTTGTAATAGTTAAGAACCAACTCTTTGTGCTCTGTTGTCCATCATATGTTCTTCCTAAAATTTGCATCTAATCTTTTTAAACTGCATACAAGAGAATTAAATTAAGAAATTGTAATTCTTACCGAGACACCTAAAGTCTTACTGTTAGTTCTCTTGTTCCCAGGCCAAGAACTTGCATGTGCAGAGAAGATAAGTTTCTTTAGCTGATGGTCAACTTGGAGTAACTTGAACTCTGTTTATCTTGTTATATGCAGTAATTACCATCCCTTCCATTAGAATGTGTTGAGAGAACCTGGTTCTACCACGTGTTCGTTTGGGGGGATCAGATTGCCTGATGATAACTTGGGAACTTTTGACTTGTGAACAAGCAGTTCTCCTCAGTCAAGAAAATAAACTTTTAAAAGAAGAAGGAGAAAAAAGGTGGGGGAGAAACAAAGCAAGCCTTGATTCTGCAGTCAGATCCTTAAGGTGGATCCTGTTAACTCAGCAGCCTTCTGTGAGGATATAAAGGTCTATTCATGTAGATAGTATCGAAGGTTTCTGACCATTATTTGGAGGCAAATATCAGGGGAAAAATGATGCAAATGTGCACATCTATGAAGAAATGACTTCCTCAGCACTCACAAAAAAAGATGATTCCTACAAGAAACTAGTAACTGTTGAGACTCTGAATGAGCAGTCTGCTATCTGACATGGACTGTTACTTTCACTGATTCCTATGGTTGTTCCATTCACTGAAATGGGTTGTGGAATAAGATTATTGAAATTAAGTATATTGGGTATTATATACTTCATATCCTTCACCCCATTTTTTGTCAGCTAGTTTGTTTCTCAGTTGCCATACCTGATATTTTTCTCTAATCGGCTGGGCCATCCCGAGGTCAAACTATTATCTGATGATTTGTTTTCTTGCTCCTGCCAACTTTTTACTTTGTTCTTACCTCTATTCCTTATTACTATTTCTGGAAATTGAGTGGGAGACTCGTTGCCTTAGTTACAGTGACTAACTGCTTCAAAGTTATTTATAATGTTTGTGTTTAAATAACCTGTATCACAATTGAAATCACAGAACATTTCACATCAATAAAAAAGTAAACAAAGCAGTACATCACTAAGTGCTGAGAGCATGCTTACAGTGCTGATTTTTGGGGATTTTGTTTTCCTTTCATTGTTGGGGGTGTGGAGGACAAGTTCTAATCTGGCCTTTGAAGAGTCATCTGAAATAAGGTGTCTTGGTGTTGTTATCCTTTGTGCAAATGAGAAAAGAATCTTAATGTTTAAGCTCCAAAATATCAGGGAATGTTATTCTTTCCTTAGTAAAGACACTAGCACTCTCCCCAAGGAGGGGGAGTATACCACTGTAACTGTTCATTCATTTGTGATTCTGGTGCTGATGAATTATACAGCACTGACCCATTTCGGCATAGAACCCAGAGCTAATGGAAGAGTGGTGGGACTGAGGAGTTGAGAGAGAAGGGAAGATGGGACTTGTAGCCAGCTATGTGGGTGCACAGAGATAAAGAGGAAGCACCGGCAGCAATATGCAAATAGAAGAGGGACAAAATAGTTAGATACCTTGACCCAGGACCCAGGTGTGGATCAAATATTCGTGAGAGAGCCAGGACCCCTTTCTCTCTGGGAGCGGCTTTTAATGAGCGTGAGGGAACGGTTTGTTCATAAAGAGAGGATGCAGGAGTACCACCATAGAATGCAGTGGAAGACACTCGAGGAAGGGATCCAACAACTAAGAGAGGTGGCAGTATTAGAGGTGCTCTTTGGGAGGGATGGACAGCATGATAATGACCCCGACAAGGTCAAGTGCACAGGGCAGATGTTGTGGAATCTGGCGAAGCTGGGGCCACAACAACATCCTTGTAGATTGCGAAACTACTTGTTAGCTGAAGCACCTGAAGACTTAGGTCCTAAAATAATGAGATGCTCTTTACTGTGAATTGAATATAATCTGAGATTTTCACTGTTTATCTCTGCAGTAATGTATGTATGTGAATTGAGTGAACTGTACTGTGTAAGTAGATTGCTTTTTACATGAATGAGTCTACCTATTTAGGGCAGCCTGAGCACAAATGTTTTTCTCAATAAATTACTGAAATTGTATATAAATTGGAGAAGAGTGAAGCAGAGGTCTGCCTATTCTAACACTTGGAGTCTGGTAAAAAAAAGGAAAAAAACAACTTAAGCGTATGTTGTTAAACTTCAGAACTAAATTTACAGGGGTAGGGATGAAAGTGTTTACGAGTAATCATAACTGCCTCATATTAGAACTTCCTGAATGTTCAGGTTTTGTAGCTAACTGCCTGTTTGCATGAGTTAAGTCTAATTCTCACTGTGTCTTGAACTGTTGTGAAGTCATCCAATATGTTTAATGTTCCCATACTCTCAAACAATGAACTTCACTTAATGGCCTTTATAATTCAAGATGATGAGCATTTGCTTATAAGTCATTCTTGGTCAATTTGCAGTCATGCAATTATGCTTAAGGTCCACTCTCACTTTGTGCTGAAGTACTGTACTTGCTCCCATCTGGTACAGAGGAGGATACATCTGGATTTTTTTTTTTTTTACTTTGTCAAAGTGAAGATACAGCAGTGCCTTAATGAAGGAAGAGAAGGGAGCACAAGCAAGGAAAGTCAGCATTACAAAATGAAAATGAGATTACAGTAGCTAAAGCATTGAGACCAAAATTAGCCTTTTTTTTAGAGCTTACAAAATTTCTAGCAATCATGAAGAATCCATGTTTTGTTTCAAGATTTTGCTGTTTGTCTTCCTTTTTGATTGTATTTTCATAGCTCCATCTATGCTGGTCCCCTTGACAAAGGAGGAAATTGAACCTTCTATTGGGAACCTGGTCATCAAGCAGCAGGCAGCATAACAGACCAGGGATCTGCCCAGCTGACAGCTGAAGGAACTACTTGTGTCAGAGAGAGCTCACCTGGAGGCAGTAAAAAACATTTTCAGGAAGTCCTGTAGTTATTTATATACTAACATAATCTATAACTAATAAGTAATTTAAATCCATCACTGCAGACTGAGTTTTGTACAGTGATAGGGATAACTGGTGTTCTCTCCTTCCCTGTCCCATCTTCAGGTCATCTGCTGCTTCTGTCATGAGAGTGGGTTGGTAATCTATGCAAGTCCTTTTTTTCATCCCAAGGACTTGATATGTCTTTCCTGCTTCAAATGTCTGTGTAGTGTCTGCTAACATTTCATTCACTCACCAATGTGTCCTCACAAAGTATTTTTGGTAGGTTAAAATGAAGGACATAAAATCAGGAGAGGAATAAAAACAAAATGCTAGCATTGTTTTTCTGGTTACATTATTACTCATTGTTTGGAATTAGTGTAATGTCCCAAGTCATGGTGGAAGGATGCTTCAGAAATAGCATGTTAATGGAATTCCCTACCCCTCTCCTCTGTCTCTTTCTAACTGCAGAATTTTGTTCAGTTCTTGCTGTGGTTGCTAAAACATGAGGATCGATAGAAAGTGGTCTTATGCTTAATACTGTTGCTGTGCAGTCTCTGCCAAATCAGAACCCTGGATTGTTACTGCCTTTTATTTCCTTTGCTCCTGTCTCAGTTCCAGAACCTGGATTTTGTTTTATAGCTCTGCTGTGTTTTGCCTTTTTCTTTTTTTTTCTTTTTTTTCCTTTTTTTTTTTTTTTTTTTTTTTTAACAGTGCTCTTTCATTCTGGGGGATAATTTTCAGTATTAAGGAGTACTTGTAGAAGAACATTTTCTCTTCTTGTTTCTGCCACCTGCAAGGTTGCAAAGGCCGTTATTGGCCTGCAACAGTACTGATCCTGTAGTACTGATCCAGCTCATTTATTTCTTATACTCTTACCCCATGATAGTGTTTGCAGTTTCTTTCCATCCACAAGCACCCAGACATTTAAAGTTTATTATCCAACACTACTTAGATCTCAGAATGGTAAATATATTAAAATAGAACCTTTCAAGTAACGAGTAAGTAACATTTTATGACTTGTCCATAGACATTTCTCTATTCTGTTTACCATAAGTTTAGCAAATTATATTACTGCAATCAGGTATGTAAATAGTCAAGTTAATCTACTCCATAAGAAACAGAGCTCAAGAGAGGAGTTTCTTTGAATGTTTTCATAATGAGAGTGAAAGAGAAGGGTGAAGAGAGGATTTATAAAACACCAGAGAGAGCCAGGAGGACAAAAATTGTTAGGATATCACTGCTTGTCAGCATCAGTGAACAGCAATACTCTTCTGATGAACTTCAAGTTTCATAGTCAAGGATCATCCAAAAATCAACAGGTATATCCAGCTACCCTGTGGAGCTGTGTTTGCAATGACTTCAAGATATTGATTCCTTTTTCTACCTACTGCACCTTTTTACATCACAGGAAAGGGACTTCAACAGCATCTATAATCCCAAACTAACACTGTCAATAATATACAGAAGAGGATACTTCCTGCTGGTTTTCTACACCCAGAGATGTAAAAAATGGTTTTGGATCATGTATATAAATTTGTTATTTTTAAAGGGCAAATATAGCTGCACGTAGCCACATCTTTTGTCTCTGAAAGGCCTTTGACTCTGCACATCAGGAAATTGCTGCCTTTTTTTTTTTTCTGACTTCCAACATCTAGCAAGCCAGAATTATTTTAAAAAAATGATATTTTTCATAGCTTGCATTTAAGCAGATTATTTATGGGGTTTTCATACCTGAAGGGTGATAAAATTTTTGTAATACTCTGCATGTGTTAAAATTGCTTTAGTAATCATTTAAGTATTAAGCTTACTGCATACATAATTCAAGTGCCATGGCACATGAGTCTGTGTCCACGAGTGTTAGAAGAATTTTGCAGAAAAATTGCCACGACTGTTAAAAGACTGTTGATTAAATCTTTGCATGCTAACCTGAACAGTAAGGTCATCTGGAAGGCTCTCTTTTGCTGTTGCATGGCTGTACAAAATACCCCACACATGTAGGATATCACACTGGTTTCCTGTCTGGACATCCCATCCCTTACATAGGGGAGCAGCAAGATATGTTTCCTTCTATAAAGCTCTCTGCTGGAACTTACATAAGCCAAAGAAACAGGATCTGTTTGAACGACAGGAGGAATGGCAGCGCCAGCGGTGCTGCGGAGATCATCAGAGAAGTTCAGCTCCTCTTCCCTGGAAGTTTGCCACGCTGGAATTAGCAGTGCTCTCCTCCATGTTGCTTGGAGGTGTTGCAGCCGTTTGGGAACTGTCATTCTGGAGTAAGTTCTTTAGAAAATTAGCTTTTTGCCTCTGGAATACCAACAAGCACAAATAAAACTTGTAGGCCTAAAGCTTGATCTGGTGGCAGCAGTCGGCTACAATGAACTGAACCCAAAGACAGGATGAATGTGCCTGCAGAAAAGATCTCAGAAGTATCTGCTGGAGCTCAGCCTTCCATGCTGTGGCAATGCTTATTGCCTCTACTGACATACAAGTGGTTTAGATGTGTCCAGAAAAGCCCTGTTGGGTTTTTTTTTTTACGTGTATATAGTCATACATATATGAGTGTAGTACCCACTAGTGCTTCCTTTATGATGCCTGACACATCTTGTTTCTGGGAAAAGTAACCTGTAAAAGCAGGATGAATAATTGAGGAAAAGGAGGAATTGCTGGAATTACATCATTTGACCTCAAGGTCTTGTGACCTGCTCTTGTGTGGAGTGCAGTGACATGTAACCTGCCTGGGAAGTGCTGTGTTGTTACAGGATGCTTGTTCAGAATGCCGGGTTCTTACTTTTCACTGTCTGGCATGGCTGCAGAAGTGAGGTGGCAATTCCTTTGGTGTGTATTTTCACTGTCTTGATTTTGTCACTATATAAGAAACAGTGAAAATTACCTGTAACAGGCAAGGTTAAATACTGACAGAAACATTAGGATATGTTTTTCTTGTAATTCTGTTTTTCTTTTTAAGTGGTTAATTAACAGCCAAACTATGCTAATTATATGACTTGGAAATTATCTACCACAGTGAAGGCCAACATTTTCAGTTGACAGATAGGAGAGGGAAATACAGATACATGAACTGCTGAGTGCAAATATATTTCTGGTGTAGGGTAGGACTGTGTGTCTGAGAAATGGCCTGAATCAACCCCGTTCTTTTAAGACAGTGGAGCAGGTAAATTTTCATGAAAGCTTAGAGTTCAGTAATTTTAGGATGGAGTTTAATGATGTGCTTCTCCTTAAATTGTTGGGTTTTTTTTGTTTTTTTCATTTGCAAGGTTTCTAACAATAATGGTTGAAACTCAGTGGCTTCCAATCTCCTGCCTAAGGCCATGGTTTGATATTAGGTGGTAGCTGAGCTTAAGCAGTCTCTCATTCTTTTTTTCTGCACAGTGGTGAAAAGGGAGGGGAGAGGCAAATTACTGAGGTTAGCATAGGACTGTGAAGTTGTTCCTCGAAAATTTTCCTAAGTAGAAAGGAATGTTCTGGATTAAATAAACTTACTCTAATGTCTGTCTTTGTGTCAGAAGTCCTGTATTCACAGATGATGTATCGTGTGCGTGTCCTTTGGTTTGGGGGCTGGAGGTGAGTGGAGAAACTTGAGTGTGGTCTGTCTTGGAACTTTCTCTCTGAGTAACTTTCATGCTGTTTGTCTTAAACTTCTTAGAATATGTTTTGAAACTCAGAAACAGGCTTGATTTTCTTATCTGGTTCCTGATTGTTCTGGGGTTTGAGTGTGGTTGTGAATTCCTCTTTAACTGTGAAAGAACCTAGGGCATTAAGAAGTCTGCTTCTTTTTATAACACCCCATATTGACGTAACATTGACTGAAAACTCCAAAAGAAGAAAAGTTCCACTGTAACATACAAGTTTACCACATGTGCTGCATTTCAGGATCCTCAGCTTTTTCCCATCTCCCATCTGACAACAGTGTGTCAGTTTTCCTGCAGCATTTTAAAGTTGTATTTTCCCCTCTTAAAATGATCACATGCTCAGTTTTACAACTGGAGCTCTGAAAATGACACCAAAAAGACTTTCTCTTGCCTTTCATCTCTTCTCAGTGAAAGTGTAAGACTGTGTTTGGGTAATCCAGTTACCTGAAAACCATATACCAAAAGTAATCTGAACTTGCTGCAGCCTTTTTCCTCATAGTAACATGTATGGATAGAAGGCTCTTCAATAGTTGTGCTTCTTATGTGTGCAGCTTTAATTCCTGGACACCATCCAATGATGGCTTGGAGTCATGCCTATTGTGACTAGTGATCCCTCTATCTCCCTGCACAGAGATAAATGCTTGGGGTAGGGAAATATCTAGTGAGAAAACATGCTCATAGAAAAATGCCTAAGTTGAAATAAATTCTACCAATAGTAATTAACAAAGCATATCAGTCTAAGAGTAAACCGCAACCTTCTGTAATAGAAGAAAATTTTCAACTCAGCTCAGTAGGAAATGGAAACAAAAAATAGTAGTTAGTGTTTTATATTCCACATATCACCTCATATAGTTGTATGGATACCACAACATAAGCACACTGATTGTGCAAATATTTTTATCAGCAGCCATTAATGAAAATCTTATCAAGGTGGGCTGTTTCCTTTTTTCTGTTTCTCAGTTTGATTGTGCTGCAAAAATGTTCAATTCAGCAGGTTATGGATGAGGCTATTCATTCATCTGACTGGTTTAATTTTCTGGAATAAGCAATGGTAAAACTACAAAGCTTCATTTAAAAAAACCAGAACAAATTGGACATGTCTTTTGACAGTGAGAATGCACTGGGAATAATTACCTTGGCAAATAAGGGTATACTAAAATTGTTTTTAACAGTGTCCAAACAAATAGTTGCCTACATATCACCTCTATGCATGTGAGAACTCAGCTTACAGCCTCTACTTCAGGTGGTTCTTCTTGCTGGTCATCAGCACGATTTAATTTTTTGTTTTTAGCCTAAAAGTCTTAGACAGCCATTCAGGGGCTACTTTCTGAGTAGGTCAGCTGTCTCTGCTGTGGGCTGTAGGGTGGTATTATGCTGCTTTCTGAGTAGGTGTCAAAACCCACATGGGTGGCATAAAAATGTAAAACATAAACAAATGAACACTGGAATGGGGGAGGTTGGGGAGAGGGAATGAGAATGACAAACATTAAATAGAGAGCTATTTTGCACACTGTTAATGAGAAACATAGTTTGATATTTAAAACAGCTTACCTAAGTATCAGATTATAGATTGTAAGGGGACAAAATATGAGAGGATAGCAGAATCTTCTTTACTATGCCAAAATAAATCAAGTTATTAAAAGTATGCATAGTTTTGAGAATACCTGTAGTATATAGCTATTAGTGTTTAAAAATCAGACTCGGTGCTGCAGAATAAATTACATTTATGGCAATTTTCTCGTTATTCTGTACTTTCTGTTCCTTGTTTTGTAGGAGATACAGAGTACTTTTTGTTGTGCTTTTTGTATTATGCAGTACAAAGGTTCTCAGTGATAAGACTAGACAAAAGGTTAATCTATTTTCAGTGTGGTTTATTGGCATGGATTGTGGGAACTTCGAGGGAATGTTAGACCTTGAGTACGTAGAGAACAGGACAGCGACACTTTTTATTTAAAAATTACATTAGGAAAAGATATGAATATAATTTCCTAAGATTTAAGTATGGCATCTACTTGCTTTCAAAGAATTATAAAAAAATAACACTTAAGTAGTATATATTTGTTGCCAAAGGATTGAATTCAAACTGCTTCATGGACGGAAGTCATGAGCTAAGCACTTGGAACGAGTTTGTGGAAGCTTACTGTTTGCAAGCAGCATTAGACGGTAGCCTCTTCTGGAACAAATGGTATTTTCTTTACAATTACTCCTCTTAATTGGTCTGTTCAGTGTTGAAAACCAGAAGAATCTGGGAAAAAGAAAAGCTTCTCATATGAATTGAAGTTTGACAGAACTGTGCTAATCCTAAAATTTTGACAGACTTTATGGCCAATCCCAAGTAATTGATTCAGCACATTAACTGTTACTGTATGAAGGAAATACTGTGGACTACATAACTCGAGACATTTTTGGAAGATTTTAATTAGTAGCACATGTAATTAAAACAACTTTTTTTTAAAAATTTCTTTGTTAATTGCTCTGATAAAATCACAAATTAAAAAGTATAGTAAAAGTAAAGTAATTAGTGCATTAAAGTAATTAATGTGGTGTAAAGGTTATCATGTGCTATTTAAGTGCATCCAAAAAGAAAAAAATATAACCCAGGACAACTCACTTTGATTTGCCCAGGTCTCCCCTTCTTCTGAACACAGGTAGGGATTAGTTGAAAAAGTGTTAGTAAAGCAATCAGCTGTTTGTTCTGAAGAGTGTTATACCTGGTGATCTTATTTAGTGGTAGCTTGCTTGTCTTCTCCCTGTGGAGGGATTTAAGCAGTCAGGACTTGGAGAAAGTGCTGCAACATTGTGTTGCTGTTGTGGAGAGATGCTACAATAATCATTTTATAGGGGGTTTCTTTTGTGTCTGGTTGTAATAGTGTTGGATTACACCCTGTTTCGTGGACATCATTTTGCTGTTCTGTATTTGGAAGGTTGTCTTCCTATCATTAGGGTTGGAAATGACCTCTGGAGATCATCAGTCCAACCTCTCCCAAGGCAGTCACACAGAGCAGGTGACACAGAAACATACTCAGGTGAGTTTTAAATGTCTCCAGAGAGGGAGACGCCACGAGCTCTCTGGGCAACCTGTTCTTCTTGTGGTTTAGTTTATGGACATTGCTCCTTGTTCTGTCACTGGGCACCACTGAAAAGAATCTGGCACCATCCTCCTGGCACCCACCTTTGAGATATTTATCAGCATTGATGAGATCCCCTCTCCATCTTTTCTAACCTAACAGGCCCAGCTCCCATAGTCTCTCCTCATAAGAAGGAGATTTATTCTCACAGTCTTTTCCTATCTGGCCCCTATCTTCACCTTGAAGAAGTGAAAACCTTTTGGCACAATGGGTTCCTGTCTGTCAAGAAACATCTGACTTGTTTTATTTGTTTTTAAGAGCATTGCACCTAGATAACTGTAGGTAGCCAATGTACTTCGGAAGTGAATTCTATTTAGTCACTGTAATGGCACTTTACCTGAGCAAGGTCTTAGTTTGGTGATGTGCTTTAAATTGATGGAATTACTTGGTTGGGATTAATTTTCCTGGGAGTGTCTGTGTCCACCATGCAAGTGGACTTAGCTATAACCGTTAACTTTTTTTCTCATCCCTTGAAGTGTTCCACTGCCTGTGAAATGTAATAATATATTTTAAAAAATATTTCCTCTTTTTTTTTTTCCTGTAATGACCACATCTTGCTGAACTTCAAAATTGTGCTTTTATATACAGCAGTCCTCAGGTCAGATAGAGGTGACCGACTTCTGGCAGTCAGAGGTATCTGATTTTCTTCCCTTTGCAGGATGTATTGATGTAGTGGAATCTGCTGTGGCATTTGTGCATGGCAGGTAAGAATGCCAGTTTTCCTCGTGTGTTTATGTGGAGGGGGCACTCATGATCTAAGCTTTAAGCAATTGACAGAGTGCACATAAAGGAGATGTTTGGCCATGTGTCCTCTCCAAGCAACTGGATTCTTCCTGGAGTAAGAAAGTCCTAAAGTGTGTGGTAGTACCCTCTGTGTTTCCCGTGGGATTACAGTGAACTGGAAAATGCAGCTCTTGTTTTTCATTCAGATATTTGACTTGCCACTGACTGATTTGAGCCTTTTGTAAGTTGAAGTCCTACTACATCCATATGTGAAAATGTGTCTCTGAGTCTACTGGCCAGTTCTTTTTCAGTGTTTTGCATTCTGGAGAATGAAAGCTATGTATCATTGAGCTGTGTTAAAAGCTCAAAGCTTTGTTTGGACACACCTATGTGGAATGCCTCTGTTCCAAGTGAATTCTGACTCTTCTCCTATCCCATCTTAAAAACATGTTTTTGTCCTGTAAAATTGCCTCAAGGCTGATAAGGCAACACCACCTCGTGTGCACTAGCATTTACAGGAAATTGCAGACTCTTAAATCTATTCAAAGAGCTGCTTATTCCATATATTTTGCTATGTTTTCCATAAAAAAGGCCTAGTCAATAAGATTAAGAAGACAACAGCTATTTGTTTTGCTGGCCTTGGGAATAGAGAAATGACCACAAACACTGTTACTCCCTGCGTATTGTGGCGCTTCCACATTAAAGATCCAGGGAGGCCAGTTGGAGGTATTTCTATTTTTGCGTTCAGAAATTAGTCTAAAAATATTGTATTTAAAGGGGCTGTTTTTCTTTCATGGAGGGAGAAACAACTCTGAGGAGGTTTTTACTTGTGATGATTTATTCCTGTTAGTACATGAGTTGAATGTTTCCGGTAGACATTCTTTTTTATGCCTGTAACTTAATTTTGCAAATGCATACTTTTTTTGTTTGAAATGGTATTTGTTTCATCATTCTGTCTGATGGATGTATGTTTTCTAACCTTTCTTCCTGTTTTTCCTACCCTTTTATTGGGTAGAGTGGAAATGTTACAATTCAGACACATGAAAAGGAAATAGCAATGATTAAAACCCATGAATTAAGAAACAATTTCTTAAAGGTGGTGTGCTGGTAAAAGATTACTTCACAAACTGCTACCCTGATATCCTATAAATAGTATTGATCAAGTCTAATCTTTGTGCCTTGGCAGATACCTAGAGTATGCAATTCTTTCATCCCTCTACCCAATATCCATTTTTAACTGTTGTCTTCCATTCTGTAGATGTTCTGAAATATGTCACAGCTGTATACTAGAAAGTCTCTGTTCCACAGTCATAATCTGAGGGGTTTAAACTTTTCAGTCCTCATGTGTTTTAAACACTGAGGGTTCTGTAAAGCCAGACTGTAGACTTTGAGAGGTAACATGCTATGGACAAACATAGACTCAAATAGCTCAAAACCTCTGCTTTCTTCTGATTTTAATGTCTATGAACATCACTTCTTGGTTTGTATTTCTCTTTGAATGTGACAGCATCTGTTCACATTGGAAAGCATTACTCTTTTCTGGTCTTACGTACAGTGTTCTTGAAGGGTTAGCTGTAGGTTCTAAACAAGTTTGTCCTGGTTGTGAAGTTTCTTAATGGGTTGATTTATATATGAACTGCTGTGACTCATAGCAGGCTACCTTATTTTTATCCAGATAATTACCTTGCTAAAAGATGTGTGAAATGTAGAGATTTCTTCCCTCAGCTTAAGGAGCAATGCTATTGTTTATCTGTCCTTTTGATGTTATGTTTGATCAGAATTCATATTCTGCTTGCCTTTGCTTTCTTCCTAAATTTTTAAATGGAAATTATCTCTGAAGTGCTTAAATTGTAAAAGTGAAAATGAAGTCCATGATAGCATCTGAGCTGCAGTAGTTTGTTTGTTTGTGGGGTTTTTTTAAGTTGTGTCATTTCCAGATATATCATAGGAATTTTCAGTGTTGATACGGCTTTTTGTATAAGTAGTTATTGTTTGAAATGATACATGTGCACATGTTGAAACAACACGTAGATAAAAGTTTCTGGATTTACTATAGGATCTTACTGCTCTTCTGCTTTGATCATTTTTCATTTTTAACAGTGGTGTGAACATCAGAGGATCAACACGTGTTTTCACTTATGTCATTTGGGATGCTTCATAGGCTCACAAGTCTTCAGGCTTGTCAGTTCATTATTTCACCTCTTGTTTTATGCCAGGGAACTGTTCAAGCTGAAGGCTTTTATCTGAATAGCAAATCATAGGGTAGGATTCAACATCAGGAGAACTATTAAATTTGTTTTTAAATTTACTTTTATTTTAAAATGGTCTAATACTTTAGCCATGATCTCTGACAGTTCTGCTGATTCATAATGAAACAGCTTGAATTACTGCTTTGTTTGCCTGTGAAGCTCCTCCGCGTGGTTGTCCTTGGTAAATAGTAGTCACTGAGGAAATAGTATGGGATAGCATCCTCCTACCCCTCAAATCCTCCTCCCTCCCCTCAAATCAGCTCGGTTCACAGCTGCATGTATATGTTAATGGTATTGATTTTATGTTAGTGTACCTACTTGTGAACTGTGATTATTTGGGGGCAGACATCCTTGTGAATATCTGCTGCTGCTAAACCTGCTGGGAGTTGTAAATGCTGTTAATATAACCTCTAGAATGTTCTGAAATAATATGCTTGATTTTAACCAACAAAAAAATTAGAGGATCAAGTAAATAAACCAACATAAGTGCATCAGTGATTTTTTTTTTAAGAGCGTAAACAGTTTTCTCATATAATTAAAAGATGAAGGCATGAAAACAAGGACAAAGTGAGATACCATTTTAAATTAATTGTACATTTCATGCTCCTCAAAGCTTGGTATAAATATAAACAAATTATCACAGGGATTTTGGAACAGCAGATGGATGTCTATTCTCCTCCTTCCAGCCCCCAAGATATCCAGGAATATCTTGGGAAGAACTTGTTGTCCTTCCTGTAAGTACTCTAGTTTATATGTAACCATGATAAATAAACTCAATAAACACAAATGTGTTTGTCCTACATTGAAACAGTTTTCAGCATCATTTGGTACCACTGACTCTCATCAGATGTAAAAGATGGAGGGTTCAGTGCTAGGTATATTAAATTATATATTCTGAGATCCAAAGTACAGCTTAGTTTTGTATTTTAAAATGTATTGCTTTTATTTCAACTAAAATAATATTGGTGACCTTAACCATCCACATAGTTTGACTTTCCAGGACTTTTAAAAAGAAAACTGAAGAAACCTGAATTTGGCACATTATTCTAGTATTAGTAATTTGTTTCATGATAAACCTTGGCTATGACTTCCATGAGTTTGGGTCCCCCACTCACAGAACAGTTTTGGGAGTAGCAGTTTTCTGTGGCATGTTGCTCTAGACACTGGTGATGGCTTTGTCCGCCCTCGCTCAGATACTGCCACAATACCATCTTTTTGGATGAGACTTCCCCCACCTTTGCTGGGATTAGTCTCACACTGCATCTTTGTAAACTCCTTGTTTCTTCCAATGTGGTTATTGCTTTTACTCTGCTCAGCACAACTTGCTTCTGGTGTTGATTCTGTTGTTTTCATGGTTTTTTTTTTAGTCAATGCATTTTGTCTTGTCTCTATAACAAATGGTTATCGTAAATAGCTTCTCTCTGAATTATTGATGTTCCACAATGATTTCTTGCTCCAATCTATTTATACTTTGAGCATATCTGCATTTTTTCTGTGAGATAGAAATATTCATGTGAAATTCAGTGGTTAATCAACCACTGCAGTTTTGCTATATGTGAATTTGTAGGCACCTCTGTACTATAGATTTCTGTGTAGAATTCTACAAATAATTATAAATTCACAGAATAAGGTTTTCAGTGTCTGTCACTGTAGGTAGTTCTTAGTTTAACTGCTAAGTCTTCCTCTATTTCCCAGCTTAACTGCATCCATAGCATTAAGAGCAGGGTGTCATCTTGCTTTGTGTTCTCCCTGCTATCTTGCCAGACTATCCTTTGAATGGGAGTACAGATGGTATGACTCATTTACACTTGTCCTAAGCAGGCGACATACTTAACACCAAGTATGTGCCTCCAGCTTTTGATTCCTGTGAAAAAGAGTGTTTCCCTCCCCACCCAAATGAGAGTTATTTTGCTATGATTTAATCCGATTTTAGTTCACCTTCCTTTTAAAATTAGGGAAGCAGTCTTTTTTTTTTTTGGTTTCCCCTGACTAAAATGCAATTGACACTGTTTTTAAAAGATGACAGATCAGACCTCTGCTCATTTTGCCGATGACACTTTTAAATAGGAGAAATGAAGATGCGCAAACGAATGGCTCCATTGTTTGGAGGTAGAAAATACACTGAGGTTCTATAGACCTACTTTGCTACTTTTTCAGTACCTCTGGAATGCAGATAACTGGTTTTTCCTAGTGTATGAGGAAGTGAGTGTATTCTGCAACGTGGGACACAGGTAAATGGGCAAACATTTTCCTTTCTGAAACAGAGTGGGTCTGATAGCGCTTCATTGTTGTCTAGACTTTGTCTGGCAGTCTTGAATATGCAGAATGGTTTATCTTCCCTCTGTAGGAGCAGGGATAGAAAAGAAATCTTAGAAACTTGGTGGGTGGTGGTGGTGGAATATTATTTCTTTTTATATAGAATCATTCACCCCTCTTTTCTCCATGCCTCAGCTGAGGATCTGCTCTTACAGGTAATGTTTGAGGAGCATGTAGTGTGTTGAAAGCATGCTTGGCACTGAACAGCACCAAAGTGGAGCTGAGAGTTTGGGATAAAGTGCAGGTTGATATATAGTCATGTGCCTTAATTATTTAGTGTTTCTCTTTTCATTTCAGTCACACCCAGAATCAAGCTCCAAGTTGCGATATAGAATGTTTTTTTTTTCTTTTCAATGCAGTAAGTTTACTGAAAAAAAAAGGATCAGGAGCACATTTTTCCTAACATTTTTTAATATTAGTAATTTAAATGGGCAGAACTTTGAAGTTGTTTTTCAACGTTTCATGGCTATGTCTTTCTACATATAAAAACAGTTTAGCAGCTCTGTTTTTCAACAAAAACCTTCTTTTCTTGCAGCTCTTTCACATATATGCTGTTTCTCAACAAAAATTTGGAAGACCAGCCCTCCCTTAAACCGGTATAGGTGTTCATAATTGCAGCAGAGCTGTGTGTCTTCTCCCACTTGGAAGCTGAACACTCTTGTTTAAGGCTCCCTCTGATGGCAAACTGCTGCGCTTCTCTTGCTTTCTGTGTTCACTTTCATCTCTCTCCCTTGGTCTCCATTTTATCTTCTTGCTGTGATGCTGCATTAGGCTGTTGTTTCGTGTGTGTCCCACTGGAAGTGCAGTTTTAATGAAGCTGATAAAATTGAAGGGCCCTACCAGATTGCATGTATAGTAGACAACAGTAAGCTGTTTGCCTAGGTAGGGGGAAAGGAGGGAGAGCTTATCTCCTCTACTTGAATTTATTTAATATTTTTAACTTATTGCCATCATTCTTCCATGATACAAGTCATACTTACTTCGTAATGTTTGGCTCAAACTGATGACTTTATCCCCCTGAGGCTTGAATATGAGTACTTTGCTCTTTTAAACTCATATTCTTTGTTCCAGAAAACAACTGTTTGGACAATACCATCTTACATTTGGTACAAAAAACCCTCAGTACTATAAAGGCTTTGTTAGTTGCTTTTGTATGGGATTATTATTAAGAAATTACTATATTTTAAATCTTGTAGTTATGCTAATAAAGATCTAATATATAGAAAACAGAACTGTCACTGCAACTTGCGTGTTTGATAGCATATGGTAATATTTTATGGGTTATTGATAAATTTGTCATGTAGATTACAAATAGTGCAAAACAAAGCTGTTTATCCTGTGGTTACAGAAATAAGACATTGTACAGTTTGTATGTCTTTGCACATCTGTGTGTAGAAGACCAGCGTGAGAGAAAAGATAGTGAGCCTGTTGCCCCTTGGATAAACAAGCCTTTGCTACAACATTACTCAGAGGAGAAGAAAGCCAGCAGATATTTGTGTTCTTGAATCTCTTTCCTGCTTCAGTAGTAGTAGTTTCAAATGTTTCTTAAAAGTATTTGCTGAATTATTTAATTATTATTAAATATTACTAATTTAATTAAATCTAACCTTTGGTTGACATCAATTATTTAAATGGGAAAAGACTATCGGTTCTTGTTCATTGTCACTGGCTGCAATAGCACTGTTGGGTACTTACTGCATGTGGTGTTGCCTTTCATGTGTGATGCTGCTGAGAGTTTCAGCTGGTGGAAGAGATGTTGGATTGTAATGAGTTTTCTGGTGTTGTCAGGACTATTCTGATGGCATGAAATCCAAATCGATGGTGCATCTTGGCTCAGAATCCCCTGTTTTGTTCAGTTTGTAGGAGCTGTTGGGATGTCAGACTTTCAAGTATTGCTTCTGTTTGCTTGCTCAGCCTTGCACCTGTTTGGGAATACTATTTTAGCATGTTTCTGGCAATTCTAGTGGACGTAGGTGACGCACCTGTAAATATGTCAGAAAGACTGAAGTAAAGCTCTTTAAATTTTAAATCTTTAGTATCTCCTCGAATGTGAAGTCAGTTAAAATTAAAAATTAAAAATGGAGGTGCCTACCTTAAATATGTGAAGTGACTAGAGCCTTCCAGGAATTCTGGCACTTGTAGGAGAGATGTTAAAGGAAGGCGCTGGGAAGAAATTCTGTGGTCTGTGAGTTCAAGTGCTTTGATTTTCTTTGGTGTGCTGCCACCAAGTGACAAGGCTTGATATTGCTGCTCTTGTTTTTTGTTTCGGTTTTTTTTCTTTTTAAGAGTGATTTCCACTAATCACTCTTTTTTCTTTCTTTCAAATCGAAAAAGTTAGAATATTACTTTACACCCCTGGTACATTTGCGTACAATATTCCAGATTATTATTCAGAATGACATGACTGCTTGGAAAGTCTGACTGAAAATTTTTAGGATAAAAGAACTCTCAAAGCTAAGCTTTTTTTTTCCCCCTAGCATTCTGCTGTTCAGTTTAGATATTCTGGATTCTGTAAATTATTGTGGAGTCTCTGTCACTGGAGATATTTAAGAACCATTTGGATGAAATCCTGTGCCATGTGCTCTGGGACCGCTGTTTGAGTGGGGAGGTTGGACCAGAAGACCCATTGTGGTCCCTTCCAACCTCACCTATCCTGTGATTCCATGATTGGAAATAATCTTCAATCCAAAATGATACTATGTAAGCACATGTCTGAGCAGAAACATCAACTAGAAAAATAATGAGATCAAAAAACAATATTTGGCCAATCAAAATGTACTATAGAAGTAATGTTTGAATCCTACATTTAGACATTTCAGGGTATCTTTTGATTATCAATCTTATAAAAATAGTCAGTATATCAAACCAATACTCTGAGCAATACTCAAAGTGCTCCAAATACTTCACTGTGCTAATCTATGCAAGAATTGCTTTGCTTGTTAAGATAAAGGATGTCGGTGTGTCTAAGGGGAGAGTGTTGAAGGTTGAATGGGATTGTCCTGGGGTGCTGGGGGTGACCTCACATCTGTGCAGCTCACACATCTGACCTGCTGGGCACTGTGTGTGGACAGGAATGATGGTGGGATGCAGAAATCAGAGAAAAAATGATGCATTGCTACTGATGGCTTATACTCTTTGTCTTCTGGTTCTTACAGACTTGAGCGCTCTAAACATTGCTTAGCAGTGAAATTATAATTTCTTTCTAAGAAAGTTAAGATGTCTGTTAAGTTAAGACTTCAGTTACAGCATTATTTGGGGATATGATTAAAGGTCTGATTTGTAGATGAGACCAGTAGCCAAGGTACATCTGCAGAGATTAGCACATCCATCCTAAGTGCTGTTTAAAAAAACTTCAAGCCCTTGCAAGAAAAGGTAGTTTCCCTTCATATCCCTCCCCTGGGAGTTTCCTGGCTGTTTTCTTGTACTGGTGTTCAGCAGATCTTACAGTAGGCAAGTTTGGGGGCTGAATTAGCAAAAAACAGTTTCAGCTTTCTGCCCATTGGTCTCTGTAGGTAAGCTTATGGGACAGAAAGGTAAATGCAGTGACAGCACAAAGAAACCACTGGGGACACGTAACTACAGTAGTCCCTCTTTGTCCTTGGCTCTGCTGGGCCTGAATATGTCACATGCTATTCCACCCACTTTGGAAAGGTGACTGAGGATTGTTTTTTGATCTGAGTAATTAATTTATCATTAAGAGTCATCTAAATAATGTTGTAGTCATGCAGTTATTTTGGATTGTACTGTACCTGCTTGCCACAGCTGTTACCTTTCCATTTGCATTTTCCATCCCCTTTCAGCTATGAAAGCTGAATCTTTTGAGGTTTGCTCCCTGCTCTCCCCTTTTGCCCTTCCTTATGTGGAAGGGAGGCATACGTGAAAGCTAGGCTGTCTTTGTAAATATCATACGTAAGAGGAGGAGGGGAAAATAGTGATTCATTTGTTTTGGTCTACAGAGAGGAAATCCGTCAGTAAAACCTAATAGCAATAAAGACTAAAACTGTTTATATAAATACATTGAAGCTTCCAGAGATCTCCTCTCTGGCACAGGAAATGTCACATGTTGCTGACTGTGCTGCCAGTTCTGTTCCAAAGTATTGGACTATCAATATGCCAGCTGTGCTTCTTCTTTTGCAAAAGAAAAAATTAATAATTACCCAAGGTACAGTTTTATTTGCCTCAGTAAACCATTGCAACAGTTTTACCATACTTAAAATGTTTACTTCTGAGGTGACAGTAGTTGTTCCTGTAAAATATATCTAGCATGTGATATATTGGGTTATATTTAAACTTAGTGAAAGAGGATTTAAGTTCTGAATTTTTTTTCCTGTGAATTAGGAATTAATTTTGCCTGTGGCCATTTCAACTCCAGTGTAAGTGTTCCTGTCTCATGATGCGTAAAGGCTGCTACAGTCACATGGCATTTTACAGGGTAAGACGCTTCTGTATAATTTCATTAAATGCTCTGTTTCCTGTTGTGTATTTCCTTGTTCTCCTAATGTTCTTCAAGTGCTTGTGTTATTTATTAAAATAGCAAAATAAGTCAATTTAATGAAATCCAATATGGGTTCTATGACGTAAGTTTCATTGGTCCCCCTTACAGAACCGATCTATAAAGGAATATCCAAAATGATAAGAGATCTTGGGGAACTGGTATTGTGGATAGACTTTTTCATTAAAAAACACTTATGCCCCTAACTTACAAAGTAGTAGGGGTGTGTAATGAAGCACTGTCTTTATTCTGTTTAAGGTAAATATATCAAGGTTATATTTTACCTTAATTCTGCCATTTTCTAGCTTAGTTTGATCCCGGTGGGCAGCTCAGCCCCATGCAGGCACTTGCTCACTCTCCACCAGTGGAATGGGGGAGAGAATCAGAAACATAAACATGAGAAAAATCGTGGGTTGAGATAAAGGCAATTTAATAGGGAAAGCAAAAACTGTGCATGGAAGCAAAGCAAAATAAGGAATTCATTCACCGCTTCATTCACCACTTCCTGTGGGCAGGTAGGTGTTCAGCCATCTCCAGGAAAGCAGGGTCCCATCACACATAACAGTGACTTGGGAAGACAAATGCCCTGACTCCAAAAACTCCTCTTTTTGTCCTCCTTCCCTTATCTTTATATGCTGAGCGTGATCTCACATGGCATGGGGTATCTCTTGGGTCAGTTGGGGTCAGCTATCCCAGCTCTGTCCCAGCTCTGTCCCTTCTAGCTTTCAGATCACCAGCCCACTTGCTGGTGGGGCATTGTGAGAAGAGGAAAGGCCTTGGTGCTATGCAAGCACAGCTCAGCAGTAACTAAAACAACCCTCTGTTATTAATACTGTTTTCATCACAAATCCAAACCACAGCCCCATTACAGCTACTGTGAAGAAAATTAACCTCTGTCCCAGCCAATAACACTGAGTACATTTAATGAGTGTTTTGTATGCAGCATTTCTGTCCTTTGTATGTTTGGACAAAGGTAACTACTGTAATTACCTATTCTGGCATGTTAATAAAATGGATAAACAAAAGAAGTGAAACTTGTCAGGATGTGAAGCCTGTAATTTAACTTTGATAGCATGGAAACAAGTAAACTGGTGATGAAAGCCTTTAAGAGAACACAAGTAGACTTCCATTACTGCTTTAGTGCCATGGGTGTTTTAGCTCTGTACCTGAAGTTGCATTCACTGTAATTTCTTATATGTTGGGGGTTTTTTGCTTCAGATTCTGAACTCTGTTTTATACGTCCCAATTTCAAGACTCAACATCATTGTTTCATTTGAAATGACAGTTTTTGGGTTTTTTTAGCTGAAGTCTGTTGTCCTGTTTAACTGTGACAGTGACTCTTGACTGATCTATTGCCTTCTGGGTTAGACTAGTTCAGCTTCTTTCTTTCTTCCTCCTAGCATGGGAAAATAGATCAAGACTCTTTACACTTAAAAGTAGTTCTGAAACTAAAAAGAGTATTAGTGTCAAGCTCTCCCCTAGGGCTGGAATCTCCGTAGAGGAGATTATCCTATGCTACTATTGCCAGTGTAGTATCCATTCTCTGAACAAAGTAGTCCCTGTTGACAAAAGTCTAAATTAGAGTTTGCTTGCACAACTGCTTTAGTGGTATAAAACCACTGTTCTTCCCAATTTGCATGGGTTTTCTGTAAAGTTTTTTTTATGTGGGTCTCAAAGAGGTAGTTGATTTGCTCTTGTTGGGGGACAAAACACTTTTAAGCGGTTACATTCTTTTTTGTTTATTCCTCTTGGTAAGCTGAAACTCTTATGGAGGGAAATATATGTAAACTTGGCATAATGAAAAAATTGTAAGAGCTTAGGGAAGATGTCAGTTACATCTTTTTCATGTCTGTTGAGGAATAACTGATTATATATAGACTATTCTGGATTTTTGGAAAAGCGTTGCAATTTTTAATGCTTAACTTCAAAAGTAAATTTACCTGAGAAACCAGTGTGTATAATTTCAGATTATTACTGCTGAATAAAAGCTGAGAAAGCCGTTTTGACCAACAGGCTGCATGTTCATGAATTCTAATTAATTTTTTGCTGAGCTGGTACTGTATTGAAGAAGACCTCTACTTTGAAAGAAGTAGTGCCTGCCTGGTTTTTTTTCTGTGTTGCTACCACCAGGTTAGAAAATTGGAGGCTGTTGTCACTTAGCATGTTCTTACCCTGTTCCACTTACCTCCATGTAGACTGTGACGTAGAAACAAACAGCAGTAATACTTCTTGCCAATAATGAAAACATGCATTGTTCGTATTACTTCAGTTTGAAAGCACCAGCTTCTAGGAGCAGTTACAGTGATTTCAGGACAATTTTGATAGAACTTTGCATTCTAAAAGTTTATGATAGTCTGATAGATTTCAAAGCAGAGGAATTGTTGCTGGGTGTAAGAGGAAATATTTTTATATTGCAGTATTTTACTTTCCAGTCAACAGCTTTCTTTTGCTGGATGAGGAAAATTTTCATGAAATGGTAGTTTCAGTTGTTGGAAGTTTTTGCTTTAATGGTGTGGGACATGAACCTTACTTGGTTCATTAAGACCTTTCATGCTTGTACAGTAATCCTTCTTCATGCATTTCTACTGCTTAAAACTTCGAAATCAAACCCAAGCGTTGTGGTTTGTCTTGGAGCTCTGTATGGGCAAGTCTGTTTATAAAACTGAAACAAGTAGTAGTCACGTGTTTTTCACAGCCCACCCAGAGCTCATCTTACCGTCTTGGGACCTTGGACAGCCTGGCAGTCCATGTCCCCAGCAAATGGGATACTTTTGGCCCTGTCCATATAGGGCCTGGGTTTGGCTGCTGGGTGTTCCCCAGTAGGGGTGCAGTGGAAGCCATCTCCCTTGTGAGTGACGTTCTGCAAGACCCTTAAATCACAGTGCAATCTTTGGTTGGTAAGTGTTGCTTGTGGGTATTCCTGACTATACCTGCAGCATTTGCAGCAAAATTGTTAAAACTGGGACTGTTTGATTAAAGTCCCCTTTTGCAAGATGCATTCCTATTGAGATTAGGTGGGGCTTCAGATGGTTCCACTATACTCCTTTTGTTTTGTCTGAATGTTTCTGTAGTTGCTATGATTTGCACAGAGGTGTTCAGTTTGTGATAGTTAGCATATGGTTAGGATGATTATGTCTTTCCAGGGTTTCAAGGTAAATTATATCCAGAATTTCATTTCAGTTTGTTTGTCCAGGAGCTCCTTGTTTATCCATGCAGGCCTTCTGGTGTTCACTATTTCCTGAACTTTGTAGGGATACATTGCTCTTGAGCCTGGGGGAGACAATCTTTGAATTATCATCCTGCTCTCTTGGGCCCCTCTTCCCTCTAGGACTCCATCCCATGGCACTCCAGCTAGGGGACCCTTGAAGAGACCAAAGTCTGCCCTCCTCATGTCTGAGATAGTGACCTTGCTGTGCACCCTCCTGGCTGCCCTAAGGATCTTGAACTCAAGATCAAGTGTATTTTATACCTCTTTAATCATGCTGTTAAATATCTTTCCGTAGTAATAATAAATACTATTTATTCTGTTTAGTACTGCTGGTACCAGTTGTATTTTTACAGTTTTGAAGAGATGCATCTTCTCTTAGTTCCTTAACATCACCTGCTGGAAATCTGGAGGCCAAGCTGCTTTGTGGTATCGATGTGTCCCATAATTTGGGGCCTGTGTGAAGATGAGGTTCCAGATCTGTCCCCTCATCTGATCTTGACAGTTTTATATGTCTGATAGTTGTTTTTCTTGACTTCACTTTTCTTTTCATGGAATCAAACTAAAGCAACTTTAATGCAAATCATACTGTTAGAGGAAAGTGTCCTGACAAATGTCCTGTGGAGAAGTGTTGATTTTCCCCTCTCTTTCTTACATCTTTCTTGGGGTTGAAGTGGCTGTGAAGATGATGGCTTATAGTGGTTTAATTTAGAAACTGAAAACCATGGTAGCTGATAAACCTTCTTTTGGTCTTGTGCCAATACAAAAGTGATGCACGTCCTTATCTAGAAATACTGGAAATACAGTGCTAGCTACAGTATTTGCAAAATGCACTTGCTGAAAGATGGGTGATTGGTTTTTGGGTGGAGCATGCAGACCACTTTTTACATGTTATGGGAATTGTTTATGTCTGGAAATTGTTCTTTTGGGGTAAATTATTCCGAAAATTGGGTTACCAGACAGCTACAAGCTATCCAAAAGCGTTGGTCTTGTACAAATAAGAGACTTTAACAAATCTGTTATTTGTGTGTAATGGGTACCAGAAGGGTGCATGTTTCTTTCTTAGACCTTTCAGAATTTCAGTACCAGCTATAAAATACTGTGCTGCTGTATAACACTTAGGGTGCTATAACTTAAGTTACTATAAGTGTGGATTAAACAGATGAAATTAATTTTTCTCCTAATCTTAGTAATGCTGGGTGGGTAGAGGTTCATTGTTGGTTTGGGGTTTTGTTGGTTGGTTGGTTTTTTTTTTTATTTTTTTCCTATAGTTTTTAACTGATTCTGGTACCTGATACAGAAAACCTGAATCTGAATTTTGGCTGAATTTAAAAGCTGGATGCCTGTGGCAGTTAGTATGTGTGGTCTAGTATTTGTGCAGATGTTGTGGTAGGTCTTTAATGCAAATAATGTGGAGCAAAGTAAGTTTTATTTTTACGTGTGTTACCTCAGATTTTTTCTCCAGTGTGCACTTCAAGATGACCTCATTTTAATCTTTTATAAATGTGCCTACTTTTGATATTTTTCTTGCTGCTGACCAGATGGTGATAGTAATGACCAAAAAATAAGCTCCCTTCCATGATGAATGGAATTTATCAGCTGCTGCTTTTTGGCAGGGGTGGGAGGGGATGTGTTGTGAAAATATGCTGATTGTCAGTTTGCTTGTTCCATCTCTGTTAAAGTCAGGAGTTCTGTGGGACAAGAAGTTGATTGGATGTTTCTCTGGTATGGAAAGTGAATCTTTTTGTCCTTCTTGATTGCTTTTTAATGCTACAGGAATTCCACTTCAAAATATGTAAAACAAAGATTGTATTAAGTAAACAGTAAAGGCTTGAGAATCTTTTCCCTTAGGCTTGGAAAAGAGATGGAGTAAAGGCTTATTTTTACATTTTCTTTTAATTTTTTCTTTTTATGGGAAGTTTTGCAGATTTTACCAAAATAATAATATTGTACTCATTAATGTTATAAATACTTTAGAGAACAGAATTCATGTGTTCTTTCTTAGAAGGTCAAGAAATTTGAAGTAGCATCTCTAAAGAAATTATGTAATGTAGCTGCTTTTCGTTTTTAAGAACTAACAATACCCTCTAAATGGCTTTGTCTTGCATATTTAGGTAAAGATAAATACTTCAAAAGAATGAGTCTTTTTTTCCCACGGATTTTAACATTTCTTGTATAATGTTAATTCAGTTGGCTGTACAGTATTTTGAAAGAGTTGGTAATACCCCAGCAAATAACATTATAGGCCTATTACATATAAATTACTCTTTATTTCTCACAGTTGAAGGCTTAAGAATTTTAGTTAGCAAGGAGTAGTTTGTCAGATTATCAGTCTTGAGATACATTGTGTGTGACTTGGCTATTCATATAGATCTGCCACAGAGTTTTTCCTTGGTGTGTGGTGTTGGGTTTTTTTGTTTTCCTGCCTCAATCAAGAAGGAAGAAATGGCAGAGGTTTGGTGGGCTTTTTTCATACCTGTCAGCCTGTTGGAAAGAGTGAAAAGTAACACAATTCTACTTCCAGAATGAGAATCTGGAGGGAAGCCCACCTTTTGCATTTGTTTTCTATGGTGCAGCATTGCTAGATAAAGCTTGTTGCTACTTTTCTGTAAATTGAGCTGGAAGTAGTGAATTTTGTTAATATTCTTAGGTAATCATGTGTGTAACTATGAAGGTTTTCATGTACTTCAGAGAGTAAAAAGGCTTTTGCTTAGTGCCAGAAATTCATCCAGAGGCTGTTTCTGTCATTTGGGGAGGAGCATTTCAGGTCTCATTCTTCATATGGCAGTAGTCCTATTTATCTTCCTGGTCTCTCTGTTCTGTGAGGAGTTAGAGCAGCTGTGGTTGCTTCTCTGCAGTTTGGAGGGTCCTGATTCTGTCTTCCCTGATTGACTGTTTGTGTGGGGGGCAGAGTTGTTCACTGCTCATCAAAAATTAATGATAAGTAGTTCCTTATTAAAATAAGTTGATCAATAGACCAAATAATGTCATTTACATTTCCAAAGAGGACAACATTTCATTAAAAGAAAAAGAAATTAATTGGAGTTTTTAAAAAAGAGAGAAAAATGGAACTAAGAGAGCATACACCTGAAATAGTTTTTAAATGGCCATGAGGTGTCAGTGTACATCCAAGAAGAAACTTGGAGAGCAGTACTTCCTTCTGAAAAAATAGTTGGTTGCCCTTATTTTCTAGGGCCTGAAATAATCTCCATGGGAGAAGGTGACAACAGCTGAGTCAAGGCTACAAAAATTTGTGCCTGCATGACCTAAAGGTCACATTTTCATAGTTGTGTTGTGGTTTTTAAACAAGACGTTTAAGTTTATTGATATATTTCTAGAGTCTGGTTTAGTTTGCAAACCAGTTCATGAGTTCACTGGTATTCTCTCTTCATTGCCCTGCATTATGAGCATGCTGGTTGCATGAGCTGTTTTCTGGGGATGACACTCCACAGCTTGGTAAGTAAAGTAGAAACAAATAGAACTATTCCTAACCATATTACTGACTTCTTGTTACTAAATGTTGAAGTGTTCCTAATATATTTCATAGAAACCTGGAAATATAGAAATTTGTTTTTCGTAATGCTTTTATAAAATAAAAGTTGCCTTTTCAAGAAGTGGTAGAAAAAAATTGCATACAAGATGTCTTGTGGTCTCTTTTTTGCCACAGAGTTTGACCAAATACTTTCCCTTTTTATACCCACTTTTTTGCTGAGTGGGGTTTGGTTATCTGTAAGTTCTAAGATACCTAATCCTAAAAGGGTCTTAGAGGCAAGGAGGTATACAAGTTAATTTTTTTAATATTTTGAAAAAGTAATATGCAGCTCGTGTATTATGTGTTATGTACTATGTTTTGATACAATCTTTCTGATTCTATATGATAATATTCCTTCGTAATGCAATTTGTTGGCTCTTAGGAATGCCAAAATTTACTTTACGAGTTCTCCTCTAGGTGTCGTCTTAATTGAATAAATCACTGATTGAAGTCAGTGTTAGGAAGATTTTGGAAGAAATGAAGCCCGAAATAATCCTGATTTTAAAAAAATACGAAAAACCCACCAAGGCTCACAAGTTTTAAATCAGATATGAATAATTGTGTAAAAGTTGTAACTACCTTGTTGTGCTTGTATTTAATATATAAATTGCTCGTATGTGGATTCTGGATACATAATGGGTTTTGTCTGCTTTTTTTTGACGTCTGGCCCCTAAAATTTTCTAGTATTTTCTTTATAAATACTGTTAGTACTGTAGAGGCAGTTGGATTAACACAATATGTGAAATTTCTATGTTGCAAAATGTTTTCCTTTATTTTTTTAGGAAATTTACTAGGAACTTTCATATTGAATCGTGGGAGGAGAAACTTGAATTCTTTGCATAACTATGGTTTTGTGAAATTGGAAAGAATTTAAGGAGTAATATGCTTGGTTGTAATAGTGTCCAAGTTTGGAAAAGTTCAGGTGTCATGAAAACTGTTTTGAGATATTTTAAGAAAAATACAAGGAATGGAGTAGTTCTGATAGGTGGTTGATGAAGGGAGCTCGGTTGATGGGTGTGGGTCTGCAAAGCCATCTCGTCACTGTCTGCTGCCCTGAGCAGTTTGAACGCTTCCACTGCTCTGTGTCAGCTGCAGGCCCATGGGGAGATGGCTCACACCAATTCACCAGCAAAAAAAAGTAAATAGGGGCAGTTGGGTCATAAAAGTTGCCTGTGCTGGCTCAGGAAAGGGATGTGAATGTGCAAGGATCATGTGGGGTAGGGAGGAGTGAACAGTCTGTCTGGTGACCAGCAGTTAAAATCAGACTCATACACTTTTTCAAATGTCACTTAACAACAAAAGCAACCTACAAACAACAAACAGATTTCTAGGCTGGTAAAAAATTAATTAGCATTCCAAAGTAATACTCTGTTACATTTTATGAAATTTCATTTGGTAATAGACTTTTTAAGCAAAGTGCTTTTTAATCTTCTAAATACAGAATTGAAAAATTGATAGGAAATGTAACTAAGGACTGAAGGTTGTGTACGTGCTCTTACCCTGCAGTGATGTGTGAGAGCCCTCCTGAGAACTGATTCCCTGATGGGCATTGTGGGGAGGACTCCTTGGAAGGTTTGAAGCAGGCAGAGAAGTCTTGTCTGCAGCTGTATTTCTCCTTGCTCAGTTTGGGGAAAGCCACATCTATTTTGGCAGCTGCAGAAGTTTTAGATGAGCTCTCTCATCCTGTAGTAGTGCCTGTATGTATGTGTGTGAATATGTGGGTTTTATCCAGCTGTGTTTAACAGAGTGTTTCCAGTTGCCAGAAAGGAGCTTTTTCTTGGAGATGTGGGAGGTATAAGGGGTTCCTAAAAACTTCTAGGGAGTTTAGCTTTTCCCAAGCAGCAAATCCTGATGCTTGAGGGAGCTATTGACACACACTGTTTTAAAGATAATCAAAATAATTTGTTTACAGTGACACTGATTGTTTACATATGGAAGAGAGACAAAAACTGTGGTAACCATAGCAACCAGGATTCATTTTGCTCACTTACATATAGTATTTTGAGTTCCTGGTATGTATGGAAACGAAAATTTCACATGTGAGCAAGCCAGCTGAACTGTGGCTTCTGTGGTCACAGTCTATTCATATCCACCCAAAACTGAATTAAAAGTATTGTGCTAGTCAGAATGTTACATGCATAAATATTTATTTAAAAGTTTGTTTCAACTCTTACAACTCTTCTGCAAGAGAGAACTGTTTGCAAAATTCTTCAAATGAAAACTTTCAAATCTTCTAAAGAAAATTAAGGTATTCAGGACCTTTCCCTCCCAAACTCCATCCTGGGAAAAAGCCCTCAACACTAAAGGGCTCTCTTTAGTGCCCCTCTTTTTTGCCTCCTCTTTCCCTGAAACAACACTCATCCCTGGGTGGAGAAGGGAGGGGGAGACTGGGTTGTAGGCAGATTGTACCATCACATGACTAATGAGTAGGAAAATCTGAACAGAAACTTTTAAAGGCCACAGTTTTTCTGTTTTCTTATGGAGCTATGAAATATTTCAGCCTCTGACTCCCTCAGCTTTCTGCTAGGAGAGTTTCAGTAATGACAAAAGTATAGAATAGGTATTTTGAAGGAGTAGATTTTGTAGTTCTTTTCCTCTTGACAGAATCAGCTTTGTTTTGAATAGCAGAGATTGTGGGGTCCTCTTAGAAAATATATGCTGCTATCAATCTGTCATTCTAAATAGTTTCCTCTAGATAATGCATTTTAGTTCTTTGACTTATCAGACTGACTGAATAGCAGACATACATTTGAAGCTGAATAAACTTTCCTTCCCTAAGATGGTCAGGTTTGGAAGTGTTCTCTGCATCACTAGAAGTGATGCCCTTCTAGTAGAGGTAAAGCAGCCTGTACTGTATAGTTGCTCCTCCTTAGGATTTATCTTTGTTCCTCAGTCCAACCTGTGTTATTTCCCCTTATGGTCATTTAGCCACTGGAAACCAGTGAGTGCTGTATAACACTTCTTTGGATGCATTGCTTTGTTCTTAGTTTTTCACAGGGTGTTCATTACTTCCCACTCTTAATTGGTTGTACCTTCTTGCTTCTGTGACTGGATTAACATTTTGTTAGTATTTGCTGCTGAAATAACACAACTGTGAGTCCAAGCAAAACCTGGACTAAGATGAAACCCTGCTAACGTTGCTGAAATGAGACTGGTAATAGACTGTTTGCTGTAGCAGCATTTCCAAGCTGAATTTTGCAAATAGAGCTAAAATCAAATTTAAATAAGCATAATTATCAATTGGAAGTCAGTGAGCTTTCTGACCTTGGCTAGCAGAGATAGATCCACTGAGCTTCTTGGGTTTTGTGCTTGGGAGGGGGGGAGTAAAAAAAAAAAATCCCTGCTCTTTCCTTTCTTTCCTTTTTACTAATTCTCTGATAGCTGCATGGTTCTGATGAAAGTGGGTCTGTCAGTGTTGGGGTTTTTTTTTATTTTTTTGAATAGGCAACTGCTGTTTGTTACTTGAGAAAAGCAACTGGTTCTGGAAATATTCTAAACTGATGTGAGTCATCAGTGAAAGATTTAAATAGTTGAATGTGATGTTTGTTTCCTCCCTTCCATGGCTCAAAATTGTATGAATCATTTTTTTCAGTGTTTCCCAGATAATAGTCTGAGTGGAAGTGGTATGCCTTTCTGACTCAAGTTCCTAAATGTTGGTGGAGCACTCCCAACCACTGCTGGTTTTGGTCATGTGGGAATTCCATAGGAACTTCTGACAAACATGTAAAAGCAAACATTTTGTAACGATGGCAACTTACCCACGAGGATTGATGTGGTTGGTGACATAAAACTTTGAAAGTCCTCTTCTGACTGGCATAACTGACTTGACTTTCCTGCCCAAAATGTGTTAAATGGTATAGGATAAAAATTCAGTCATGACAATTACTTTTCAAGTGTGTAGAATGTCTTGTAGAATGCTAGAATTTGTGTTAGATTTTTATATAGCTGCCTGTTATTCTTATCTGCTAAAACTGAGGTGTTTTTAAAGAACCTACATCTCCTCTGTAGTTTCATATGCTCTTAGCCAATTTCAAGTTTCCTTGTTCTTTCTACATAACTTGGAGCATCAAAAATGAATGCATACTCCAGTGTTAACTGAAATGGTGCTGAAAAAAATTAGTTAGCTAATGAATTTTACAGGGGAAAAGGAAAAGAATGGGCACATCTGCGTTAAAGAAAGGTGTTAGGAGCATAACCTTGATGTGACCTGGAAAGCACTAACTCATTTGTCTATCATCCCAAGCTCATCAAATATGCTGCAGTGATAGCTTTAATGTGTCATCAGTATAGTGGAGATTGGGATTGAATCAGAGGGGTCACTCACCGTAGGCAGCAGAGCAACTCTCATTTCTGGAAATCTACCTGACTACCATTTTCTTTTTCAGAAGCTCAGCAGCATGGCAGCCCAGCAGAGATTTAATGAGGAAATGATAAACTTTATGCCAGATTTCTTGCCTCCAGTGAGAACCTCCTCATTTTCAGTCACAACACCAGCACTGTCCAGTGCTGAATCTGCATGTTTTGCTTTGTGCTGCCCTTCCTTTAAGGGGGTTTCCAGCCTTCCAACTAAAGATCCAAGGTTAGAAAAAGAGCAAAGTAGGGATCAAGGTTACTGGTTTATAGCCCATCCAGCTAAATGAGCTTCTGTGGGGAAGCTGACTGGCCCTACAGATCAATTGTAATGTGTTCCTAATCATCTGCTGAAGAAACAGCAGTTTGTTAAAAAACAAACCAGAAAAGCTTACAAATCCAGGGAAGCTGGGACTTGTTCTTTTCCCACGTAACAATGAAAGATCACACTCAGGTGTTGTTTTGAGTAAGCAGCTGCCGGGTGAGAATTGCTTCTTTTCCTTGGGATATGAACATAGAAGATTGGTTTCAGTGCATCAGAGAATGCCATACATTAGAAAATCCCAAGGAGTTTCTGGTATTCAAGGATGCAGTCTGTGAGAGGCTTGTGGTGCTATTGTGTGTTATAGAGTCTGTCCTTGAATCCCAGACCATACACTATTCACAGACCCCTTAATTCCTACTGAAGAGGGAAGAGCAAACCTATTGTATGGTGAAAAATAAGGCAGTGTTATGTTGACCTTCTGTGATGTAGGGTAGTTTTTTTATAATGAATAATGAGTTTGATTCTTTTTTCTCTGCGGGAGCACTATTGCAGGAAGAAATTTTCAAAGAGGAAATATGTAAAATCAGCAGTTCCTCTGTTCATCTTGAGTGTGACTATAGATCAGTAGAAAAGTAGATCAAAGGAGATGTACTAATTCTTCTCAGCATATGCGTGCGCCCACAGGCCCAAAGGGAATTCTCTTAGTTGCTTTACCAGCTGCCCTAATATAAATTAGTAGGATCATATTTTAGTTAATTTATTGGAGTGAGCACACTATTGGTATAAACACTTTCAAAGCAAGGTGATAGATGATATAAAGCTATGATTAGGAATTCTGCAGTCATTCTTTTGCTCCGGCCAAGCTACCTGTTTCTTCTCCTTGGCAAAATGTAGTAGCATTGTTTCCTGAAGCATCAGGCTGTCAGTGCCAGCTGTGACAGTGGGTTGGTCTTCCAGTGTGTCTGAGTTGTTATTTTTGCCCTGCTGCTGTTGATGTCCAGCCTCACCTCCCAGCAACTGGCTGGGTGTGCTGGGAGAGGATGGTTGACACGTGAAAGAGCAAACAGGGACTGCTGAGACTGAGCCTTTGATTTTTGTTTTGTTTTCATCAACTCTGCTTTTAGGGCTGGTGTGCACAGCTGCAATTGCTGCCCTCAGTAATTATTCCTGGAAGGACACTATAGTTGTTATTGTAACTGATGCCATTTTCAGTGCCAAAACCCGCAACTGGCTGTGGACATGATCTGAGCTGGAAGGAGCTGAGGCGGCCAGAAGAATTGCTCCTATCAGTGTCTTTTCTGCCTTTTCCTCTGCCAACAGGTGGAAATACTTCTAACAAACCTGTGGGTCTTCCTTTTTGAGTTATGAAAACATTTTTGAAAGCTGTCATGCTTGCAAAAACCTTCAGTGTATAGCTAATAATTTTGTCTTGTGTGTGTTTAACAAATGCTGAAGTGTTTGCCTTCTTTTCTTTTTGACTAAACTGATATTTTAAGATAGTATCGACTCCATTTTCCAACAGAAGTCATCTTTTCTCAGTTATCTTCTCCCAGAAAGAAAACTTGCTTAGGAAACAGCCTGTCTTCTGTCCCAAATCCATGCCACAGTACCTAAAGTAGTTTAGTCAAGTCAACATCTTTGTCTTCATGGATGCAAACCTACCTTAGCTGTACATAACAATATATTTGGATAGGTGCATCTTTTTGTGGTCTCTCTTCCCTGAAACAGGAATTATGAATAGTTCTAGTCAATTTTACAAGGTTGACAATACCACCATCAGTCTTATATGGTTGTTATTTAGAAAAGCTGTTGGGTGTAATAGATGCCTTCTGTTTCTCCAAAGACAGAGGTGGCTGCTGTTGGGTGCAGCTGATAAATCTCAGCACACACTTTTTCTACAAAGTACCTTGAGACTGTGAAGTCAGACAGACTGGAGGACTTCTTTTATGTACTGTTTGTTAATGTAAGAATTGTTGATTTTGATTACAGGGTTGGACAGTGAAAATGCACAAGATTCACCTCCTTCTGCCAGTGAATTTAAATCTGGCCTGAAAGGGAAGTGTGCTGGGTGATATCCTAGCTAGAAAACAGTGTTGGATGATGCAGGGCCCTAATATTTTCACTTTCTTTTAAGAGAAATAGTATTTGCATTTGCTTTTCTGGTTGTTGGCCTGTGCACAGTTTGATTGCTGGACTCCATATTTTGGACATCAGAGATAATTTTTTTAAGGTATTTATTTATCTTGTACTATATGGTCCTTCAGCCAAGAGTTTGTCTGCAGTTGCATTGTTCAAACATACAAAAGAGAAGTCTTAAATAAAAAAATGCTTAGTAGACTTTTAACATTTTTAAGGTGTTTTCTTGCTCTTTCATTTGATAATATTTCTGAAATATTTTTAAAATGTTAGTTTGTTTAGGTATATGACTGAAGTTTATGTCTGAATCACAGACATTTTTATTATTAATTTTTCTTCCAGTTGAGAAAAGTTAGAATGAATGCTGGATGATTTTTCTTCTTTGTGTCTCAGTTTTTGCTGAAATGGCTATTCAGATACTGGATTTTATTAATTGCAAAGTCTTCAAAGATAATATATGACTACAGGAAACTGTTCTCTAGATTAACAGTGGCTGTATAACTGCATGAGAAAAAGGAGTTGCCTATCGTGTCCTGAGGTGCAAGCAGAGCTATTTTGCTTGTCCTTGGAAGCAGAAATGTGGAGTCCAGGGGTTAAAACTATTCTGCAGATGCAGATGCTCTGGAATAAACAGAACAAAACTGGGAAGAAAGGTAGTAATTTCTTGCTTTAGAGTGTTCTCTTTCCTGACTCCACCTCATTCCCGCAGGAGTAGGGAGGAAATAGCAGAGGAGTTCAGATGAGTGACTCATGAGAAGTATTCTAGAAGTATTGTAACTTATATTCATGGTGATGCTGAACACTCATCTCTGTCTGTATGTGATAAAACCAGCTTACACTGGGGTATGCCTGTTTATTTAGAGCTGTAGCTATTATAAGCAATCTTTGTCTTCTGAAGAAATACAGATTAGGTTTTTGCCTTGCAGAGTTGATACATGACTTACTTGGTTCTAAATTTTTTCATTTTTACTGGAACCTGACAGAACAATTTTCTTCCTTTCCTAGATCCTTTTAATCATACAAAATACTACATGAAATCAGGTGGATGAACCTCAGCTCAGAAAAGACTTAGTAAATGCTGATTGGCAAGAGAGAAATCTTTATTTGGGTAGATTCTTTGACACTGAATGTCCTTCAGTGAGGTTTTTGGTGTCATCAGCAGTGCTGCTACAGTCTTCTGCTTATTTGTTCCTAGAGAGGAATGCAGATGTATAGAAAAGGTTGCTATTTTTAGCTGATTCAGAGTTCATGTTTTTTCTGTCTGGTTTACATCTGTGTTATAACCTCCAAGTTGCATTCTTGTAATATATTCTCTTTATATGCACCCATGAAAGACTCTTGAAACTTGATTTACTTAAAGACAAGTGCAGTTTGAAAATTACAGCTTTTTTTTTTTTTTTTTTGCTTACAGCTATCATATCAACACAAAAGCTTTTATTTTTGCAAAAATGCTCATCATCATTGCACTCCTTAAAATTTGAGAGTGAAGTATGGAGATCTTACTTTGCTAAGAGATCTTATGGAGGCTAATCAGATCACCACTCAAACCCCCGTAGACATGGCATTCTTATTTTAGGTTAGGCCATTTTTGAGTCTTTTTTCCTACTGCTTATTTCATAAGCTTTCCTATTGGAAATAGATGACATTTGGAGAAAATGGATGGTGATGGCCTGCTGTTTTCAGTTATTTTAAGTTTTATTAATACAAACTGTTTGAGATGCAATGTTCTTCATGCCTTCATGAAGTTCTGTTATGATTCCTAAATTAGTTTGAGGAACAGAAGCTTAAATTAATCATCTTGAATTTACTCTGCTTTCATTCTCTGTTACTATTGACTCTTCTCCTACACAGAAAGTTGTTAGTCTAGATAAGCTGCTGAAAAAATGAAACCTTAGTTTGGTTTTTCACAGCTTTTCTGAACAGCTTTTGGTTTTTAGAACACCTGTTAGGTAACATTAGAAACTGCATTTTGCACACCAGAAGATACTTTGGATGGTTTTTTGAAGTTGAAAGAAGAGGTGATTAGAGATGGTGTTTGCATTGAGGTGAAAGCACAGCTTTTGGTTGAAGAGGATGGGAGGGGGAAATGCTAGTTCATTGTGAGAAAAATTTGAATACCAAGAACTGGGTTTTCCTTTGGTTATAGAAGCCATTGTGCACATACAGTCCTGTCATGAGTAGGGTGGTTTTGCTTACTTAAATGGTTTAGATTGCTATTGAAATCAATGTAATATTGACTCAGTTGTGTTGGTTATTTTTTCTTATGCAAACTGTGACATACTGGCTTTTAACTCTCTGTAGTAATGTCACAATTCAAAAATGTACAATGTTAGGCAAGATATAATATGTTAACTTGCTTTTGGAAATAGTTTATATTAATTGTATTCTAATTGTATCTAAGATTGCTAGAATCAGAGTAAATTTAAATGTTCTGAATTTTCACTGTTAACTGAGTGTGAAGACATGTACTTTTTAAGGGAATTATTTAATTTCTATCTGACTTCGGAGCATGATTTGCAAAGTTAAAAAGTGGACTATGTTCAGATAATTTGAACTAAATTAGGTGTTATCTCTATCTAGCCATGTGTCCAGTTGGTAATTCCAAAGAAAAGCATATGGAACCCTTGGCATTTGCTTACTGTATAAATGTACTGACTCTTGAAACATGTTCATTTACACTGGACATATGGGCTTAGCTGGAAAACCATTATCTAGCAAGTGTGTGTGTATCATATGAAATTCAAGTATGCATTTTGTCAGTATTTTCCTTTTACACATAAAATCTGATTTTTAATTTTTTTAAAAAATGTGTTTAGTTATACAAATAAGCTGCGCTGTCTGTTCCTTAGGGCATTTTTCACAAATAGAAAGCGAGCTATTTTCTGTGTTGTGGTTGTTATGTTCCATAGCAGACAGTAGGGTGTTGCAACAGCTGAGCTTTGAGGATGTCCATGGTTTATTAGAACTCCTTCTGTTGTGGCCAAGAAGAACACAAATTGTCATATGTACTCATGTGAATCTGTGTTGTTGCTTTTTAATAAATGGCTGAAATGCCAGAAGAAAGCAGTGTGGTGCACAAATCATTGCTTTTTTGTAATTAAGACTGAAAGTGTGAGATTTCAAAACAACTAGGCTCTGTGTAATGAACAGAATATATTTATAAAGGTATTTGTTAGTCTTGAGAAATTTTAATCTGAAATTTCATGATGAATCAGAATCTGGTGCTGTATTTTGCCAGGCCAAGACTTTTGAGGTCAGGGAGCCCTTGGCCAAGGTACTCTTTTTCACTTAGAAAACTTTCACCTATATGAAGTGTCAGGAGGAAAGGGAGTTGTTTAAGCAATTTATTATATTGCAGTGAAGCTACTGTAGACTTTTTGCAAAAGAGTTCATGTGAGCTTTACCTGCCTGTGGCCCCCCAAAGGTGGGAATTCAATATGTCTATTTATATCCAAACCATTTACACACCATTTAAAGCTGTCTTTGTCTCTACCTGGGTTCCTATGTGAAACCTGAGTGCAAATACTTTATTGAAGAGCTATAAACTTGCTCACCATTGACAAATTCTGCTCTTAGCTGCCACTGAAGGACAGCAGAATTGCCTTCATGCTGCACAGCAGGAGCAAAAACCCTCCCTCTGTTCCTGTAACACTGAAGCTTATCCAGCAACTTTTGACAGAAGCCATTTACATAATACACCCACGAGCCAGCACCATTTAGGCAGATTCAAGCTGAAGTATTTATTCAGCAAGTTGTAGGGCTTCATATTATACTTCATTATTATGGTACATTTTAATAATACTATATTTAAATAATACTTGATGTAGTTTTTTCCAAGCTGAGGTTATGTTTGTCTGTACTAATTTCAAAAAACCAATGGGTTTGGTCATTAATAGCTGTTTTTTTAATAGTCAGCCTATTGCTTTAAGACTTTACTTTTCATTTAATTTTCAGAGGATTTATGTGGGGCATTTATTGTCTTCAGTGAGTTAAGGGTTTTGCTGCTCTGACCAGTGCCGTATGAAAGCAGTTAAAGTGCTGGAATTGTTTACTGCCTAAAGTGTAGTTAGTCAGCAGAACCAGTACACCACATTTCTTTGCGGCTTTTAGTGGAAAATATTAAACAGGCGTTCTTTCTTCAGTTATAGAATTTTTACGTTTTCAGCTGCGTTAGTCACCGAGCTAGCGCAGACTGCAAAGACTGCCCCCTAAAAAGAGAAAAAGGCGGGTTTTTTTTTGTGCCAGAGGAAGTTACCCTGCGAGCGGTGGCTGGGTGCTCTGGTAAGTGTGCCATGTGAGCATTACTAGGCATTTCACCCTGCCGGGCTGCGGGCGCTGCTCGCCAGGCTGCTGCTCAGGGGGAGCGCTGCCGTGGCAGGGGGTTGTGCGCCCCTCCTGCCTGCTCGGACGGCCAGGCTGGCTTTTGAGCTTTACAAGACTATCTGCTGATTGTATAATTTAATTCGTCAAGGAAGAAACCTGATAAGCAGAAGCTCTAACTGAAGAGGAGAATCAGGTTGGCGCAGTGACAGATGTGCGGATAAAGAAGTTGGCTCAGAGAAGATGTACAGAGTCTGATTTTTTTTTCCCCTTTTTTTTCCTCCCCCTCAATCTGAATGAAGACTATCATGGGAACTGCATTCACATGGTGATCAAAAGAAACACTTGAGTGATGAACTGCTTTTGCAGAAGTCTTCTAAGGCAGTAATCTGAGCTTTTGTGTGCAGTAGCTCGCTTGTTTTGCTGAAGCATTCCTCCTCTACGGTGTTTCTGCCTTACGCGCGTTCCCTGATGGAGAAGCCGCAGCTACTGCCGGGTGAAGGAAAAATGAACGCTCCGCATTGCCCGTGTCCCTGACGGAGTAACACCGTCTGCCTTGCTGTCGTTTGGGGAGGCTGCATTCAGCCGGCAGTATTATTCAAGGAGTTCATTGTCCCCGTGGTCTGACTCATCGCATGTAAATGTGCTGCAGCCGTGCTGCACGTTACAGCTATTTTCTTGCATGGGAAAGGATTATTTTCCTCTGAACGGGTCCTGAATAACTGCTGGAACCGAGATGCATTTTTCTGTCTGGACTGTTTTTGACATTGAGAAAGGAAGCTGTAGAATGGCAGGATGATCGGGAGGCGCGTTTATTTTCAGTCACCAGAAAGCCTGTGAGGCTTGATTTAAACTGACCTTGCAGGAGTGGGAATAGCTGCGGCCGTCTCTCTCGGGGCAATTGTTCCTTGTTCCGTCCTCTGCAGGACGGAGTCGTGTCTTCTGCAACAATGATTTCACTGTGGGGGTAGAACGACGCTCTGGAAGTTGTGACATTAACAAAGACAAATTTGCTCGTGGAAGGACAGCTGTGTGCGACAGTGAGTGCTGTTCGAATGGAATTGGATCTTGGGATATTTTTATCAGCTATTCCACAGTTTTGTTATTCTGGTTTCGATGCTTAGGGACTTTTTATTTTGTAAAAAAAAACTTTTTTCCAGCAGTGTCTTGAACATCTTTTGGTGTTTAAGTCTGAAAAATGAAGTGTGAGGAGGGATTGGAATGTCCCTTTCTAGATGCTGACACACCAGCAGTAGCACTCACAAGTTTGTGAGAGCACGTGAAACACGTGAAAGTATTTCCTCTATGGTCCCTATTGGGATACCTGCAGTGTGCTTCCAAAAATACCATTGCTGGCATTTTTTTGTTTGCTTTTGCTTCCTCAAACGGATCGAATGAGTCGAGTCTGTATTGTTGTTTTGGAGGAGGAGGAAGATGATTCTCCCACATTTATTCCCAATTTACCTCAGGAAAATGTATCTGTACATCCATCGGCCTCTGGAAATGTGCTGGTAAGGCGTGTCATTTGTTGGCATATTTCCTACTTATAATGCTGTCTGAAATACCATTAGCTGTATTTCTAAGATTAGGGTGAACACGTACAATGTTGAACAAGACAAGGTGATAAAATCTGTGTGTAATAAAGATGGAAAAAGCTGAAACTTAGTGGTGGAATTTATGCTTGCAAGAGTCCATTCTTTTTCATGTAACCTTATTTGTGGTGCAGCAAGAACAGATCTTGATTCTTGTGTAATAGGAGTGGGGTTTTAGAAGGCTTAGGGAAATGTGTTTGAAGTAAGTGGGTTTTCCCTGCTCCACTTCTCACTCTTCAGCGGTACATTTATGCAGTACCACTTTAGAAGCTGATGTGATCATTGTATTATAATAATACACTGTGTTTATTCTGAGAACTGATAGAATGTATAGTTATATCAAACAAGAGCAATCCTAACCTAAAATAAAAACTAACATAAGTCACAATCTTGGTATAACTGTTAGATTCAAGTTAGCACTTTCAGGAAATGATCAACACTGGGGACTGTGCTTTTATTGCTTTAATTTATTTTATTTTGTCAAGTGACTGACTTAAATCTTGCTAGCATACCTCAGCAGCTTTTCTTACTTACTAAGAAATCATGCTATATTTAGTAATAGATGTGTGTGAGTGTGAATTTGTTACCATACTTATCTGATGCACTTTACTTTCCCACTCTGTCTAAACAGGTGAAAGACTTGCAGTAACTTGAGTCACTTGCTAATGTAAAAGGGGATTGTTTGCTTATACTGTATAGAATTTGCAGCATGTAATGACAACCCTAATTTTATTATGAGGCGTTCTCTTTTCAGCTGTTATAAGCTTGTCTTAAGCTTGTCATCTCAGCTCCTTTTTTATTTTCTTTCATATATATATTTCATTGACTTAGAGGATGTCTATGTGTTTGAGGTTTTTAAAACTTGCAATTTCTTTGATTCTCAATACTGGTACTGGTTTCTTTGTTTACTGCCTGGAATGGGTTTTTTTTGTCATTGCCTTGTGTTACTGTTATATATTGAAAAAACAGTATGTTTATCACTAAAACCTAATATGGGGTTTTATTTTAAGATGTGTTTTTTCTTCATTTCAGCCACCATTGGTTCAAGCTATATTTAATGGAGATCCTGATGAAGTTCGAGCACTAATATTTAAGAAAGAAGATGTTAATTTTCAGGTAAAATCAAATATCATTGTCTTTGGATGTATTTCAATTTTGAATATATTTTAATTTTGTTTTTTATATCTTTCTGCTGTACTAATCTCTTTAAAACTTTGCTAATCCTTGAGCTGTACATTTTATATACTAGGCTAAGTAAAGCCTATACATACACTTAATACTGGAAATCAGGTGTAGAGCTTTGCAGATTTGTGTGAATAGTAAAGACCTAATTTTATATTCCTCGCAAATGTTAGTTCTGCAGTGCTTGGGTAAATGCAAAGTTTGTTTATACAGTTGCACCCAGACTAATTTACAGAAAGCTAGACTGGTCAAGTGTGTTGCTATGTAGACTTGAATTCTTTTTAAATTGAATATAGCATATAGTATACATTAGACAATTATAAAAACTTGGTCTGGGGTTTCAGTAGGTACATTTAACAGTGGATTTTAAAAAGGGAGGCCTAATGATTATATTAGTAAGAATGAGAAATTTGGTTTATATTTTTGTGGTGCTGCAAACTCAGGCACTGCAGACATAAGAATTATGCTGAAATGATACTAAGTTTGTTCCATTGTGTGGAATTTAAGATTTGAACAGCATGCAATTACTGTTAAAATTCTAATATGCATGTTTGACACTATGAAAGATAATACAGCATAAACTCTTTACATGGATTAGAAATTGCCTTGATTATTACAGCAGACTGACACAAACCATTTAGGGCTTATGCTACAGGAATGTACATATATAGCTGTTTCTCCTCCAAATGCATGAGAACAAAAGTGATGCTAAAAGACAAAGGCTAAGATCTAGTAGCTACCTAAGGGCCCATTTAAGACCATGATAAGTGTTGACACTTTCTTCTGGAGAGATGTAAACCAAAAGCAGATATTTAGTTTGATGTGTCTCTTTTGACATTTATAAGCATTCTGCAGAATTAACAGCTGAGAAATGCCAGCTGAAAAGTCCCAGTATAAGGAAGCTGTCCTGCTGTCTTCAAGAGCTAGAGAAGGACCCTACATAAACAAACTTTCTGTCAAATCTGAAGCTTTGTTTGATAACGTTGGACTTTTTTTCCTCTTTCAGGAGTTTTCTGTGTCCTTAAGCAAGATTGTATAATGAACTATACTAAAAGACTTAATATTCTGTTTAGTTATGAGAGCATTAGTTTTGTATCCTTCCAGTGTTTGCATCTATATGCTCTGGTCACACTGCCTTTTTTTATTTTTAAAAGATTATTAGTTTGTATTGTTCCTTTGTATTCATTCATGTGTTAAAGTCAGGTTTAGCATTAACAGCTGTAGACCTTGTAAATAAAGTTAGGTTTACTCTCTTTCTGCTTTTTTTATCATCTATTACCAAAGCCTCTGCTGTATTTCAGTATGTATGTGGGAGTGGTTTGGAACTGGATTTTATTCTTTCTCAAGTTTTGTCAAACACTTGCAAATAAATAGGAAGATAGGAAGTCAACTGATGTGCTTAGATAGGAAAGCTTGTAATTATTTGCTGTCTTCAGATTGATGGGTACCTATGTTGTAGGTAGAATAGTCAAAATCTGAAGGTTTTAACATTTTAAGTTTCTTTCTTTCTTTCTTTTCTTTCTTTTCTTTCTTTCTTTCTTTTCTTTCTTTCTTTTTATTCTTTCTTTCTTTTTATTCTTTCTTTCTTTTCATTCTTTCTTTTCATTCTTTTCTGTGGATACATCTCTCTAACAGAAGATGTGTGCATCTTAGCCTAGTAACACGCAAGGTGTGGTTAGAGTCCATGCAGGACAAATATGCCATTTTTTCACAACCACCTTCTTCAGCATTGGGAGATGCTTATCACTCATGGCCACTGTTTCTTATCATGGCAATCCTAGTCCTGCAACCGTATTAAATATTAGATTTACATTTATCCTTTAAATGCTGTTTGTTGGGACTAAATGAGCATGTAAATTCTCCCATTGTCTGGTAGAAATGAAGTAGACTCACTAGTATATTTTTCTGTGTGTCTGTGTGCATTTTGTTCCTTTCCTTGGGTTTTTTGTTGAAGATGTCCTTGGCTGGAGGTACTGTATGTCTACATAAGTCTTGTTCAGACTTGTTCCTTGAGTTACATGTTACAAATTGGTGTGGACAGAAGGAGGGGAAAAGTGAAGAAAATTAAGCAGTTATTTATATTCCTAAAAAAGAGAAGGATCAGGATAAACTGTTCTGACCGTTGTGGATTGTATTAGACCAGTGTATACACTGGATTTTTTTCCGCTTCTCTCTCCAAATGTTTCAGTACAGTTACTTGAATTCCAGAGTCATTCCCTCCAGTGCCTCAGCAGAGTCATTTCCCCTTCTCAAGAGCAACTAATTATTTTGCAGTTTGTATTCTAATAGTTGAGATTCCTTCCATCCTCCCTTCCCTGTGCATGGGCTGGACTCTGTAAATGGATACCCAGCAGCGCTCTGTGAATCAATTTTGCCCAAAAGTGAACTGAAGATAGAGCTGTTGTATATCTTCTTTGAGACAGTGACATTCATCTAGGAAAGTTTTTTATGCTGAAATGGGGGTACTTCTGTTTCATCCAGCTTCATTTACCTTCCTACTTTCATGGTATGTTATCTCTGACATTAATCACAATTGGTTTAATACTCTTTATAAAGCTAAGTGAGTTGAATCTGTGTATTTGGCTTTCCAAAGCTAAGCTGTGGAAACTGATGTTTTGGTAATACCTAAATATTGCTTTGAGTTTGGGCTGTATTACGGCATTGTTCCTAAAACAGATGGTGTCTTCTGCCATAGTGTAATACTTAGAGACATTCTGAAATAGGTAGCCTTTCAGAGCATGAGTTGCTGTGTGTGACTGTAAGATGATGTACAAATAGCAAATGGGCTTTTTTCAGAAAGAAGATTGTTCTCTGTTCATGCCACACCAGCCTCGAGTCACAGGCTCAGTTTAGATTTAGAAAGTATGTATTGTATTCTGTCTGCTGTTGTAATCTTTTGTGAAGAAAGAGCAAATTGAGTATATCCCTAGCTGCTTAAATTGGAGTTCAGAAAGGCTTACTCTCTCTGCAAGCTGGCAATGTGCAGCTCTTTATAGACAAAACTGATTTTTAGGAACTTTGTTCAAATAAATTGTTTGGGAAGTAAACTTCCTGAGGCTCCAGTTAATGAAAAAAAAAAAAAAAAAACCAAACCAAAACAAGCCAAAGGTATAAGGGTTCTTTTTCCCTCCCATTTCCCAAGACAGCTTGAGTAACTGTAGCTGCTTGTTTTATGAATCAGGCTTAAATCACACACAGCACATAATATCAAACAGTATAGAGTTGCTGTTACAAGCATGGCTTTTGCTATGCTCCATGTGTATTTGTTTAAAAAATTATTATTTCTTGGCACCATCTTGAGCTTTTGAGACATGATAAAAAGGAAAATTTGGCATGATAATGGTCACATTTAATATCTATTAGTTAATGGAGATCCTCAACATTTCCTGCTCTTGCTGATTAGATTAGCGTGGCTGGTTTGAATTCTGTATACTTCTCAGCAATTAGTTTTAGCTAACTGAATGATTTCAGCATTGCATTTTATAAATGAGTATTGGGTTGGGCTTTTTTTTTCTAAGACTTGTTAGTGTTGTAAACTCTGCCATTTCTGTCTTTAATCAGAACTCGTATGATGTATGTTCAGTTTAAAAGATCATGAAAATGGAATATTTCATCTTGGCTATTAGTTAAGAATGTAATTCTCTCAAGGGAATACCAGCTCACTGTCAAAAATGATTTGAAGGTTGCAAATCTGACTACTGAAGTGATTGTTCAAAATCAGGACAATTTTTCCTCCTCCTAGACCTATTAGGGTAGTATTTCTTGCCATGAAAATTGATACTTCAGGCAACCCAATATTTTTTATAACTCCATTGCACTTGATCTTAGCCGAGGGGACAAACATCTGATCCTCTCGGGAACTGGTGTCAGTGTGCCCCTTGATCTTCTCATACTAAAGCCAAACAAGCTCTTTTTTTGGAGGATTCACAAAACAACACAGATCTCTCACAATGCTCAAAAATGTTCACTGTTCCTATTTAAAGTAGTTATGTTGACATATGTGATAAGGGACTTAAACATGAAATATCTGGATCTTACTGTATATTGTGCTTTGTGAGATTAAAATACATTTAAACTATGAAATGTTCTAAAACTGCTTTATGTGTGAGTTGGTGGTTTTTTCCCAACATAAAATGTAATAAAGGGAAGTAAAATTCTTCATACTGTACCATTACATGCATTGGTACCCTGTAGCAATCAGGGTTGTCTGTATGATTTCTATTCTGAATTATTGGCCCTCCAGCACAGCTCTTAATTTAATGGTTTTTTTGTATAGTAAGTAACCACAGAGTCAAAATTCATCTTTGCTGCTATTTTGGAAAGAAGGGAACAACAAAACAAAACCATAGAACCAAACGATCTTTTGTCTGCCCTCCCTAACGCACACCTGCATTAGAGAGCAATGAAGTGTTGCCTATAAATCCCAAGTTTTGTAGGTGGGACTGACAAGGGGTAGGATCCTGTAGCACCACGGTGCTGGTACAGACAGGAGAGCTCAGGTTGTGTCTGGCTGATATTTTGAGCAGTAGAGTTCCAGTAGCTCCATGTGGGCTCCATTCCCAGTCCTGCCAAATGTGAGTGTGCATAACTTCTTCTTTGTGGTTTTTGTGTAGTAGGAGAATGTTGCTGGATGTTGTTCTAGGGTAAGACACAACATTAGTTTATCTTACTGTGCAGGTCACTGTATATACTGAAAGAGGAAGAAAATTGGCTTGTTAGTCTAGGACTCCTTATACAGCATCGGGTCTGGGTACCAGGAGAATTAGATTATTGAGGGTCTCAAATATATTAGTAATTAAGAATGAATAATGCAAATTAAAGTACAGTTCAAAAAACAAGAAAGATTCTTTGAGATGATGGTGTTGGTCCAAAAAGAGGTTAAACAGAAAAAATGGGTAATGTATGTATGTATGATCACCTGGTTTTCAGCTTTATTACTTTATCTTGTTGTTTGAACTACTGGAGTAACAGGTGTTTTTCTGCATATTTGTGCAGTGTAAAACAGGAGAACCTGAATTACTTGGCTGCAGTATGAAACATTCTACAAGATTTATTAAAGTTTGATGTTCTGATCATGCAAATGAATCCTGTGCCTATTTCATACATTAAAAGAATTTTTCTATATGGTGTTCTGTGGGAAATTGTAATTCCTCTCTAATTCAGCAATTACATTGAAATATTTCTCAGTGTAAAGAACATTACATAAGTAAATATCATGGACTTGCTTGAAAACAAATGAACAAGAAGCCCTAATTTGTAATGAGGTAAAAATAATTATTAGGTATTTTCTTACCTTTGTGTTCACGATCTCTCTGTAGCCAATTATTTTACCAAAGTGGATTTTCTTGTTTATTTTTTATAAAAAATATACATGCATACTACAAATGTAAATTCACTTTAGTTTGACTTCTCTGTGCTTCTAGAAACTTTTCTGCATTAATTGATATGTGTAAAGTGTTTGAGCTATGCCTTTTGTTATCAGTGTCTTTATAACTTAGAGTCACTGTTAGTGTAAGAATTTGCTGCTTGGGACAACTGGAAGAAGTTCTCAAAGCAGGTTAATATGGGATGCTTTTAACCAGTGGTGGTTGATGTGTAGTGCCATGTTCCCATGCTTTTGGTGAGGGCAAGACTCAGAGAGGCTGTTTTTAACAGGGAGTGGAAATAGTTTTGAGAACAGGGGAAAAATACTTTGACAGTTTTGCAGAGATTTGCATGGGTCAGATAAAAGCAGTGGGAAGACAGGCATGTCCAAATAGTGCTCCTTTCTGCTTCAGGAATACTGTGACTACTGATCAGGGAAAGGGCTTATTCATCATGGTTGGTGATTTTGTGCACTCAGAGTATGTTTGCAGGGAAATAATTTTCTAGGCCAGTTCATCTGTAACACCTCTTGGTACTAGATAAAGCTTCTGGTAATCACAGCAAAGCTACCCTCAGGTTGTTGCCTAAACTGGTAAGAGTAAATAGTGGTTAAAAACCTAGTGTAATGTAGCAAAGGCTAAGCAGGAGTTGTGAAAAGTTTTTAACTCTTCAAGCTGTGTTTCTGAAGAGGTGAGATTTGCTAACCAATCTATTTGTCCCAGACATGCCTCACATCCAGTGTTGGTAATTATTTTGTCAGGTTCCTGCTGGCAAATCAGAGGATTTACATGAAGGACTTTTTCACTGGCAACTGGAGTTGGCAACAAAAGCTTGCTCTAAAGTATTTGTTACTGTGGAGCAGCATCTCATTGTATTTCTTGGCAGGATAGACATAATGTCTGGTTTGCTCATTTGAATGTGAGGGAGGAATTAAAAAGTTGCCCGGAAAATTGTAAAATATTCTGAAGAGCACAATTTCTTTATTTTTTTAGATGCTATTTTAATACATCAGGTTGTGCACTTTTCGTTTCTTAGTTGTTGCCATTGCTAAGGAGTTTCAATCTGTCATGCATTTTTCTTCTCTGAAAGTATCAGTCGCTGGTTTTTTATTGGGTCTTTTGCTAATTTCCAAATGCAGGCAAGCTTTTAATAAAGAGACACTGTAGTTACTGTAATTGGAACCATCTAGACTGACATTGTGAAGGTGTAGCTGTAATAGTATTTTAGAGGAGTGCACAGTTCAGACTTATTAAAATAAAACTTTAATTTAAGGCCTTCTTTCCAAAAATGTTCTAATATCTTGAGTCTCTAATCATAGCAAAGAAGTATTTAGTGAAAAATGGTGACTTTTGAGGTATTAATAATGTGCATAGAAATATTTGCATGTTTTTTGCTATACTGAGAACACTTTTTTTTTCCTCAGAGATGGTTAGAATACAAAGTTTGCCATCTTTATAATGTGCTTGTTATAGCTGGTGTGATTCTTAATATTTATATCTTCATATTTTGGCTATCAAATCTAGAGTAAAAAAATTTTTAAAACTGCTTGCTAATTTCCCATATTATTTATCTATTTAAAATTCTGTTCAACCTTGATGCCCTTTCTTTCTCCATTAGAAAGGTTTCTTCTTGGTTGAACATATTTGTTATATATTTTTGTCTTCAGTTTAGAGTGTAGCAGATTTGGGGGATAAAATGTCAGGTATTTGTGAGTTAGAGAGACTTTTTAATATGTTGAGAACATAGGATACAGCTTGGAGCTTGATGCTAGTTATCTTAATTCAGCTTCATCCTTTGCATTTTTAAGCAGTAATTCCCCTGAGTTTTCCTGCAAATAAGAATGGTGTATTGAAAGAACACAAACACATGTATGCCTGTATATAAATTATACAAGTTATATATAAAATGTGAGCTTATTTTGTTTTCAAATGATCACTTTTTTAATGTTGACAACAGTAGGCATATAATGAAATGACAGTGAGAGCAGTCCTTTGAAATAACTGCAGGAGGTTGGAAAGGAAATAAAACATTCCTGTATAAACAAACACTAATAAAGAGAATTCCTGCAGTAAAATACACTGCTGAGAAACTCAGGGCAGCAGCTGCTGCCTGGCAGCCTCTGCCTGGAACCCAGCTTCAGGTGCTGGAGCAGAGGCCAAGAAATCTTATTTTGGGCAAGTTAGGGACTGTGAGACTTCACAAAGCACAGGTGAACTCAAGATGGGCATAAATCACAAAACAAGCTGTGTGTGCCTTCAGACCCTTCTACTGCTAACTTCTAATAGAAGAATTTTTATTACCCATTTAAATAACAATAATTATATCTCTATCTCTTACTCAGAACAGATCTCTAATAAGGACTGAAAGCTTTTGTAATTAGAGACAGCCATTTTATATAGTCAATGGCTTCAATTTGGTATGTTTTCATTTTGTATGAAGTTTATGCAAATACAGTTTTTGAATGTATGTGTGAGAAAAATATAGTGTGTACAGAGATTGATGGTAGTTCTCATCTTCTCTGTTTGCCCACGTACTTCTAATACAATACAGCTTTCTAATGGGAACATGATGTTTCTTTCTCGTTAAACATTTGTTTGGATTTTTGTCCAATGTGCATCTCAGTGTATTGTATTGCTTTCTGCTTCTAGATAGTCTCTGTACTATTTTCTAAGCATTTCCATCACAAACAGGAACCCCCATTTCCTGTGTGATCAGCCTGATGAAATGATGAGTCAGATGAGACTCCTGCTTTATAATGTGTTCAGTTAACTGACATTTCTTCACATCTGAAAAATGGCAAGAAGATTCTGTGATGAATTCTGGTTTTGAGGGGAGTGTTTGTGATATTGAACAAACAGGAGCAGGTTGTGCCTGCTCAGAACTTGCATCTATGCATCAGTTTTTATTGTGGAGCTGAAGTATCGTGCATGTAAGGTAGTCCAAGAATTGGTTTTTAGAAGGACGTTTTGTGAATAGCACAGGCCAATGTGTGTGGTGTTACATTATAGAAAGACAAAGCTTGTGAAACACCTTGTCACTCAGTCTGATCAAGTTTTAGTGAGGTGCTTTTAAAGGAAGAAATGGAATGCAGCATGACCATATGGGACTATCCAGGAGTTACTTTGGTAAAGAATTAAGTACCTTGTTAAATATATGAATATTCATGTTATGTATCTGAAGATGATGGAGAACTTTGGAGACTAATTCTTCCAGGTGTAGGGTAAACTTGCTGTCAGTTGTATATTGTAAACAGTATCTACCAGCTACTCAAAGATTTTTTAAATTCTTCATTTAGAAGTTATTTACTGTAACTTAACTTTAAAGTTGAGCATTTTCTGTTCATTAGTGTGGGATGTTTTTCAAGCATGTCATCTGTAGTGATTAATCAGATATCTTAGTTCCTTCGTAGAGGTTTACAGTGAATCATGTTTTTCAGCCTCAATATAAAGTGTGTCCAAATGGTGTTGAGTTCCTCTTCTGATGTAGAAATAGATTCAAGATGTTTTAAATACAAATCTGTATAATTAGGCATTTTTCTTCAGAACTGAAATGTTTAATGAGAGGAGCTTGCCAATCCAGAGAGGAATAATTCTTTGGTTCATGTCAGTAACATGGTATTTACCCTCTGCAAATGAGATTTTCAGATGTATTGAGTTACCACTCTTATTAGAGTGGTACAAGCAGACAAACCTTTGGCAGAGTTATGGGATGATGTGACCAGCATCAGCAAATTGCTACTCAGTACAGCAGGCTTATGGGCAGTACCTCTCAAAAAGTTACCACTGGAAAGGGTAGAACTGAGAAGAACATTGTGTTTATGTGGCATTACGCTGCCTTGAACAGGAAATGAGAATTATTCTTTTGAGACTTAAGTATGAATTAATATTAGTGTGCTACTCAGGCTAGCATATCCTCCTCCTCATCAGGCTTAGTAAGCTCGCCCAGTACTATGCTAATGTGGATTTACTGTTTGCTAAACTGGGCAAACAAGCCTGGATGTCTGCATGGCAGTGGTTTACTGTATTGGCCAAACACTGAATTTCTTTTGCAGTAATTGGGAATTTGACAGACAGCTTTTGTTTCAGTCACTGCTATTTCTTTAACATTGAAAAATTCTCATTGGTGTAGAGAGCCATGAATAATTAATTCAAATTTAAAAGTTTGAAGAGTGTTTAAAGTTTCAAGGGTTTTGTGTTTGAGTCTCCAGTATGTTTCTTAGGGATAATGATTTTGTAGATCATGTATAATTTGCCATTTTACTTTTGGTGATTATTGCTTAAGATTGTAGCCTTCAAAGCATAATTGAAGTTCTGCATTTCCTGCTGCTTTTACAAAACAAGCTAGAGGCAAGGTCTTGAATAGTTAGAGCTTACTAGAGTTATTCCTGGCAGTTGCTGTGCCTGACATGCAAAGGATTGGTATTTTAGAACAGAACCTCCTCACTGAAAGAGCAGAGAGAAGAAAAAAGTTCATTAGTCTTAATGTGCATTGGCTTCCAACATGGACACAGTCCTTAAAGAGGCTATTGTCGGGAAAAGCAAGATAGGATTTGAATTTACTGATTATTTGTAGTCATTTTCTGGATGAAAACACTTTATGCATATGCAACATACCTTTGAACAAGACAATTTTCTCCACTTTGCGTGTGGTTAAAGCTACCTTACTGTGGGATATCCAATATGCTATCAGTAAACATAATTTCCTTTGTCCAGTTTGGCCCTTGTACACAAGCTCTTCATGAGGCAGATGCACATTTAAGTTCTTTAAATCTTCTTTAATAAAGGATGAATGGATATCAAAAGCCGTGAAGAGAGAGTGTTTCTCATTTGGTTGCTCCATGATGTAAGGAGGGCTGTCCCATAAATACCCAGGGAGCAGGACTCTTGTCTACTGCCAGTAGGACCTGAAAAGGCTCATACTGGTATCAGGTATCAGGACAAAGGAACTGGAGGGTCATTGCAAGGAGTTCTTGCTCAAGAGTGTGCTCCAATAGTTCAGATACAATGTCTTGATTATGAAGTTTCAGGAGGTATTTTCTCAGGCCTGTGATACCAGCCTGTAGCTTTCTGTTTCCAAAACCAGTAAAATTCTGTTCTCTTTTCAATCTTTTAAAGTCCTACTTAATTATTATCATCCTTCCTGATCATTAACTTAATTTCTGTTTGAATTTGCATGAAATACTGGTTATATACATAAGTATATATGTAATTATGGTAACTTACAAATAAATTACATGATGCTGACTTGTTGTCTCAAAGGAGTGCACATATCTTGCCTTAGTTGTTGCAAGCTTTTCCTATAATGACAGTTATCTTCTCAGCTTATCCCGTGTCCACTTAGCCTAAGAAATAGTGCATAGAAGGTACTTTGATCCTAAGGTAACCAGCAGTTCTAGATGAACTTTTATCCTCACTATCAGAGGCTTGCTGTTGGGTTGCTTTTGTGATCAGTGCGGAGACTACACTTTGCATTGCAGGCTGTTATTGGGTGGAAGGTTTTTTTACTCTCATTTTATTCTTGTTCTTCAGAATAGATGTGTTCTGCAGGATTTTTCTTGCCTAACAATTAGCCTTAGCATAGACTGTGTTGTATGCTGTTTGGAGTTCAGAATGGTGCAAGGGCCTCTTAACAGAAGGGCTTTGCATAATCCAGCTAGATGGCCTTACTTCATGAAACTGTTTAACTTAACACACACTAGGAAAATGTTTTGTCTTGCTCCAAGAAGAGGTGCTAACATTGAACATACAACCTGAAATGCACATCTTTTCCTGTCAGCGAGACAATGCAGTTAGTGGGACAGATAGCTGTTTTACATCGGTCACTGTCATTCAGCACTTGCCTTTGCAGTGAAAAGGGCAGAAACCCCAGCTTTTCTGAACAAAAGTGTCAGTGGCCCGGACGTAATGTGCTGGATTTGAACTGTGATGGAGATGTGCATACCTTACCTAGTGTGGTGTGTGATCTTTCACTGGAGCATAAACAGAGCCTGTATTATTTTCTCTCTTGGCATATTTTCTTATTTGTCTCCTCAAACATTTCAGATGATGGCACTGTAAGAGGAGGCAGTGCCCCTATTCCAGCCCACTCTGTGAGCACAGGCTGGGTTACGTAATGTGCTCCACAACACTGTACTCCCATTATGGAAAATCCATTGTTTTCTCAAACTGCTTATTTTTTTTTTCAGAAATAGTTTCAGAATTATTTATAATTTTTCTTACCAGCAACTGCATTCTGATTAAAAGCTGGGGTTTTCTTCTTTCTTCTGCCATACATACCAGGTAAATGTTTACAAATGATATAACTGGTATTTGGGAAGGATAAAGCCAAGGGCATGTATTTTCAATGATACATTATTGGTGTGGGGGTTTTTTGTGGGGTTTTTTANTATGAGCAGAGTTCTGAATACTCTAGAGGTTAATGGATGGGTATTTTTTAATTTCAGTGAATTTTTTTTTGCTCTCTCTCCCCCACAGGGATCTAGCATGCTAACAAATACTCTTGGCCCTAAAAGTTGCTTTTTATTTATTCCTGAGTGAAAGGAAGGAAAAGACATCCAAAATGCCTCAGCTGCAATGTGAGATAGAGTTGCTCTTACCAAAGGGTACAGAATAGCTCTTTATTCATTCTGTGTATTGGGCAAGAATTCAGTAATTTATTAGTGATAAATGGGACCAGCTCTTGATGTTGGAACTTTTCCGTGAAAGGGAGCAGCAGCTCACAAAACTGGCTTAGTTATTCAGGTCCTTATCCAATATCCAAATGAATTCTTGAGTTTGCTGACAAGCAATCCTGGCCTTTTTAATTCAGCCAGAAGGATTTATACATTGTGTAAAAATGTCTACATAGCATTTAAAAATGTAGAAGCGTGTTAAAACCTGGGTTTAGCCTCTCTTACAAGCTTTGCTTGTTCTGTACACAAGTTCTAAAACCTGACCAGCAGAATTATGATAGCAATATTACAAAACTTGCATGGAACACAAAGGTTAAAGGGTATGAAAAGATGTGTATTTCCAAAAACCACTCTGACTCAGTCCTTTGAAAAAACAATAATTGAAGATAAATGGTTTTGAGCTGAATTACTCGGAAGTGGAAAAATACAGAGATGCTTAGTTAAAATCTGCTTCTTGAAGTACTTGACAACATGTCAAAAAGTCTTTTTGCTGTGAACCTCTTTAGCTGAAATAACAATGCAATCTCTACTAGAACACCTCAAGCACTTCTTGTTCTCGTATGTGAACAAGACATACTCAAGTACTGAATCTGACTTTTTAGACTTCTTAACCACATCAAAATTACTTGTTGGGGTTTTTTACTGTACACATTTAAATGAGAATTTTTTACTCTCGTGTTCTGAATGAGACATTAGCTGGCTGTAGGGTCCAGCAATCATAATCTTAGATGGAGTCTGAAGCTTAATAGCTGTTCCTTGCTCTAAATGTGACTCACTTTTCTTTGTGTGTCTTTCTTCTGGGGCCACTCTTTTAAGAGGAACAGGCCTTCAAATAATCAACACCTGAATGGTGTTTTGTACCTAATTGCTGTGATGTAAGACAGCATTTGAAGTGAGCTCTTCTAATTAAAGATGTCTGGAATAGTGTTATTTGACAACAAGAATTGTTCTGAACTACAGGTTCCTTCTTTACCAACCTTTTTTTGTAGTGTAGTATCAACTTAAATTTGAAATATCACTTTGCTGAGTTTCTATGGACATTAAAGTTTGGGATTCAATAAAAGTTAAGCTAGCTAATTTTCTCTTGTTCTTTTCTTGTCAGGTTGTTCTACTCTGTGCCAAAGTTAAAAAGTAGATTGTCTTTTAGACAGGAGTAGTTTGGATCTGATGTTTGCTTACATGACTTGAACTCTTGATATTTTTTGTACAGTTTTTGTAAAAGGTATTTTCCAGTGTTATTTAAAAATGCTAGAAAGATACAAATGAGCTATCTTACTTGTTTATAAAAAGGATTTTTTTAATAAGAAGTGGTTGAATGTAAGTGAAGGTTCCAATAAAAATTTCACTATCATATATATATATAAATATATATATAAAATGATGTTTTTTCTGTGCAAACTTAATTTTAAATTATTCCCGCCAGATTGCTTTTAGTGTTCAGGCATGTTAGAAATGAACCAAACCTTCAATGTGCTTTTTGTTTATAATTTTTTATATTATGTATGAATTGTATGCAGTGGTTCAGTAAGGACAGAGATTTTTATCAGTTTTAAGGTTTATTAGGTTTATTATTTGACTAGAATCATTAGCTCAGTGGGAAGTAAATTATTTTCCATGGATTTTAGTGCTTTTCTGTGAAATTGAGCTTTAAATTCAGTCCAAAAATTCCATTATAAAAATACCCAGAGGCATCATGCTAAACAAGGATGTTTTCGGAACTGCAGAATATGTCCAGACAACAAAGCCGTGCAATGTGAATTCTTCCCTGCCTCCTTCTTGGAGGGGAGTCTCATTTGTGTGCATGCTATGTGCAATGGTGTGCAAACAGATAGTGTCATTCTGCTCTGCTCTAGATAAAGGTAAAACTCAAATGTTTCACCTTTTTTTCCTGTAAAACAATAAATATTTCTTAGATTTCATTTTAGGAAAGAAACTTGATTGCTTGGGATGTTCTCACAGTCAGAAAAGGAAAGGGCAGTTGTTTGGTTATGAAAAGCATTATAGTTGGTCATTGTTTTTGTAGACTTTAACATTCCAATTTGGCCTGTGTGGTACTTTTTTTTTCCCCCTTAGGCTTTCACCATGACAGATAAGTTATTGTCCAGGAGAAGGAGGTTTCCAGACCGAGGTTCCCTGTTGTTGCTTTTACTCACTCATTTCTCATGGTGGAAATGGGAACATAGCATGATAGTTTTTATAGGCAAATTTCTTAGCCAATTAAGACTGCCAGAAGTAATGACATCAGAATAGATCAGATTTTTAAATTCCTGTAGTTTTTATGCCACTCAGCATGGTTTCCCCACTTCTGCTTATCTCATTCACCCAGACTCAAGTTAAACTTCTGTCGTTTTTCTGAAATGTGCCCATATGCAAAATCTGACCATTTGCAGTTGCTGAGTGTTTGATTTTGATATTTGGAAAATCAGATTTTGGAGTGGAAACTTAGTGTCTCCATTGCAATTATAGCTAGCAGTCATTTCTTCTGACATGCTACAAGTATGGTGCTTCGTGGTTGTTTTGTGGGTCAGTGTAGATCTACTCAAAAATATCTTACCATGGGATTTTATTTTTTATTTTTGTTTCTTGTGGCAATTTAGAAAATTGTTAGCCTCCACTCTCAAGGAACTCAAGTGTTTACAATGACTTATGTTCAGGTAAACTCTTGGTTTGTCATTAAATGGTGCTCTGGTGACCTTTTTCCAGGCTACTTTGTAGTTCTCTTCTGACTTTTATTTTTTATTGTAACCTACAGCTGCCGTCCAGTTTTTTTTAAGGCCTCCTCAAACTCACAGTGCCACGAGTGATAGTCATGAGTAAATGATTTTGTGGTTTCATCCATGGTGTGACAGTTTTTATTACTGTTGTTGTTACTATTATCATTAATATTATTATCAGCTAGAAACAGGTAAAGAGCATGCACTATTAAATTGGTACTGAAGATCTTAACTAGGAACAACAGTGGGGTTTGGCAGATTACAGCTGATGTCACCCTTGTTGCTAAAACCACTTATTTTCTCCTACACGATCAGGTCTCTTGAGCCATTGATGGCTCTGGTCTAATGAGCAAGAGGGCAAAGATCCTTCCCTGGTTTTTTATGATTGTTTGGAGGTCTAGATTTGCTCTGCCCTCCTAATAGATGGCTTGAAGAGGATATGTCCTGAAATGTATTGAGAAGTGCTAAGGTCTTACTAGTGAAAGTTTAATATTGGGCTTTCAAGAATGTTTCTTTCAAGTGTTCATACAATAGGAACCATGACAATTAGTTCAAGACATTAATGCAGTCAATATGACAAATCTAATAATTTCAACTAAAATGTATCTATTGTCTGACTTCAAAGGATACTTTGTGGTTAGCCATGTAATATGTATTATTTTTGTGGCTACTGTCATGCTTTCTTCATATTTTAAGCATGCAGGAGACCATTAGAGTAACATTAGTGTGCTCTCTAAGATGCATACGCATCTTAATTTTGAAATACGGTGAGAAATATGGTGAGAAAATTTTTGTTTCCAAAAATTATGTCACACAAAATTAGTTAGAAATTTGTTAATTTTTGATGATGCAAAGTTCTGAGAATTGATTTAAAAATACAAGAAAAAATCCAAAGAAATAGCAGATTAATTACAGTTAAGGTGGGATAGGAATACAGTATTAATTTCTCACATATTTACAAGTCTTGAAAGTCTAGTACTTAATCTTTCTCTTCTAGTTTCAGTTCAGTAATTTTCAAGTGCTAGCTATGCATTTTTAAGACACTGTTGTGATTGACATACTTCCAAAGAGTTAGTCCCCATTTCTGGAATCAAGTACCTAAAGTGAAATTCTAAGAAGTTTAAAGTTGGAATGTATAGGCCATCTATTTACATGTTTGGGTTTTTTCATATGGGAACAAAAAATTTAGCTTGAGTAAACAATTATTACACCTGAGGAAATGATTCTTGTAAAAACTGTAGCAAAATTTGTAACTAAAATTTGTTGTTCTAGTGACTCCCAGGAGTAGCTTTGGGACTTCACACTGTGGTACTGGACACTATCAAAGGATTGGAAATACTCTGTAATCATTTCTTACACAGTCATTTTCTACTCAGGAGTTATCCATCATCCTGGTTAAAAAGTCCTGTCTCTCCAAACTAACTGAGGAATCCACTAAACCCAATGGATTTAAACCCAGTTTCCCTTAAAAGGAAAAGTAGCTTTTGTTAAAGCTACTGCAGGGCATGTTGGAATTGAAACTCGTTTAAGATTTGTGATTGTGTATTTAGGGTTGATTTCTACCAGGAACAGATGGTACTGGAAGCAGACAGATGACAAGTCCTACAGCACAAAACACCTATTATATGATATTTTGTAAGTGTGATCATGAAATAATGAGAGTGTATTAAAATGTGTTATTGCAAAATTTGGTTTTGAAGAGCAGATAGGCTATAGAGTTTTTATGAAGGGGAAAGTTGCATTCACTGTATTTCAAAAAATATTTAACTCAAAGATTCCAGAGCAGTAAATGTTGGCCTATTTAAAGGGCAAATTGAAGTTATATTCTAATATACTCCTAGGGTAGACTGGTTATGGCAGTCTCACTGGATATGCATGGGGTAAGAGATCTGCCTTTAAGGCATCTAGCTCCTTAAAACTCCCTGTAGTTGTATGTGGTTACTCTAAATCAATTACTGAGACAGAACCCAAACCAGGAATAAATTGTTTTAACTCAAAGGACGCTTACTCAAAGGATACTTTAAAAAGAGATAAGTTTGAAACCTGCATCTTTAAATTAGCCTAGATTTGTCCATTGTAAAGTTTTGATCCGTGACATAAGCAATGAAGCAATTAAGGCTTCTGGTTTAGGTCAAAAGAAGCAAAGTTGGCATTACCATTGTTCTAGGGTAGGAGAGCTTATGAAGAAGCTCACGGTGCCTGTATCCATGTCACTTTATTCCAGATTTGGTTTTAGCGGGGTCATAAGGCCTTCCCCTTCGTATTTCTCATGTTGCCATCTTATGCAAACTCCTGGGTAGATGAAATGCTTGTGAAACTTGATAAATGAAAGTGCTGGAAATGGCAGGATTATGTATTTTTCACGTAATGCAACCCAAAGGCACATGTCGATATGGTGCTGGGGCTTTTGTAACACAGAGTTATTCTGATTCTTTAAGAACTGAGCCCTTTTATTGTTTTTTAGTTTAATGACAGGTTGACTAATATCTGGAATTAAACTTGCAAGTTTCTTGTTGAGAATATAAATTCCTTTGTTGTTTCTACTGGAAACAAGTTTTAAAAAGTTGAAAGTTCTCTTTCAACCATGTAAAACCTGTTTAATACAATCACTGTAATCTGTTTCCTTACTACCATTACAGCTGATTGAGCTGGAATAGTCCCATTTGCCTTGCAGAGTTTTGTAATGAAAAATGTTAGGTGCCACAACACTTGTTTTCTGTGTTGAAAATACTGCTGCAACGCTACAATACTTGGAATTAAGTAGTACCAACAGTGTTAGATTTTACATTCTGTATAACATTGACTATTATGTACAAAATCCCTTCTCTAGTGAAACTTTTCTTTTGGTGTCATTTAAGTTTATAAAATTAAAGGAAGATTGTTAGAGCCAGTATTTATATTAGCATGGTAATATCAGTGCTGCAAGATGTCGCCTTCCTAAGTTCCTTGTTAAAGCTGAAAGCTATCTTAGTGTTATTTAATGTAGTCCTTTATGAGCAGCAGTTTGTATTTGCAGATGAAATTTGTTCATCAAATTATTACTTTTTAAATAAAAAGTAGCTGATCTGTTCAGCAGTACTTTAGTAGCATTTACAATACAGAATTCTTTTTAATTTTACTCAGATTTCATTTATTAAAATGAATTAATTAAATTTAAGTCTTCAAATGGAGCAGAATGAGAATTTTCCTTTAGTGGAAATAAAATCTTCTTCATGAGAGGTTGCTGAATGCAGCATTTCTGCTTTTTTTAACAAGTTCTGAAAAACAGGTTTTTAAATACGAAACCAAAAACTTTTGCACAGAGAAGTTAAATTTAAAAAAAATTGGAAGCATCAAAAAAATGCCAGCTATGAAACTAGAGGGGAAAGAAAGGCCAGGGCTTCTGTCAAAACACCCTCAGCATGTGGAATATTTGTGGTCGGTAGATACCCTGGGGCTTGAGATTGTTGAAATACCAAACTCAGGAGTTGACCCAGAAAGTGACAACCCTGAGTGTCCCAGCAGTGCTGCCCTGGTGCTGCAGGGAGCAGGGACATCTCCAACCTCATGCAGGTGTATGCTTCCAGTTTGTACTCCCTGCTGCAGAACTGAGAGTTGGGCTTTGAGTATTTTCAATTTGTCAGCTTAAGAGCAGCAAAACTGAAATATTTGCATGAAAGGAAACTCACAGCTTGGAAACAAGAGTGGTGGAGTGGAAATGTTTCTTGTGTTCAAGCTGCTTTTATGTTTGTATCTTGGTGGTATCAGGATGCTCAACGTTTTTGTTAATAGAGGTTGGATTGTTTGGAGAAGTATGTCTGAAATTCATCAGAAGTTTCGACCATGGATGTTTCAGGGGAATACATTTGTGGCTTGATGATTAGTGTATTTCTACATAAACATCTCCCTTCTGTCCACTGCTTCATTGGAAGATTTCTGATTATTTCTGTCACATTGGTTACTGGTATGACTTGTGTCACTGAGATGTTAAAAAAAACCCCAAAACAAAGTTACCAACAACACAAGTGTGATGAACCTTTTATAGTAATGAGTTTTGCCCTTTGAGTGGGAAATGTGTTTTTTGCTCGTGTTCCTGTGTAAATTCTGTCTCTACAGAAGAATGCTCATGGCCCATCTTATTTTCTCTAATACTATGATGAAATTGCAGACAGTATACTATCATACTCATTCTTATGTGTTCCTTAATCTCTAGTTTATCGGCTCTTTTAGCATTATCAAAAAGGCTTCAATGCTAGCTACATGTTGGAGCTCTGTTCTCCATACTGGAGGAATGAAAACAGATTTTTATTGCTGGCTGGTCTTTACTGTCTTTCAACTGGAGAAGCAAGTTTAATATTTGTACTGCTTTTCTTTTTTTCCTTTTCCTTGTGCTTCTAGTATTTTTCCTTTCCTCTTTCTTTTTTTTCCCCCCCTTTTAAAATTTTTTTTTAGCAAGTCCTTGGTGCCAGGGGCCTGTCTTTTAATATCCTAGATGTGTAAGCTGCATTTGAGACATCCTGGCAAGAAATTGGTGAGATACTATGTGGTGTTAGTGAAAAGTGTAGCATTGATTCCTTCGGGTGCATCAGTGTCAGGTTTGCACTGCTCAGTTTGGAATTTCTTGCATGTAATTCAGAAAATTTTCTTAGGAAACACTGCTAATGTGGTGAACTGTGTAGCTTTGACTTTTTCTGAGCAGGGACTAAACAGGGAGTAGGTTGTATGGGGCAAGGGGTTGTGTGTGTGGTGATGTTTTCTTAGAGGAGGTTGTTCAAATGTTCTGAATTCTGAAGTTGTCTTTTATGTTTCAGAAGAACTTCTTGGGTCTCAGCTCCAGTTTTACTATAAGATCTTTCCTGCCATGAACTCTTAATTTTATTCTTACGTGATGCTAGCTCTCAGGTCGGGGTTCACTAAATAAGGTTACTCTAGCAAGGGAGAAGAATGCTTTTCACAAAAAAAAAGTAAATAAAAAATACATGTCAATTTTATGTTGGTCGTGACACAACAGTTGAATTAATAGAAATGTCTTGCCACTTAAAATTTCTTGCTGCGTATAATCTTGATCCCTCACCTCACCCCCAGTGTATTCAAAGCTCTACTAAAAAGATCTAAACCTCCAAGCAGGGCTTAGGCCAGAACCAGGATGCTGACTGATTATCTATCTCTTTTCTGATTTCTCACCAGCCTTCCCTCAGAGAGCAAACTGGTTGGTTCTTGTTAATTTTTATCACTCACTGTCATGTGATCTTATTTTTCTGATTATGCTGTATATTGGTGCAGGGAGATTGGCAGTGATCCTGAAAGAGTTGAGAGATATTTTTTGTTAATCTTTCAAAAGAGAATCTTCATTGGTATATATTGTGCATGGATAAATAAGATCTCTTACCTTCAGAAGGACCTTAGATCAGCTTGAAGTAATTAAAAGTACTGGGTGTTACTTGAAGAGTGGGTTTTTTGAAAATAAATTTCACCTCTATCTTATCTTATTTACAGTAAATTAAAGAGTTGAAATTGGATTCCACTACTTTTGCCCTTGCTCACTATAGCTTTTCTATTTTCTATTAAAATAGTAACTTCTGAAATTGCTTTAAACTTCACAAAGCAAATGATTCTCTCTAATTGTTTCATATGACAATAAAACAGTTTTTAACTGTATAGGACAGACTCGAATTCTTGCCTCTGGAGACAAGTGAATGGTGATTTATAACTGGTGGGTTAATCTAAAGGTGTGATGAATATCCTGTGTGTGTCAGGAAAACAGTGGTTGACTGTGTAGGTGTTAAGAGCTCCTCAGGGAGAAGCATGCTTGTCCTAGTAAATGTGACTGATGTCTTTAGAGTAATTATGTTTTTTTAAAATATAAAATGTACAGTATTTGGAAGATGAACTTTTATGCAGTGTTTTTTTCATAACATACAAAATGCTAAACCATACTTTTTTATTTTAAATAAAACCTTTTTTCCCCCCTCTTACCACAGGATAATGAGAAAAGGACCCCTTTACATGCTGCTGCCTATCTGGGAGATGCAGAAATTATTGAACTACTTATTTTATCTGGTATGTTCTGTTCCTGTTAATGGAAAACAACTAACTCTATGCACATCCAAAGAAGTATTCATGTACATCTTAGTCTGTGTAGCTTTTATTGAGATATTTAATGTACTAGGAATTAAAGATGCTTGTACTGAAATTTTGGATTCCAGACTTGCTAGTGTTGCAATACTGTGTAGTTGTGCTCTAAAATATTTCTTTGTAGAAAGCTTTCTTGGTTATAGCTGTTTTTATTTGTAGCTTGATCAGCTTTCAATAGTTCAACACTAGTTTAAAGAAGTAGCAGTGTGTATGTTACAGGTAGATGTTAAAAGTTTTGCTGTCATTCTGAAGTGCCCTTCAGAAAAGCAATTACCTTGTAACGTAGATAACATCCAGAGTTGGTTGTATTATTTTAAATGTCTTTGCCTGTTGGCTTAAATGCACAGAATATAATTAGGACTACCTGAAAATGTTGAAATCTCATCTTTTTTTCCTATTTATTTGTACTAAGAAAAATTCCAGTTTCTGTAAAACAGCATACTTTGGGGTTTTTCTTCTTAAAAACCAAGAAACTAAACCAAAAACCTGAATAAGAACTTCATGACTGAAGGACTGAATTGCTTGTCTTTGATCTCAGACAGACCTACCCATCAGGTAGCTTGAGGCTGAATTCATAATGCAGAGCTTCAAGCTTATATAGAAAGATGAAAATTTGTAGCAGAACCACAGAACTTCTTTAATCTTCAATCTGCTTAATTGCACACCTTAAACTTGTGCAAAGCTGGTTGCTTCCACTACTACCACCCTTTATAACAAATTCTGCTTTAAGGACATGCCACTTTTAGGATTATAGGAGTCACTTCCAGACCTTCAACTGAAATTGCTAGGCATAATTTAATTTGTTATAATTTTAGTATGATGTAATATTTTCATTATATATATTAGTTGTATGCTTTCTATTTAATTATATATACTTATAATAAATATATGTAATGTGATAGTAATTAATATAGCTATCTTATGAACCTACTCTGTAGTGATGTTTTGTCCAGAAAAGTTCACTTTTGAAGAGGTGTAAGGTTTGAAAATCTAAAAGATGCTGTTTTTCCCTTTCAAGAAGAAAGGCAAGTTCTGGTGATTCTTGAAAATGTATAGTGACCCCTTTCAACAACTAACAATGTTACAAACTTTGCAAAATTGTAGTCAGCTACTTCTGAATTGTCAGTCGTTTGGATGAGCACAGTCCATTTACCAGAACTGTGACAGAATGATATACTCCTCTCTCAGGCAAAGGACTTATGGAAGAAGGGAAATTCTAGTTTAGATGGGAATGAAACAAGATCTTGACTGGTGGGCAGCAGTAAGAGAAGAAATATTGGTCCTGCTGTTTGGGCACATAGCATGGGTTTAAGTGTAAGGAAAAATGGAGAACAAAGAAGGGAGGTAAGAATTAGGGCTGTAGGAATAATCCAAAATTGAGCAGTTGCATGGAGGGCTTGTGGGTGCTACAGTGTCTGCAGATTGTTCAGGGAGGATGTGAGACATTGATATATCCCAGATAGCATTTTTTAAATGAAAATCAAGATTTGGTTACAGCAAAACAATGCACTGCTGCAAATCGAAAGGTTTGAAAGCTGTGGCAATGTCAGTCCAGCCTTGCTGTGCTCTGGACTTCAGTATCATGTTGTGCCTTGCTGGAGAGGCACAGCCTCCTGAAAGTCCTAGGGAGAGGCTGCACTGGGAATGATCCAGAGTGGTACAGTGAGGGATGCACAGGTAGGTGTGAGTTGTTGACACATTTGTGAGGGAAGAGGGGGCATCAGTTGCGGGATGAAAGTGATGTCTGAGTGTTCAGGCTGTTCAGTCTGCAAGGCTGTGCTGTACTGGACACAAATCTGTATATTATATGCTTGCAAGCAGTAGTTTTAGGCAAGCCTCTTAAATGTTTAAAAAGCAGTCACCAATTCAGTCTTCCTCATTTCTGGATGCTGGATTTGAAATCTTTGTGTTTGGTGAAGTGTGAGCACTCAGCTGTATCAGAAGTGCTGAGCCAGCTGCTTCTCAGAGAAATCAGGTCTAGGTGTCTCAAAATGCACAAGCTATGATTTGTCTTTTAGCTCTCTTAATTGAAAGATGGGGAACAGAGGTTAAGTGTATTTATCCTCTCCATTTCATAAAGATAAGGAAATTCATCTGTTGTGTTTCAGCTGGAAATCAAATCTCTCCTTTGAGACAGATGTATAATGTTACATTCTGTCGTAATAGATGAGCATTAGGGAGCAAATAAAGAACATCTGTTACCACAGCAAGGCTTGAAAACTGTTTGTCGTGTTGTAAGACCTATTTTTTAAAATTGAGGAAAGTGGTTTGTTGAAAAAATAGCATTTCTGTGCAGCCATCTCCTCAGAGCAGTAAATTTGCATGTAAAAATTGTGTATGTGACTTTAACTGACCTATTGTAACATACCTGCACAAGGGATTGAATTAAGTGTAGACTGCTTTCATCCTAGCATTTCTCACCTTGTGAAAGCTTTGTCTTTGCAACTTATAATGTCATCTAAAGTAGCTTTGCTGGGATGTTACTAGGAACCGCCTTACAGTTTTTCTGCTGTGCAAACTATTCTACACAGACTGTTTCCTTTGATGATTTTATTCTTTCTTCAAACTGGACCTCAAAATTACTGAAGTCAGTATTAATCTTTGCACTATTCAGTGGCTCTTACTTGATTCTTTCTCATTATTCTCTTTTTTTAAAGTGTTATTATACACTACTTACACGTAGGGTTTTTTAATTTGATTGGAATGTCTTTTTCATCCTGCTCCAGGGGATCCACATTGCTTTCAAATGTGTACTGTGGATCATATGTTGCAGTCACAATGTCTTTATATTACTTTGCTCTAGACCTAAGTAATGCATATTGCATGTGCTGAAGATAAAACTGATTCAGCCTAATTGCCAACTTTCTTGGAGTAAGTTTTCAGTCTTGAGAGCATTTTTACTTAGTTGTTGAATTCTTGAGATACATTCCTTTAATCTTAAGGTTGCTCTGTGACAATTCCTATTGTCTTTTCACCTGGACAAGGGATCTGAAGGTGACGGTTTGGATACAGGCTCCAAACATCAAAGAAAATTGCTTTACTGACTCCAGTTTGGGCCTGGACATTTAGATTGCCTTTTGTTTTTTTATTTCGAGACACTGAACACTAATAAACTTGTCCCCTGCGGATGTGAATGTCTTACCAACAGATTTTTCATACCACTGTGGTCTGTGGAAGTCTAAATTTTCAGATCATCTCTCACTGTTGGACTGTAGCTTGATAAGCAGGTAGCATTCCTAGATTTGTTGTGTAGGGAGGAGACCAGTAAATAAAGAGGAGGCATGAAGATTATTTATAACATCCAGGAGGACAGAACAGAAGTTTATGTTTTAATCACTTGAGAATTTTAGAAGCATTTTCCTTTTTGTATTACTCTGGGAAGAGTAGTAACACTCATCATAGTTGTATATTTATGACCTTTGTACAGCACTGAATCCTAGTGCATAAATACATCTGTCTACTTTGCATAATTGCACTGACTTTAGGACTGTAAACAATGGCAAACTACTGAAAAGTAGAGAAGTATAATGGTTAAATCTCAATTAACTGAATGTCCAGGTTTTTGTTCTTTCCAAGAAGTCCTGATTTAAAAATTCAAACCCTTCTTTAAGTCCTGAAAATGAACTGTTCTGGAGAGGCTTCTTGCTTTATAAAAAAATCATTGTCCAGTTGTCCTATGATTTTTAATACCGTCAGAGTCTACTGTGCCGGGAAGTGTCACATGAAAAGCAGAACAGATTAGTGTGATCACAGAATGTGTTCCTTTGATTACTAACTTTTTCCACTTATTTTCTAAAATTACCATACAGATGATTATTGCTTTCACTGAAATCAATGTAATTCACAAAAATCAACATTTGAATTGTTGTTGTTTTCTTCTGAATAGATTTAGTTACTATATTGCATCGATACTTAAATACTGACACAACACATTGATGTTTGCTTAACCCAACATTTTCTCTGCGTGAAGCTCAGTGTTACATGAGTGTGGTCAAACTCAATCTCATTAAGGTTTGGCAGCCCACGAGTTTTTGTTTCCTCTGGGTCAGCTGGAAAATGTAAGAATCCTGGTGATGCTGGAAAAACTACCATTATAGTAATAACAGATTTTGGAAGATAGTAAAGACCCTTCAGTGTAACACCACTCTACCTGGGTTTCTTTCACCTAATTATGAATCCCTGTGAGTATTAGAGATCCACGCAATGAGAGTCACACGGCTCAGCTGTTGAAAGGCTCTTGCTGTCTCAGCCCCAGCCAAATGAAGCTCCCTTTGTTTGGATTGCAGATGTACCCACACACTGAAGGCGTTTCACAGGGGCCCCTTTGATACTGACTGTATCTTTCGACCTCTTCCTCTTCTTTTGACAGCGATGTTGGCTGATGTTTTTCTTTTTCAAGCTGGCCTAACTTCCCTCTGGCAGCAGTAAAAGTCAGTTGCTGTGAAGAAAGTAGCTCTGATGTTCTTTGGGAGAGAAAATTAAGCTGACTCAGGAGACGATAGAATTGCTCAGTTGCTTGAGTCAGAGAACCTCATGTTGCTCACTGAAGCTCAAGGGGGTGGCTTCTGAGAAGCAGCAGAAACTATGAAATTCTGAAAGGAATTATACTGGCTTATACTGACAAATCAGTAAAATCCTGGAAGGATGGCTTTGACTTGATTGTGGTTTTCCTCCCTTTTGTGGCCAGTGTATCTCCATGTGCTTTTGTTTTGTGTGGTTGTTTTGGGGTTTGGGAGTGGTTTTGTTTGTTTCTTAAGGAACAAAAATAAAAACTGTTCTTGAAGTATCATTTTGTCTGGACGAGATTCCAGACCTGTTCCTCTTGGATTTTTTCACTGTGCTACAGATCTTCTGCTATGCAGATCTTCTACTATACTATTTAGCTTTGCAAGAGGCTTTCTCTCCATAAGGTCTTACTCATTATTTTTGCAGCAATGATTTTCCATTTATCCAAGTTTTCAATAGGAAATTGCACCCAATTTTTATTACTGGGTACTCCAATTCATATCTCAAATCTTCCTTTGCTTTAAAAACTTCTTTGTCTCCTCCTGACTGTTTGCATATTTTTCTATCTAAGGAAACGTTTTCTTCCCTATATCTTTATTCCTCAGTATAGTCTGAGAATTTCTGCTTGTCAGTTTTAGTACTTCCAAGGTCTCTAGATGAAAAAGGGGATCATTTAAAAGGAAGAACTTCTGAACCTATGAATCCTGTGAGGAAAATAATTAAATAGAATCTAATTACAGTAGGACTAGTGGTTAATCCCAGGGATTTATACCTGAGATCTTCCTAATTTCTCTATAGATAATTCATAAAATTATGGCAGTATACTAGTTTTTAAGACAAAGTTTGTTACTTTCTTAAGTGCACTCTATAAAGATCTTATTTACATCTTTTATTCCTAAATAGACATTTCAGAGCTTCAAATACTGAACATTGGGTGTCTGTATTGCATAACTGAATGAAAACACTTTTACTTTCTTTGCTTATGTTATGATATTGCTCAGTCACTAGCACATCTTGTACAATAACAAAGGAAAATACCATCCTTGAGAATCTAAATATACAGACTGCAAACAGAACAGTGGAAGGCAATTGAGTACTTAAGTCAGTACTGTGAGCAAAGATGAAAATACCTTGTCAGTTCTGTTGTATTTCTTAATCTATTTCCAGCTAGTGACGCATAAGTAATTCAGCCACTGCATTCATTAGTCTTCTGAGGACATTTCCAAATAGGAAGAGTTCTGGTGCAGGGGAGGAGTATGACAGCAAGAGTTTTTGTGAGAGGAGCACAGAGGTGGTGTAAGACACAGGGCAGTGTAAGAGTTTTGTGGCAGTTTATGGATAAAAGAAGAGATGTGTGGTTGCTCCTTGCAGCATTTTGTGCCTTGTCTGTCTGAGAGAGGGTTGAGATGCTAGCTCTTACTGGAATGTAAGGATATGGATACCAGGAAGTATGAAGAAACATATGTTCAGGAATTGGTGGCTAATAGCACATTTAAATGTGCAATTGCCACATGTGGGCTGGTAGAATTAAACTAAACCCTCCAGGATCATTCTGTAAATCAGTGCATGTATTCAGTTGGAAAATGTATCTCTTGAAACATAAATTTGCTAGAAGTAAACATCACAAAGTTTTTGAGTTGCTTTATTAAATAAAACTTGTCTTTCTAATTGTCAGACTTACGAGTACAACTTGGCAAGATGAAATCTAAGATTCAGGGACAAGGGAAGAAAATTATGTAATACTTCTCTCTCATTCCCTCCCCCTGCCCCATGGTCTGCAGAGCAAAAGTCCTGCTTTTATATTTGCCTAGATGTGTAAACTTACTGGGCTGTACTAGCAAAATTAGTGGTGAAAGGGGTGATATTGTTTAGTGTTTTGGCTTAGTGCACCAACATGGAAGAATAATTTGCTTTGTTTGGAAGCTGATGTTTTAGGGGAGAGTCATTTACATGATTGGTTCTTAAGTTTGAGCTAAATATTTGTGTTCCAGCATTGTGATTGCTCTCTGACAAACCCCCTAATCCTTTTCCTGCAAACTCTATGGCATTAAAAGAATTGAAATGTAAGAAATTTTACAGTAAACAAATTAGAAGTTTAAATAAATATGTTAAGACCAGGCCCTTGAAGTCTGTAAGATCCAAGGGATAGAGGCAGGGATCAGGGAGAATAGCAGTTTGTTTGGGTTGTTTTTCGTTTGGTTTTTTTTGTTTTGCACACTGGGAATTAAGATACACTGTACTGTGCTTTGAAAAAGCAAACTGCTCATAGCTGGCATTTGAAATGTGAGAAATGCCCTGGTTAACATGTCAGCAGGTTGAGCTTCACAGGGGTACTATTGCACTGGCAGTACTGTGCAGTAGGTTATGCACATACGTGTGTTCAGACTGTCTTTCAGCAAACTGTGAAGCAATATCTTAAAGAAAAAGTTACTTGGTAGAGGTGTAATGTAATTTTACAACATTTATTTGCAGTGGTCTGGAGTAGAGCTTTTCCTCAGATGATCAAGGCTGTAAACTCCCTCAGTGTTGCATGGTAGGACTGTGATAGGTTTGAGGGAGCCCATGAAGGGTCAGGGAGGAACAGTGACATTTTCCCCAAATCATGTGCTAGGCAGTAAAGAACAGCCTAGAGGAGGATTATGTCCTCAGATACAAGGCTGCTTGGAGAAGCTCCTTTATGAAATTTAAATGAATCTTGGCAGCATGGCTTTTTGGAGAAATTTAAGGGCAAAGTATCTCTCTATTTATTTTAAAATGTTATTTTGTTTAATGTATCTAAAGCTGTAGATTGCCCATTTCCCACATTAAAAATACATATGTGGTTTTTTTGTAGTACATTTATTCTGATATTGATTAAAAACTTTGTCTTTCAATATAAAAATTTTGCAACTTCTTTAAGAGTTTTTGTTGTGGAAGGAAAAAAGAAGCTTGGTGGTTCTTCCTTAAGTAAGTCCATCAGAGATTCAGATTTATTGTCAAAAGTCAACTTCAGCTTTTCCCGTGTCTGAGAATCTACAATTTTTTGTGTATTTGAAAAGTTAACTTATTTTAGACTCTGTATATGACACAGTTTTAATGGGCTAGACCTAGGCCTCCTTGTTTCTTTGGGTGGAAGGTGACTTTTGGAATGGGGGGCAGATATTGCTATATTGATTTTTGTTCTTTTGAGAGGACCATATTACTTGTAGATATCACTTCAAATTTCCTTAGACATTTCTCTTCATCATTTAATGCTGATTTTCTTTCTTACTTTCACATATTCTTTTCTTTTAGTCTTAGCAAGTGTGATTAACTTACCGTTGTGAAAGCCTTTTGTACATTATCTTTTTGTATTTATTTCTTCTCTCTTCTGGTATGGTTTTCAGGCTGTGTGTTAAAAGTACCAGAAGTGTCAGTAAAATCTGAACGCAAAAACACTGCTCTTGGCCTCTAAGCACATTTTCACTTAGAGCTAGAGCTTAGGTAACTGCTGCTTTTTTGGAGTGGAAACATGCATCTTTCCTCTTCTGATGGGCACGTTTCTTTTCCTATCTTGGATTTCATTACCTGGATGGATCTGATCTGACCCCAAGTCTTGGAAATGCATTTTCCTCAGGAAAATCAAGACGGTAATTAATGACTTTAGTAACTCATTCAAGTTCTTTCAAGTGCTTTAAAGACATTTGTATCCTAAAGTTAGAGATAGAAATCAGACTATGAAAGTCTTTATTCCTTGTTTTTTGGCTAGATATGAAGTCAGGCGGAACTTGGAGTATGATTTTGGCTCTTGTTTTTGTCTCATCTGCTGAAAACAAGATGTGGCCAACAATTACCTGGAATATAATCAAGAATTACAGATACTTTTGAAATATATTGATTACATTCTCACTTACCAGTCATAACTTCATTTATTTGTAATGACATTCATCACTTACTGATTTTTGGTAAAGATTTCTAGTGACTTTTAGAATACTCAAAATCTTTCTTTCCTGGAGTTCTGTGCAAGACTTCATATATTTAGTACAGTAAACTATTGGCACGTGATGTGGTGCAATGCACCACTGGGTCCTTAAGATGTTTGACAGAAACAGATACTTCTGGTATCTCTTAAGCTTCTTTTAGATTATGGGAGTTTTCTTCAAGTGGACTTGGACTTTCTTCCCTGTTTATTAGCCTTATTTTTCAAAAACTTTTGCACTTAGGAAAATAGGATGACATCCTGTTATGAAATTTAGATAAGGAAAGGTGGAAATTCCTGAAATTGTAGCCAGAAGTTAGACCTCAGTCTCTGTCCAATGCCTGGAAGACCTTGGATCAAACTGTACATTTGGATCCTACGTCAGCTTCCATGTTCTGTTCTTAAAGACTGAAAGGAATGGATTGATTGGAAACTTGAGAGAATTGACTTCAGATATTTGGTTTGCTTAGTATATACAACCATGATTTTGTACACAATGCTGTGATTCTTGATCGGGTGGACTGGGAGAGACTTACTTGCTGGTGCAGGTCTTGAATCAAAATACCCTCTCTCTCAGCTGAATATCCTGACTTGATTTGTCAAGCTTTTGGCATCTTGTGTCTTACTGGCCTTTCATCCTCTTCTGTTCTTTGCATAGAAAAAAACGCAGTTGGTTCTGACATACCAGTATTATGTTTAGCCTGAGAAGTTAATCAGCATTAATGTGATTCTTTCCAACAGTATTTCCAAACTATTTTTTTCAAAAATGTAAGATTTGTCTAAGCTATCCCTGTAAAATCTCAGAAGTTTCAAAATAAAGATGGATAAATTTCCAATCAGGGTATAAACATCCTAGAAGGTTATATATGTATGTATGTGTATCCGTTAAGCTTAATCTTTAAGTTTTCTTGTTTGTTGGAGTTCACTGGAAGTTAAAATGTAGTTCAGCTGCTTCCTTCAGGGGAAAGAAGTTCCCAAACCCTTCTTTCCTTTTATTATTAAGGAAAAAATTAAAATCCAAACCCAGGCTTGTGTCCCTTAGAGGTGTTTGTGCAGCTTTATTTCCTGGGGACAGGGACAGCTCTTTCTTTAGTGTGCTTTCAGAAATAGAGAGGTGTGGCTCTTATCTCTCTCATGAAGGGAGGACCAGGAGGTCTTGGGTGGGGGAAGGAGGGGTCCTTGGTGACCTGCTGGATTAGTGAAGATTTATTCCCAGAGTAAGTCCCAGTAAAAGAACCATCTTCATTCTATATAGCTGTCCATCAGACATGGCAACCACAAGGAAACTGGAGGCATGGGGAGTAAATGCAGCCTCTTTCTGTATTTTAATGCAGAATTTCAAGTGTAGTGGGAAACTGAGAGATTTTTTTGTTGCTGTATGAAAGGAAGGAGTTCGTCTTTCTTACACAGCAGCCTTTTATGTGGCTTTGGAAGTGCAAAAGATTATAGAGGATGACCTAGTGTAAAAATATCAGTATATTTTGATGTGGAAGAGTACCAATGGACTGTACCAATGTACAGTCTTAAAAGTATTTCCTCAAAGAGTTGACTTTAGCTGGAGAAAAGATTCCTTTTTAATTTTTGCATGAAAAATGTAAAGAAATGCCTAGAATGAGTAACTTTCAATAGTTCTATTTCTGTTCTTGAAAATATTTCAGTCATTCTGTAAATATATTTTAAATTTGTGGTTTTTTTATTTTTTTTTACAGGAGCTAGAGTTAATGCCAAAGACAGCAAATGGTTGACTCCTTTACATAGAGCTGTAGCATCTTGTAGTGAGGTATGTTGCTCTTTTTGACTACTTTGTGTTAAAATAAGACATCTCAAATTACCTTCTGTCCATTGTTCATTTTTAAAAAGTGAAACTACTCCAAACATTTGGAATTGCAGAACATTTTTACAACAGTTTGTTTGGCCTTTTGAGGGTATGTATATCTCTTGCTTGAGCAGTAAGAAAGGAGGAAAATTATGAACTCTCAGCTGAAACTCTCAGCTTTGCTCTGTGACTTCCCTAGCAGAGGACTCTGCATGCGGTGTCCTCAAGTCCAGTTTACTTCTCCTAAGGTAACCAGAATGGTTCAGCATGAGGGAAGTACAGATGAATTAATATTTAGAACAACTTTTATAGTATGGTCTTTGCATTTCTTCATTTTTTGCATGTTTGTGTGTTCAGGCATTGAAGAAATAAATGGTTCTATAAAGGCTTGCCAGCATCTTTTTTAAAAAATTATTAATAATCGCATTGAATATCACTTTAAAGATTTTAAGTGGAATGTAGACTGTTTCTTGAAGTCTACCTGTTATACAGTTGTGAGAATATAATAATGCAAGAAATCACTTTGGTATTGTTTCTCTGTGGTGGTTGTCCTAATAAAAAATTAAAATGCCTGTAGAAGATCAAAACAAACAGAGAAATGCTGAGCTTGTTATGTGGAAGAGTTTATGCAAAACCATCTCCTTTGAGATCCTGAATCAATTTGATGCTCATTTCAGTACATCTCAAATAAAGGTTTTTTGCTAGTAAATTTTTGTTTAGGAAGATAAAATTGAATATTTTAGTTTTGACAAGCATTGAACTTCAAGCATTTGATCCATGAGCTATCTAAACAAGCCTTGTTTCAATTCTTGCTTTTGAATTCCCTGGATAAATAGCAGTATTTTGTCACTAGCATTAATAGCAAAGTTATGTAGAGATCATGCTATTCAAAAAAACAGCATTTGAAAATGAATCTTCAAGGGCTCCTTATTCCCAAATGCTGTTTTTTCTTGAGATATTTTTAGGCTGTTCCTTTGGGAGCTGACCGAAGCACCAAATGCTGCATTCTTCAGAACTGAGGAACAATAAAAGCTCTCCACATCAGCAAAGCTTGCAGAGGCAGAGGAGTGCTGCAAACAAACTGGGTTTAAATGATAACTTCAAGAAATTCAACTGTGGCCATAGTTATTTTTAAATATGGAAGATTCTAAACAAAATATTAATCAAAGACAAACAAGACAAGTAAATCAGTCAGACATTTGGTAGATGCTTGTCATAATTCTCTGTTTATAAACACAGTGATTCACGGGAGCCCATATACATGGTTGATACGTGTAGGCACTGTTTTCTAGCTGACAGACCTCTATGGGTTTGGGGCACTGGATGAAAAGCTGTAATAAAAAAACTTGATAATGATTTTGGTAAAACATCTGGACTCTCAAAGTGAGGACAGCTGCAGTTAAACAAGGACACTGAAATGTAAAAAATAGCTGGAGTTACGGATTTAGCTGTCAGCTGCACACGTTCAGGCAGCTTCATGCCAAGACAGTCACATTTCTATTTGTGTATGCCTGCTGTATGTTGCAAATGAAAAAAACAACAAACCCTAAGTAGATTCAGTCATGAAATTCATTGATGCATATGCACATAAAAATGAGATTCATTATTTTTGTACTAATATTATGGTGCTTCTTTTCTGCAAAAAAGGTAATAGCTGTTCTAAAATTTCCTTGTTCTATATGGTATTTCTTACTATTTGGGTTAAAAAGACAAAAGTTAAAATATAATTAATTTTTTGAAGTACTACATCTACTTCAGTTTCTCAGAGAGAAGACCTATTCAATTTTCTTATTCAGTTACAAGCCTGTGATGCAGCATTTTCACTTTTGTGTTTGTTCCTATCTAATTTTTTATTGACAGTAGGAGAAATTTCAACACTTTAAATATGATTTATTCTAATATAAATAGGATCAATAGTGACTTAGCATTCTGCCCACAGCTAAGAGTGGTACTTTGCTATTGTACTACAGCATAATTCAAAATCTCTAGTAACAACTTGTGATAACATGTTTTAAGTTCAGAGTGGTAATCAGCTATTTGTGTGCTCAAGTGACTGAGTTGGCAGTCACCAAAAGCAATTAGTGAATCGTGGGAAGGTCACACAGCTGATGCAAAATGCAATATTCATCATCGTGTTGATACTACCAGCACGTTTATTTTTTTATGCATTCCATTTGCGTGCACATATTTTAATGGGATTTGTTTATCTTGCTGTAAGAATTACAGTCTTATTTGTCAAATTTTCACAGCTTGTACTTGTAACAAAAGGAAATGAATAATCATTTTGAGAGATGGAATTCAGTGCAATATTTTAAAATGGTTTTCATGAGTTTTGCAACAGTGTATGTTGAAACTTCTTGCGACCATGCACTGTTTTATCTGTGGTTCTCTAAATGTACATTTAATATTCTGGGTTTTGCCGTTTGTAGACTTGGTCAGTTGAAAGATTTTGCTTGACAAATAGATGAAAATTCATTGTAAGTTCATAGTACTTCACTAATCCTTGGCTAAGGAATCCACTAATGGAAGAAATCCTAGGGTGGTTAATTAAACTTTGGAAATCAGTTGTGATGACAAAACAATTTTCCATGTGACTTAAGGAACTAGATTAAAGACCTGGAAGTGGATGATTTGGTTAAATCATTCGTGTCCTTGAGAACATCCCCTAGTCTGGATTCATGAAAAAGTACAAATCCCAAAGTGTCCCAAAGATTATATTTGCAAATGAACAAATTGTAAAGAGTTGTTTTCCACTGAACTGTCCTTAAATCCAAGGCTGTAATTTCTGATCTTTACTAAGTGGTTTGTTTTTTTTGTATATGTTTTCAGGATGCTGTTCAGGTGTTGTTAAAACATTCAGCAGATGTCAATGCTCGTGATAAAAACTGGCAGACACCCCTCCATATAGCAGCTGCAAACAAAGCTGTGAAGTGTGCAGAAGCTTTGGTGCCTCTCCTAAGCAATGTAAATGTGTCTGATCGAGCAGGCAGAACTGCATTGCATCATGCAGCCTTCAGTGGACACGTTGAGGTAAAAGTTAATTTTCTTAACTTGTTTTCCATTCATCATTCTGTCCTTCACATTTCTGATTTGGTTTCATTTCTGAGTTTAAAACCATTCCTCCCCATTTCCTCAGAAAACCCCAATGCCTGTTTTGTATTTGAATTTGCTTTTTGTATGCATCTCTGTGCAGAAAGGTTGTGGAAAATAAATGTTATGTCATTTAATTGGAAGTTTATTACAGTAGTCACTTTTCTTAGGACAGAAGCAAATTTGTTGAGTTAAATGGAATTAAATTAGTAACAGGTAAATTTAGAATGGAAAAACCAGACTATTTTTCTGTTCAGTAAATAGCAAACATAGACAATATGTTGTCACTGAAATTTGGAGGAAATACATGTATTAACCTCTGACTTGGTAGTCCCTTAATAATAACATGAAGATTTGAAAGATTTCATGGCTTTGCCATATTTAGCTGAGAAGTGTTTTTGTTGACATCAACTTCTGTGTTCCTCACAGTCACTTCATTGTGACAGCCACTTTTTTCAAACTTATGGAATATTCAAAACTCAACACATTTAAATCCTCTGAAAATGCATACATTTTTGTTTTCTTCTGTGGTTTTCTCTGTCAAAGCAAAGTTTCCCATTATGAACAGAAGATTTCTCTTCTTTCTCTTTATCTCAGATGGTCAGCTTATTGTTGTCTAGAGGGGCCAATATTAATGCATTTGACAAGAAAGACAGACGAGCTATACATTGGGCAGCATATATGGGTATGTACATGTTTCAGTTGATTTATACTGTAATAATAAAGAAAAATCATCTCATTTACAGATTTCTAGGAAAAATATTTGCATCGTAAGCATTGAGGTTATCTGTGTCTGCCAAAAAAACATTAGTAGTATAGTTCAAATTGTCCTGTAACTGTGTATTTTGTGGTGAGGAAAATCAATTTGTTGGAAAAAGAAAGGTAAGGTAAGTAGTTTTGCTCTTCAAAAAGGAGGAACTGTGTTCTTCGGTCAGCAAGTCTAGTCACAGGTGAAAAATTATGCAGTAATGCTATATAAAAAAGAAGCAGTTAATACAAGGGGCACCTGGAACACAGGATCATTACAGCATCCTTGGAGATTGCATTTTCAAATATTTCATCTCTGAATCTACAGATTCTTGCCTCGCCATTCTTACTCCAGGAGAGGATAATTATTGTTCTCATGGTCTTGATCAATGCCCTGGCAATACTGTCAGAGTAATCTTCTTCCTTGCCTTTTATCAGACTTGAAAAGAATTGAATGTGCCATTGAATTATGAAGTGATCACCACAGCATAATGTTCTTAATTTAATATTTGAAGCTGGACGAGATTGTACTTCAGGTACCAGTATCAGTACTTGAAACCTCAGAAGTTAAAGAACAATCTTCATTATTGATCTAATGTTCTTTGCAATATTTTGCATTAGTGTTTTTAATGTACTTGTATCTGCAAAGCAGTGTCTGTGGCAGTCTCTCCAGCCACCTTACTGAAGGTGGTTATTTGCAAAATTTTGTTGAATGAAATTGGTGTGTGAAATGTCAGAGAACTGACAAGTGTCAATGGGAGGCCAGAGACACCTTCTGGCTTGTGCTTGCCTTGATGGGAGAAAAGTCTTCAGTTTTTCAGACAAGCTACATTTATTCCAATTTTAATCTATTTTGTAGGCCATTTACAGGAAGCTCTCTTAATGAACAGTGTTTGGGCAGGAAAAATGTAATTCAATCTACCTAAATATCCTTGTAGACAACAGAGAAGAAAATACTTTTAAAAGTCTTCAGTCAAAGTAAAAAAAAAAAATGACATTCTCTCTCAATTTAGAGTCATTGTAGATTGCTCCAATTGTTTGGAGAACACCTTAAAAGCTTTTCCACCATGTAAAACTGACCATAAAACAAAAAAAGTTATGCTTTTTGTCACTCTACTATAAATAACTTTCTAGGGTTATATCCATTGTTTCGCTTCCTTCCTGCTTTTCACCCGGCTCCATTGCTGTCCAGCTGCAAAGCTGCGACTCAAATGGACTCACATTCCTGTGTGCTGGTGTTACCCTCACTGATGCACCGGGATGTCTCTGCAGCACTTCTCACGTCAAGTACCTTGCTCTTCTCTCTGAGAGTCTTCTACTGATTGCTGCTTGCCTTTTCAATGCAGGTCAGGGGGTTTTTTTGGTTTTTATCTTCTCTTTAAAGTTTTGTCTGCCACTGTTCTCTTCACTGTCTCTATTCCTGTCACTGCTTTTAATCTTTCATACTTCAGTTTCTTACATAGGGCTTGTTTTCATTATGATCCCCATTGTATTTAGGTCAGAAGATGAGTATCATGTTTGCATTTCTTTTTTCTTTCTTTCCTACTATACTGAGGTAATTAAGAAGTGAAATATTGTTGCAGCACTTCACATTGCACTGGTAAAGTCTTATGATTTTGATTGGTATAGCTAGGTGAAATGGTGTTCTGTATGCTGTTGGGTACGCAGCATAAAATTACTATCACAGTGTCTGAATGTTTATAAAGATAGCTTTATCTGTATTCCTTTGGGTAGACACTTGCTATTCAAACTTTTGCAAATTCTTTTGACTGCTTAAAAAGCAAAGACCTGCATTCTTTGTGAAGCACTTAAATTGAACACTGAATTTGATACTTTCTACTTAGATGTCTGACTGGATAAGTATAAACATAAGTATTCAGTGAGCCCCTCACCACTTTTTTAACTAAGGAAAGGATGTCACTTGAAAGGTAAAATAAAGAGTCCCCCAAGTGTCTGTATGGGTCAGTTTCAAAGGTAAAGTACCAAGTGTGTTGTGGCCTGTTAAAACTGTGTATTTCTTTATTCTGCACACTTTGTCATGACTGTCCATGTGTTTTCAGTAATGACTTGGCAGTTAAATTAACTACAGGACAAGAATGACAGATACCTGATTACCCTATTTTCTTGGCTTCTTAGCAGGCAGTGTCACAAGTGCCTACAAGCAGAGGAGGAGCGTGTGGGCATGGAAGGGGAAAGCTCACTGCCCTTTGCAGCAGTGGTGGGTGTTGGTGTTGGGGTGCCTGGCTCAAAGCTGGCAGTGAGAGCTCCCTGCCCTCTCTTCTCTTTTCCATGTGGAACTTTCCCACGTCACGCCTTCCTCATGATCCCAACTTGCCTCTTACTCCCCTTCCATTGTCGTAGGAGAGCAGTTGATGCTTTTAAAAGGCTGCAGCTCCTCAAAGACCGTCTGAGACTGTCCTGAAAATAGAGCTTTACTAAATCCTGTATGAATTGGCTTAACATTTTAAATGCTTTGTGGGTAAAGGAAGTTGGATTGGGGGGATATATTTTTATGTATGAGTAGAGCATTTTCTTCTTTTCATATTTGCGTCTGTTTTTCAAAGTTTCTGCCTAAGATTTAAAAATCTTAATGGTCATATTTGGAAGTGGGGTGATGGTGGAAGATTGACAGTCACATTGTCTCTCAATCTGTTATTGTAAATTTGCAGTAAATATTTAATAATAAAAAAGTTACTTTGCCTCTAGTTCTCAAGTCTTCAAAAAAACCCCTTCTGTGTAAGCAGAGGACAAGACTGTGTTTTGAGTATACATTTATTTTTGCAGTGTAAATGCTATGATTGGGTGTGGTGTGTGGAGATGATTACTTTATGTTGCTTTTATAGTTCATAATACGATTGGAAAACAAGAACAATTCTTTGTTTTTCACATTAAGGTCCAAAGGAATAATGTCTTGATCATGTTATAACAATTTTAGAATTATTAAGTTTACAAATCCATGCTGGTTAATAAAAAATGATGCTTTATTTTATTTGTCTTTATTATTTTAGGTCATATTGAAGTTGTGAAATTACTCGTGACCCATACAGCTGAAGTGACATGCAAAGACAAGAAATCATATACACCCTTACATGCTGCAGCATCTAGTGGAATGATTAGTGTAGTCAAATATCTTCTGGATCTTGGAGTTGATGTAAGGAAAAGTAAAACGAAATGGGAAATAATTTTTTTAATTGTTTGAAATGCTCTTGTTAGTACTGTAACACACTGTTTATTTAGGGACAGGTTATGGTACAGTGAAAGTATGTGAATGAACATCTCTGGAAATACCACTTTTCTTCTATAAACCCTCATTTCTCCATTAAGAGAAAACCTCCTTAGGAGCCTTGCGGATTTTGCACAATAATTTGAAAAGAAATGTGTATTTAATAGGGATTTTTGTTTAGTTGATATTTCTTGCTCTTAATTCATTGGACTGGAAGTCAGGAAGTAGGATTTCTGATCCTAGCTGTGCCACACAATCATTTTTGAAGTGCAGGAAATCCAATGCTTTTGCTTCAGTTGGTAAAACATAGATAGTACTGACTTTCCTACATGTCATAAATTTTGGAAAATACTAAAAATTGTGAGAAACTTCAGTACTACAGTGAGGCCATATTAATATTGAAATGCAAAATAAATTAAAAGGTTCTACAGTACCTGCCTGCAGAAAGTGTGTTAACAGTATACTGTGAAACTGTGTAAGAAATCTACACTGTGAGTCACAATCTTAGTCTTGCAAGGCTGGAGATTGCAACTCAAGCTCTATATTGAGAAGCAGATCAGAATTCAGTGTCATGTTGTGTACAATAAATTCTGTTTCTATATGCACACACACACAAAGCCTCTGACCTCTGTTTTTAAAGAAAACTTGCAATGCTGTTTTATAGAGCTCTGTGATATGCTTTTTGTGATATGCTCTGTGCAAATTGCCTCAGTTGATATTTTTGGCATGTGTGTGTTCTCTTAAGTTGCATACAGGAAACTGGTGTGGAGACAATTGAAGGAGGTTGGCTCGCTTGTAAAAGCAATCATACTCTTCCCCAGGACACAGATCTCAATCAAAATGCTATATCCAGAACTTGCTTTTGATTTGTGGTTTTGAAGAGTTCCAAAACATAATCTCATGACGTGCAATTTTTTTCCTTTGTTAGAATTAAATGCTGTATTAAGTACAGCTTTTAGCCTACTAACGAACCTCGGGGGTTGTTTGTCTTACAGATGAACGAGCCAAATGCATATGGAAATACTCCTCTCCATGTTGCTTGTTACAATGGGCAAGATGTTGTAGTGAATGAACTCATAGACTGTGGTGCTAATGTAAATCAAGTGAATGAGAAGGGGTTTACACCTTTGCACTTTGCTGCTGCGTCGACACATGGAGCATTGTGTTTAGAGCTCTTGGTCTGCAATGGAGCAGATGTAAATATTAAGGTAGGTGTATCCAAAGCCATCCATTCACACTTAAAAGTGCTGTACATCTTTATCAGAGGTAGTTTTTTCAAAAATACTTGTTTTGGTAACATGGAGTGGTTCCCACTGATAGATGGAGTCTATATATGAAAAGTACTACAGTGAAAATGAGCCAGTATGTTGCTTCAAGAAACTTGATCTGAATCTGGAAACCTCAGTGGGCTCTATTATATAGCCCAAAAGGATGAAGAAGAATGACAATATTGTCTGGTCAATCTTGATTACATTTAAATATCAGAGTTCTGTATGATTCGTTTTCCCTAGTCTAGCCATATAAGTAAGAGTAAATAATTTTAAAAAATGCAGAAGTACATGTTTTTCTTATAAATAAGTAACATGAATGAAATCAAGGCTATTTCAGGGAAATGTGTATGAACTGGCTAATTGCTGGAGCAGTTGAAAAGATGATAATGTTAGATCTTAGAATCTAATTAGTCAGGGAGATTTGGGAAGGGTGTGTTAAAAGTACAAGTATAAGTAGATCAGGCCAATGGAAAGTCTTAAACAGCTGGTGTTTTAATTACTCCAGCAAAATTGTGTGAGCAGAGTCAGTATACATTTTACATCTCTACTTGGTCTCAAGTCTTTGACTGCACAATATTCCTTAAAATCTAGCCTTATTGTAGGTAGAATTTATAACAAGTGAGTTTCAAAGGAAACGATAACCTTTATCTTCTGTTGTCTTCTACATTGTGTAGGGTAAGGTCTTGAGATGTGTAAGAGAGATGTAAGACCTTCTGGTTTATATTCTGTTGGTTTTTACTCTAGTAATGAAAACTTAACTGTGTTCAGAAGTATTTAGTGGCAGTATCTGGTGTATTGGTAGGTTTTAGGCTGAGGGAACTGGGACATGGGTGTATGGAACAAAAAATCCAAGTGTTGCATATGGCAAAATGTCTGGTTGTCTGAACTGTCACCCACATGAAGTATGAAGAGAATTATCTGTTGTCTAATTTCTTGAAAAAAAGATGGTAAAAAATCTGCTTAATAGGTTTATGCTTGAATTTCAGCACAATCTTTGCAGGAGGTGAATGTTAGAATAGCTGAGATTTCTGTTAAAAATCTTGGGGTTTGTGGTTCCCTTCATGTAAGCAGTGATTTTTACAGTGATTCATGCTGATTTTCAGCTAACTAATTCCAAAATACAATTTTGTATCTATTGTTAGTACAAAACTCACAGCCAACTGAAAATTTGGGAGTAGTTTAAAAATAAGCTCTTTGATGTGGAAAAACCCTAAATGTATGTTCCTGCTCACTGTAACATATATTTAGAAGTGCAGCTCATTTAATGAATATGTACATAACTCAGTTGTGGAAAAATTCATCACCAAAGTGCCCTGCAGAAGTAATGAGCTGTGTTACAGGGTTTATTGCCAACTTGTCCTAAAATATCCAGGTCACAGTCCATTTATTTTTGTTGCCAGCTTTCTGCTCTGCATAATGTCCCACACTGCCTATGACTGAATGTTCAGTGTTGCAGGGCTGGCTGACTTTTGTCCTACATTCTCGAAACATCATTATTCAGTAAAGAGTGATCTGCCATGAAAATAATCCCACAATGTTGAATATACTAATGATTATATTCATATGTTATTCACACAATTAAGAACAAAGGAGAGCTTATATCACCTTCTAGTACCTGAAGGGGGCCTACAAGAGAGCTGGAGAGGGACTTTGTGCAAGGGCATGGAGTTATAGGACATAGGGGAATTGCTTCAGACTTTGAGGGTAGGATTAGATTAGATATTAGGAAGAAATTCTTTACTCTGAGGGTAGTGAGGCCCTGGAACAGGTTGCCCAGCGGAGCTGTGGATGCCCCATCCCTGGAAGTGTTCAAGGCCAGGTTGGATGGGGCTTAGAGCAGCCTGGTCTAGTGGAAGGTGTCCCTGCCCATGCTAGCGGGATTGGAACCAGATGATCTTTAAGGTCCCTTCAAACCCAAACTGTTCTATGATGCTATGACAAATATTAACAAGCCAAGAATTACTGTTTTTCTAAATGCAGGACTGCAGAGGTCTGTGACTTTGTGCATATTTCTGATGTGGAAGAAAGAAGTGAGCAGGGCTCCATTTCAGAAACAGCATTTAGGAGCTTTAGCTATAGGTTGGTCATAATTAAAATGTGTTAATTTAGAATATGTAGAAACTCAAGTGCAAAATTAAGCAAGTAGGGCTGTGTAGGCATTTTAAGCAATTATAGCTTGAAAACAGCATTTATCCCCTGTTTCCTCGTCAAGGTGTTTCTCTTGTAATTCTGTAAGTAGCATTTCTCTGGTTTTATACCAATATGACTGAATTTGGCCTGTAAATTTGCACCTGAAGGCGTGAACAGCCTTACTTAGCATGTGAAAACTTAGCACTTGCTCTGTGGAAAAGTGCAAGAACTGAGGCAAAAGAAAACAATTTCCAAGTCAACTTCAGCTTCCCTGGAAAGGCCTATAAAGGTAAATCTTGGATTTAATCAGAAGAGCAATCCCTAAAAAAAAAAGAATATGGTCTGTAACTAAGAATGAATTGTGGATTTAAAATGAGATAGAATTAGGGTGTTCTTACTAAATATTTATTGAAACCAAACCTGTTCAATTTCCAGATACTGAGTCTGAAGTTCAAAGTAGTTCTTAAAATGGTTATACGATCTATTTTTCATCATAATTATATTGTTTGTGTAAGCTGATTCAGTCATTTCCTCCCATGTGCAACTGTTCCTGTGGTTTTAGAGGTAACAGAGTGGCTATGGATGGTAATCTAGGTGCTGACTAGAAAGTACTATGAAAGCACTTGCTGCTGTGGATGACTTAGTGGAGAGAGCAAAAGGGAAATACTCTTATTCTTGATGGCAGATAGAGGGGAAGTTCTGTAAGTGCTGGCCTCATCTCAAGGAGGGATTATGTAGCAGAAGATAATGGAACAGTTGAAATATGTTATATGGTTTTTATCACCTCTGGACATAATTTCCTACTTGTTTTCATAGCCTTGTCGGTGTCCACTGTACAACAGTGAATCTTGTTAAGTATTGCTCATTACTGCAGCACTCCCTCTTCACTATTCAGGATTTCCATGCATGGAAGAACACATTGAAATGAGTATGTAATGAGACAGTATTAATTGTTTTATGGACCCCATTGCTGCTTGAAAATTCAGTGACCTAAATAGAAAAAGTTTTTTACTTCCGTTGGTGGTACTAGAACATAAGAATGTTGCTAGGGGGACATATCATTTGGAGGAATGCTTTGACATGATAGATCCACATTTCCTCTCCCTCCATGAAACTCAGTAGTCTGAGTACAGTTAATTTGCAAGTAATCACTCAGTAAGACACCGTGTGCTGTGTATTATGTCTGTCTAATTGCAGTTGCTGTTCTTTGCAAATTTCTATGATCTAAGTATTTTGTGGATATATTTTCTCTAGTGATAGAGGAGATTTGGGTGATTTCTTTCCTATTATCACATTTAGCTGAGTTTCAGTGAAGACAACAAAAATTATCATTAGCCCATAGCTGCCCTGTCATGTGCTGTGATCCTGTCTGATCTCGTTAAATCACACAGCTGTAGTTAGCTTGATATTTAGATAGAAGATCTTAAAGGCATGAAGAAAGGGAAATTGAAGCAAAAGTTTTGAAGATACCTCCCTGCTTATGCAGTTGAACCTTCTGTCATCTCAGGAAATGGTGATTTGCTTAAAAGAGCCTTGATATTTCATCCTCTTGAGAGTTATTATCTTAAGGACATAAGTGTGAGTGAGTGGGAATCCCTGAGTTGTCACTTGCAGCTGGAAGAGTGACTAAGAGCAGCTCTTGGGAAAAGCTTGCCATGTCATGCTGACTTGTCACTGCCAGCATCTATCTGGCAAAAATACATAGAAACAATTTATAGGATGGAGTATTGAGAGAGAAGAAAAAGAAATGTCCTTTTTGTTGTTTTGGGCTTGGTTTTTTTTGGTGGTTGGTTTTTTGTTTTTTTTTTTTTGGTTGGTTTGTGGGTTTTTTTTTTTAATTTTGGTTTTTTTTTTCAGTTCTGATTACTTGTTGTTACTGGCCAAAGTAAGCACAGGATTTCTTTTTCTTTTCCAGAGTAAAGATGGGAAAACACCTTTGCACATGACGGCAATCCATGGTAGATTTTCAAGATCCCAAACCATCATTCAAAATGGTAAAAAGTGGGAGGGGGTGTTTTTGTCATAAGCTTTCCAGTTTGGATATTTTCATCCTCCTGTATTGGTAACAACATACTGAATTTTTTTCATGTCCAGTGTCCAATAATAGTAGGGGAGTCTGCCATATCTGTATATAGAGTTTGATAAGTTACACTGATGAACCAGTTCCTTTTCAGAATGCAGGAATATATACAGATTTGTTTTCCATAATCCAGGTTGTAGAGAGTTTGTCCCATAAGGTTACATAATAAAATGCTTTTTCTTTACCACTGAAACCTATATAGGTTTTAAATCTAAAGTCATCAGTCACTGGCAATTAATTATGTTGCTTGAAAGATCATCAGTGCTATTTTTCTGACAAAGTATCTGTATGCCTACATACACCCTTACTTACTAATCACTTTTTATTGTAGGAGCTGAAATAGACTGTGAAGATAAGAATGGAAATACCCCTTTGCACATAGCAGCTAGATATGGCCATGAGCTATTAATCAACACTCTGATTACGAGTGGTGCTGACACTGCAAAGTAGGTAACTTTACTGACATGAATGCAAGCTGACATAATTTAGAAGTGTATTTATTAGACTAACAGAACTAGTACGATTTTTAATATCATCTTTAACTTGCAATAGGAAATAGTTTGTGTGTTATCCTGTATTGTACTTGTAAGTGGCTAGTCAGTATATCACCATTTGTACCAAAACAAAGAGAAATAGAGTTTTCTGTAATGTATTTGAAGTAACAGCTCTGAAAGGATTAATAGGCTGTTGCACTGATAATGCATGCTGATAGCTTGGAAGTGTTTAAGATGTGAAGTTAGCTCAGTATTCTAATTAGGTGGTTTGCTGAACCCACCATGCATATGCACTTTGGCACACAATCATGTTTGTTTTATTTTAATTGTAATGAAACTGTGATACCTGATTATGGTGTATCTTAGGCGGGGTATACATGGGATGTTTCCTCTCCATTTGGCAGCATTAAGTGGATTTTCAGACTGCTGCAGAAAGCTCCTCTCATCAGGTAGGATACTCTTTTAAATTCTTACAAGGTGCTTTGTGCTTCATGTTTTATTTCACAGAATAGCTTTTAATTTAGTCTTAATTTAGTGGTACATAGAAATCCTTATCGTTTATTAGTACCTTGGGGCGTGCTTGTTTTTTAATGGATAGTCTGTAAGTAAATGCAAACTTTTGTACACATAAGTTAAAAATTCATCCAAATTGTAATAATGCATTTATAATTTATTAATATTGTGTTTGTGCATTTTGAGTTGGCCATAGAGGACTGGTTCAGATCATAATGAAACTTCACAGAGAAAGATTGATAGTCTTTTTTATTACTTCATAGAGCATCCAGTTTCCATTCCATGATGTATTTAGCTTAATACAGATCAGTCTATTCCTATCTGTTCCTGTAGTGGGCACCTAATAGTTCTGAAGACTCTGTGGACTGTTTCACTGGTAGCATATTGTTAATCAAATGCAATGCAAACTGCACTTTTCTTTCAATGTGTGAGTCCTCCCTGAAGATGTGGATGTTGGAAGGCCATTACTTCTCTTGTTGGCCAGAATCTTATGTGAATTCTGAGCTCTTTGAACTATTGCAATTCTGAGAAAGTAGATTTGTCCAAAGGAAGCTTCTGGAACAGAAGAAGAATAAAAATAAACTAAATGGTTCTATGTTAATCTGAAGACACTTATTGTTTTTTGAAAAAAGATGAGTGGGGAGGAGAGATTTGGGCAAGAGTAAGAAATTGCTTTCCCAGCTTTATCCTGTTTGTTAGGAAAGCATGGGAGAAGAACTAGAGAAATATAACTAAAACTACCTACTGGTAAGGCTTTTATTTACTATCCTGTCATGGGCAAAATTATAAGGATTCACTCCAGGAAAGAAGTGCCCAATAATTGACGATATTTCAATTGGATGCGTTCAAAATGAGGAATACCAGCACTTGATCCTTTCTGCACCTGATGTTGTGCTGGCTGTGCCCTTACTGGAGATTCAGTATGGCAGAAGAAACCGTGTGGAGGACTTGCAAGTGGTTTCTGTGACTTTTACATGAGTTGGCAAAACTTGGATGCAAATCTAGCCTGGAGCAGAAAAGGACTTTAAGAATATGTTCAGCCTTCAGGTTAGAAAGACTAAATACTGCTAAGAGCTTTTAGGATGTGCTCTTGGTGTGGGGATTGGTATGTGCAGAGTATGTGTCCTTTTTGGGCTTGGTAGAGGTCTCCTTTATGTAAATTAAAGATCTCTGATTTTTAAATTCATTAATATTCATGTGCAAACCTTAACAAAATGTCACCAATCTGCCTTGTCCCAGTACTGAATGACATTCAAGTACTTAGTACAAGCAACTTAGGGATGTGGAAAGGCATCAAAGGCTATTCTTCAAACCAAACTAGTAAACTCTCTTAAATTTTTTTTTATAGAGCATTCCCTACTGAAATGGGGTAAGAGCATAGTGGCGCATACAAAACCTGTTTTAGGGGACATGAAGTAGGATAGCAGTCTTGGAATAATGGAATTCACGAATAACACATCTTGTGTTGTTCATTATTTATTGTTGAAGGGTTCTTAAAAGGAAAAAAAAAGGCAGCATTCCCAGGTACCACAACTGGAGATTCAGTAAATTAGCTACATTACACAAGAGCAAGACTCTCGTGAGAGCATAGTAGTTTTCTCCAACCAAAAATGTAGCTTTGAAACCTGATTTAAATGGTAATCTTTGTGTCAAATATATGGTTAGATATGGAATTGCACAGTTAAAGTTTGTGATCTTGGATTTGAAGTTCCACGGCTGAGCCTTTCTGGAAACAGAAAACTACAATGTACTGTGAAGAGCTCCTCTGTAATTAACTGCTATTTGCAGCCATTACTCCAACTCAGTAAAGTTCTTTCTTTGGGACTAAAACACTAAACTCAAGGATAAAATTTAAGTGGCTCCTATATTTAGTAATACTGACATCCCCAAAAATTAATAATCTCTGCACAACAATGATAAATTTTAGCATATTCTTAAATTTTCATATAACCTGCATATATCTTATATTCGATAGTAAATTGCACTGAAATATTTGCCAGTAAGTAGACTGAGACAGAACACAGCCTCAGTGCAGCTACTTGTCTTTCATCTCTTTCAATTTTATTTAAATGCCTGTTTTTCAAAACATTGTAAATAGCAAGGACATGTTTCAAACAAAGTAATTTTTAATGCTTGAGTGCTCTTTGCAAATAGCTGTTAAGTTTGCTTAGCAAGCATTTCTCTTAACAGCAGATGACAGCAGTTTTGTGAAAGGTGGTGTTACATAATGATTTTACAAAATATTTGCTTTGTAGGTTTTGACATTGACACACCAGATGACTTTGGCAGGACTTGTCTTCATGCAGCTGCAGCTGGAGGGTGTGTAAAAGAGCATTCATGCTTTCGTATTCAGTGTTTCTTTTTCAAGTGCTGATCATTCTTGTTCTTTTTTCTACTATTTCCTCTCTGCTTTTCCTGCCCTCTCCCTTGGAACTTAAGTAAACTTGAAAATAATTTCAAGATGGATTCTATCTGCAAACAAAACAATTAATTAACTGTTCAGCTTAATGAGTCGTTGCTGGAGTACAGTGTCCCAAGTATCATCAGCCTTACCTTAGGTTTATGTTTGGGGATTAACTGATTTTTTTTTTTAAATTCCCATGGATGGTGATACAATTTTTAGAATTTACAGCATTCAAAGATGGCATGCCCACCTCAGATCACTGTGGGACATGAGATAGAGAACAGCAGCTTTGGGAAATTTGTTTTTACCAAATCCATAAATAAAAGGTCAGTCTAAATAAGCTAAAAGCAATAATTAAATTCCAGAGTTTAGGTGGATGAAGTAGTCAGAACTACTTGCTCATCACTTGAGTTGTGATCCATATTGATTATTGTTATTGTATTGTAGGTTTTCTATAGCAGCTACTCAAAATTGCCTGGAAGAATTGGGTAATAAATTTCATGATGCACTTTGTGGGACACAAGAACTCCATGATATTGATATTTTCATTTTTCTGTTTGAATGTTGTTTAAGTAATACTGTTAAGTAATCATTCTAAGTTAAAAGTACTTGATAGATACGTCCTTATTGCAAGTGATTAAGGTTAAAATGATATCTTTTCATATAAAAACCAAATAATATGTGACACATGCCCTCACTCATCTGCAGTTTAGGAAAGTTACCAAAAATAGTGTTTAAACAATAAACAATATAGGACATCTATTATGATGATCATATTTTATTGAAAATTGACTACACTAAAATGTAAAATATATATGTTACAATTTACATTTGGCCTTAAAAAATATGCAGTAAAATCCTGCCACTGCACTGGAATCCTGGTAGCAAAAGCATGTGACATGCAGATGTTATTGTTTGTTTGTTTATAAGAATTGAATTTTTTATTGAATTGGGTTCATGTTCTGTGCTTTATGCATGCCATTTGGTATCAATTAAACTTATACATGTGGTCTTGAAATAATTCATATTCTTTATTGGTTTGGTCCAGCAATTATGGAATCTATTTTACATGCAGAAATGTATTTATCAAAAATTCCATATTATAGTTCAGTTCCATTAAAAATAACATATGAGATGTACATGTGTAGCAGCTCTGATATTTCTAGAGGCCAATATTAAGGAAATCAAATTTTCAATCACAAGTAATAGTGTATTAATTTAATAGGAATTTGGAGTGCCTAAATCTTCTGCTAAATACTGGTGCAGACTTCAACAAAAAGGACAGATTTGGAAGGTAAGACATTCTAGATTTGTGTATTTTAAAGGGCTGTTAAAAGTATTGCAGAAGCAACTTACTGATACGTGGCTAAGTCTGTGTTCCAGTTTAACTATGTTTTTTTATGATATGTCTAATAAACTTTGTTTCAGCAAATGTTCTCAGAAGTCACAAACTTATTTTGTTAATCATGTTTTGTTAGGTAGATGTTTAATCTTGTTTTTAAAGACTGAATTTTATATACAACTGTAATTTTTATGAAGCTTTTTTCCTTATAACATGGATCTAATGTGTTTAAATTGCTCTCATCCAGGGATATTACTAATGTTTTCCAATTAATGTATTAGTCAAATCTATAAATCTGTTGCTATTTCTATGCTCTTTTATTAAAATACACAGTATTTTATTATAACTGCTTCACCTTTTTCCTTTCATGATATCCATCTCTTTCTGTTTCCCTGTTTGAGCTCTGAACTCTTTTGGAATTACATTAATTTCTATTTTTAGTATAGGATCATTTAAGTTAAGATGGCAGGATCAGCACTCATGTAAAATCTCACATCTTGTAATGGAAAATATTATTTTCCAGGATGTGAACAGCAGGAGTAGGACTTAAAGGAAAAGTTATAGATCCAAAGTTGTATTTTGCTTTAAGTTCCACTTCCATTATTTCCTGAGAAAGGAACAACTATCTGTCACAACTTTTGTCATCGAAAGTTGGGTTTTCCTGTTAGTTTGATTTGGATTTTGGTTTAACATTCATGTTATATAGAGTAATTATTTCAGGAGATGAAAAAAATTAATTTAAAATGGAGAGAAACGGGAAAAAGACATTTTAAGGGAGAGGAAAGAGACTGAGTGTCTCCTCAAAATCAAGATATTTATAGCAGCGGTCTCTTTTTAAAAATAGAAAATTGAATTCTGAGTCATCTTGGTCCTTTTAAAATTTTAGCCAAACTGGCATATTTAGAGAATTGTTTATATATTTGAATCTGGGATAAGTTTTCTCTGAGATTATATTATACATCAGTACTAATATTTCATGGATTTGGTATAAGACAAGGTATATTTAGCAGTGCCTCTGCTGTGTCACTGTAGTTTTCCTCTCTTAGGCAAAATGCTGATCTGTTTATTAAAAACGTCTGTTTGTGCAATTGTTGTATTTTATTTGTGCTATATTTAGTTGTGCAGTTTTTGATTTGTCCATATTTTTCCATGTGGCTTGAAATTGCTTAACAGAAAATAGTATTTCTAATGTAAACTGGATTTCCCTCTATAAATTTACACAAGAAAATTCACATAAAGCTTCCTTTAATACAAAATTTGTGCATATTTTGGCTGGCAAATAAATCCTCTGTATATTGTTCAACATTATTAAGTGGTCCCTAGAAAACGGCCCTATTCTTTAGTACTATAATGATGCATTCTTCACCAAAAATACTTGTTTAAAAATGTAAGGAGGATTTAAGTTTCACTTTATTTTGCTTTTTCTGTCTCTGTAATATTATTTTGCTGTTATTTACCATTGTACTTTTTATTTAAATGTGTACTAAAGAACTCCACTCCATTATGCTGCTGCCAATTGTAATTATCAGTGCCTGTTTGCCCTTGTGGGATCTGGAGCTAGTGTGAATGACCTTGATGAGAGGGGTTGTACACCTCTGCACTATGCAGCTGCATCAGACACAGATGGGAAGTAAGTGCCGTGCTTTGTACTAAAGCCTTTCTCATGAGGAACGTTTGAGCTGTGAATTTTGTGTGTGCTCTGCCTTCGGATTTGCCAAATGCATTTCTTGTATTTTTAAAGATTAATCTTGACAGTAATGTGTGCATTGTATATAAAAGACTTTATGTTACAAGCATTTCAGAAGAAAAAAATGAACAAGAGGAAAATGTATTGTAAAAATTTTATGGCCTATAATGCAGATATCCTAATTGAGGAATTAATCGGGAATAGAGTTCTTAGAGAACCTTGTAGAGGTTGAGTGAATATCCTTTGTGGGGATTATTAAGTTAGTTGTGGGCAGTAGGATCATTTTACCTTAAAATCAAATTCTGATGAAGGATGGATATTAACTTGCCATTTCAATATAAGATGTTTTATCTATTTGATGTTTGAGCAAGCTAGAGTTGTAATGCCAAGCATTATTATTTCTTGATAGTGTAAATTTTTATTATGAAGTTACACTTTTATTCATGAAATGCTTCCAGAACCTTTCATAAATCCACTTACCTCTTACCTGTGTTTATTTGCTAACTAATGGTTATATTTGAAATATTTATTAATTACTTAAATGCTTATATGCAAAGTGTATATAGGTAGCACCAAACTGATGAGTTTACTTAAGCTCCAGACAAAGTATATATTGAGGAGACAAGAAGAGCATCACTTGCTTGTGCACACACTGACATGTGCAGGTCATGGTGTGCAGCATCACATTCCACATGCACACAGCGACATCTTCCCTGGAGAAGTGTTGCTTCATGACAAATCATCTTGTTTTAATGCAGCACCTTTTAAAGGGTGAAGTAGCAATAGGAATGAGGTGGCATATAACTTACAGATTGGGTTTTGAAGGCTAAATAAAGAATACTTTCATGGCCATTTAACTTATATTTGAAGAATGTGCTTTTTTTAAGTAAAGCCAAATTTCAAAATTAAATTGTTGCATTTTAGAAATAATTTCAATTCCTGCTGGAGCTTGCTGAGATAATTTTACTTTAATTGCCCTCTTACAAGCTGAGCTAGGATTAATTTTAGCTTCACAGTTGCTCTGAAAACCTCCAAACTATAATGGTTCTTCAGATGACATCGTTTTGCCATCTGTCTTAAAAAAGGCACGAGCAGGACTGATGATGACAATACTGCAGAGCTTTGTGAGGTAACTCAAAGCATCGTCTCTGGAGCCCACGGGCTGTTGCCCTTCTGATTAACATTTGGGTCTCTGGAAGACAGGCTGCAAAGCAGAATGGCCTGAGGGGAAGCTTTTTATAGTGATGCAGCAAGATGATTAGTAACAGCTGGAAAACCAGTACTGCTCAGCTCATTCAAAACAGGAATGAAGTTAAAAATGATTACTGGAGTTCAAATATAAAACCTGGGGAAAAAAACATGTCAGGAAACCACCTATATAAAATTATAAAGGTATTTATGTGTGTTTTTATGGTCTTTTTTCAGACATCTTTAAAGATGGATTTTAAAGACAGGGATGTTTTTGTTGAAAAATATTTCCCCCTTTATTCCTGTTAGAAAGTATTTCTTTTGTATCTTTAACAAATGCTTTTGATCTGGAACAAACACCAGTAAGCCCCATTTTGCCAAGAGTAGAGAAAAACCATGATTTCAAATGAGATAGAATAAGCAGAGATAGAATCTTAGGGGAGAAGAAACTATGCTGCTTCTAGAATTTTCTAATGGACAGTACACAAATAAATACATGGGAAGTAAATTTAATTTACCTGGGCTTTCAGAGAGTTTGATTAACCTCCTTTTTAAGAGACCTGTTGAGGACAGTTAAGTATGTGAAAGATGCAAAGTTAGACTCTCCTGGGTGAAGGGAAACATCAAAAATAATCTGGTTTGCACTGGAAAGATTGGGTACATGAGGATTTTTAGTAGACTTGGCTCCATGCAGTGTATTTAGTGTATTTAGAAATTTAGGTAGCCAGAGCCAGTGACATGTAACATTTATTAATGAGCCATGAATGTTAACACAAAATTACTGATTCAAATTAAAAACACAGTTAGATGATTGGACAAATGAAATGTAAGAACTGTAATTCTTACTTAGTGAGACAAATTGATTTGTCTTTGGGTTCTGAGAAATCTCATCCCATTTTAATTCAAATAAAAACATGCAAGCACAGTTGTCATTAATGAAATCCAAGTATGACAACAACAGAGTATTTACTGTATAGCCATGAAATACTAGTTTTAGCTAAGTCAGATAACTCAGAAGATGCAGGAGTCTGCAGAGAAGGATTATCTCAAGTTTTGAAGCTTTGTGATTGACCTTTACATTTGATGTAATGAGGTAGGTTTCTCTAGTCCCAGCCAATATTGTACATTAAATCAGTGTCCCTGTGTGCTGTATTCTATTTTCCAGTTGAATTGGAACAATTTATCACTTAGCGTTAAGTTGAAATTCAGCATTTAGATACATGGTTGCATATGTCAATTTGAATAGGTGCCTGGAATACTTGCTAAGAAACGATGCCAACCCTGGGATCCGCGACAAACAAGGATACAATGCAGTTCATTATTCAGCTGCTTATGGTCATCGCTTGTGTCTTGAATTGGTAAGAAAGCATATCACAGATGAAAAGTATAAAAGCTGCTCTTGCAGGGTGGGATGGAGAGGCCAGGGGGTTCCTCCACCTCGGCTGGGTCAGTACTGTTTTTCAGCCTCTGTGCAGATAAATTTAAGCATTTGGTATTCCACAATAGAAGCAAGGTGAGGAGCTAAGATGCTGAATACTGGCTTAAAAAGATAAAAACTTCTCAGATGAAGAGATAACTGGTTGAGGATGTGGGATATTAGTTTTGGTTTGTTTCTGAATTTAGACTACACTACTAATTATTTTTGCTGGTGGCTGAAATAAAATAACCAAAAAATAACCACGTTATCCATCAAGAACTGTTAAGAAATTTCATTAAGTCATTTGAAAGGAGCAAATGAAAATGTGGGGAAAACCTGTAAAGAAAGGGTGCCTTATAAATTAGTTCATGCAGTTACAATAACTACTGGCCACATAATAGAATTTCAGATAATAAAGCCATAGTTAGTTTTTTATTGCTCTCTTTGCAAAAGTATGTGTATGTTATTTGATATGCTGTGTTATACAACTTCAGTATTTTTATTAAAATTGCACTTTTATATTTAAATGTATTCAAACACGAATTGTGAATGTTTTTAATTACAGATTGCAAGCGAAACGCCTCTAGATGTTGTAAGTGTATTATTTCTCACTTTTTAAGTACTACTATAGAGCAAAAGGGAACATATAGTTTTTAAAATACTGCTTATTTTTTAGACTTATTCAACCATTTCTTCAGTGTGTGAATGTATTATTTAATTTCAACTACAATTTAGATCTAATTGGACTTGAGAATTTTAAAATGGGAAATTATTTTTTAAGCCATGTAGTTTTTTATTTAAACAGTTGGATGACCATGATATAAAAGTGTGATAATGAAAATGTCATTTGAATCTATTTGGTGTTCTTCAAACACTTTGAATGTTTTAATTCTACTAATGTACTCAGTTAAATATGATCTTGAAAAAGACCCAGAATTAAAACTTTAGGACACATCTGAAAGTCACAAATATAAATGTATATACATAGATATTTTAATGCTATTCTTGAGTCCCTTTTTTCTCTCTGAGAAATGTTTTCTTGTTCTGAGAAATCCATTCTGCTTTCTGGCCTTTCATAGTGTTTCCTTGCTGACTTCTTGCCTAATCAAAATGCTTACTTGGCTGATATTTGGGGATTGGGGTTTTTTTTCCTACTGCTTCTACTGTCACCTGTCCTTGTCTTCCCTTTGTATTCATCTTGCATATTGCTACTTCAGAAAAAATACTAATTTTATTTTAGATTGTGTTTGAAATATTGCATTACTATGCAAAATGAAACTACTGGGCTTGGAACATGAATATGGGGGAGGTGTTGCAGTAGGTTAAAATTCTGTAAAAGGTTGAAGATCAGGAGGTGTGTAATTCTATACTATTCTTCCTGTTTTTTCTCCTTTATTTTTCAATCTGTGCATATGGGAAACTGTGGCAATTATTGCTGAGTGTTTTCAAAGGTGAGGGGTTTTTTGTACTCACTCTGACTTTCTCTCTCTAAGCTGATGGAAACATCAGGTACTGACATGCTGAATGACCTGGACAACAGAGCACCTATAAGTCCTCTGCATTTAGCTGTAAGTGCTTAGTTGCTCAGGGGTGACAGCTCATCTGGTGGCAAACACTTGTGCAGGTTTATTCTTTCTGGATTTTTTCAAAACAGGTTAATAACAATAAACAAAATGCAAACCTACGTACTAATATTTCTGAATGAGGTATACAGGATGATTTTTGCATCTCACTAGAAACTTGCTTCATGGAACAGCTTTCATGTGGAATCTTCTGATTAAAAATTATGCAAATGAGACTTATAAGACTTGTTCTATGAGTAATTACAACTTTTTTAATCATTACACTGTTTTACTCTCATAATTGTTCAGTACGAGAAGTGTTTGTCCTCAATACTTTAAGAAGGATTTGCACAAGGAGTAGCGTAGGACAGTGATGAAATTCTGTCTATACAAAAATATTCAAAATACAGAGTAACCAGCTCAGTGTGTAGCTTTGATCTTTTCAGTGAATTTAAAGCAATTGAAAAGCCACACTGTACTTTCTGCAAATAGAGGAAGTCTCATGCAGTACCTATATATATATGTATCTATCTATATCTATATATTTCCAAAGGAAAAAATAATCTTTGATAGTGGCAAATGAAAGCTATTTGTAGTACATTCTTATTACAGGCACTTTTTTTTTAATAATTGATGTAAAAAGCTAACAGGAATTACTTAAGTTTGCCTATGTTCCTCACTTGAAATAATCTGAGGATGATGTAACTACAACATAAAGCGATGAAACATGCAGTAGTCAAAATACTGTTCTTTATGCAGATTGAAGACAGATGATTTTCTGAGAGTGATTGCAGTTGCTGACTGAAAGGATAAAATAGAAAAAAAACCACCAACCTTCTTGCTGAAACTGTGGGGTTTTATAAATTAGTTGTGACTGTTGTAACTACTTATGTGCTGCATCAGTTGCTCTTCTGCATGCTAAAACAAGAATAGTGTCTTTACTATTTCATTCATGTAGTTCTGGCAAGAAAGGGAAAAATGTTAAGGATGGGAAAATTGAAGCATTTTCTTATTCTTGTAGGCCTATCATGGCCACCATCAAGCTCTGGAAGTGCTGGTTCAGTCACTGCTGGACCTTGATGTGAGGAATAACAATGGAAGGACACCACTGGATCTTGCTGCCTTTAAGGGACACGTGGAATGTGTAGATGTGCTCATCAATCAGGGAGCATCAATCTTGGTGAAAGATTATGTTGTAAAGAGGACCCCAATTCATGCTGCAGGTATGTGCTAACCACTAACCTCTAAAATTTTGGCTTTTGAGGTGGATAATCTGTTTAGAAGTCTCAGTCATTAATGTTCTAAGAAATAATGTTTAGGAATAGAGGATGACTTTTAAGGTATATGCTGTGCTGAGAAAGGTGTAGCAAGAGTTGCAGATGGGAACCAGTATTAATCCAATAAGCCAGCTGAGCCCGAGGAGTGCTGTTCCACGCTTCCCTCTGGAATGATGCGTTGTCCTTGTCCATTCAGCTGGCTCTGCTGACAGGAGTCTGGTATGTCCCTGCTTCTCTCCTTGTCTTTCATGCAGCTCGAACCACAGGCCCAAATTTGGGTAGGTAAATAGAGTTGCCTGTCTTGGCAGTGAAATACTTCTAAAAATTACTGGAGTCTTGGAGAATTTTGACAGTTTGAGAAGAGACATGAAAACTTACTTTGATTTTTTTCCAAGGATTTAAATGACTCCTGAGCATTTTCAAAATAACAGCAATCCTTTGCAGTATTTTCTGCTGACTTTCCTAGAAAACATCTCTAGGCCTGCCTTTGTCTGAGTCTAGAATTCACACTAGTCTTATTTTTTTCCTTGCGTTGAAAATAGGCTTATTAAATTTGGCATTTATAGTAATGGTGTTACAGAAGTGTTGCAGTTAAAAAGAGCATTATGTACAAAACATCGCCATTCTAACCACCTAATTTGTTGTCCATGAGCACAAGCTGCATTCTTCTGTTTGATTTAGCTTTCCTAACTTGTGTTAGCATGTCTGTCAGCTACAGAAACATGAATTGTCGCTGTGCTTCTGTGGACTGAATACTGCAGCTGTAGGTCAGAAATAATTTCCCTTCCAAGGAGGAATCATTTATCTCATGAGTTGCATTTAAATGAGATTTCTCAATTTTCTGTTTGTTCTTTTTCCATTTTTTGTAACTTCTTGGTTTATTACATCTATCCATTACATTTCCTTCCCCTTTCTAAATGTGGTTTCCATTATTATTTTATAACTACACACATGCTACATTTGTTAACAAAATCTGACTATGATTAGGTATGTGTTTACCTGTGACTTAAAACAGGCAAAAATTATGCTAATTCCTATATTTAAATGTTCCTTCTTGTGTATGTTGTATAAGCATATATTCCAGTTACTTTTAATATGTGCAACCTCATTTATATGTAAAAAAAAAAATCTGTTGGAAATTGATTGTTGGAATCAGTTGCTTCTAACACTGTACAGTTGAGAATACCTGATTTCTGAAATTATGTCCTACTGTTCATATTTTAATTTAAGTTACAACAATGGTCCAGCTGTACAGTGGGTTTTCAGGCCAATGGGCTTTAGTCTGAGCAGGTTGTCATCCTGTTTGAACTCTCTACTCAAAGGCAATTAATGTAAACCCCATATTTTTGTAATGTTTTACAGCTACAAATGGTCACTCAGAATGTTTGCGGCTATTGATAGGAAATGCAGAACCACAGAACGCAGTGGACATTCAAGATGGAAATGGACAGTGAGTTTCAATGATGGACATTCTGTTCTATACAAGTTACTGCATTTCATAGAAGAAAAAACAAATATTTTACAGTAGTTATTTTTAACGTATTTTAAAAGGATATTATTGCAATAAACAAAAGTTGGGAGTGAAAAATGTTCAGTTGGAAGGAAACTAAAATGTGTCTTACTGCCCAAATGCTGAGAAAATGAATTCTAGTTACTTAATCAGGACTTCTGAACTGGGGGTGTTAATTTGTTTTCTTGAATCTGAAAAGCAAGTGAGTGGAAGGTCATTGATGATGCAAATCTTAACAGTGTTGACTGGAAGGATAGCAGTTGTTATACTTTAGCTGAGTGCTAGTCTGTTAAATTTCCAAGTGTGAATTTCCACTTTATTTCTGTCTCTGCTTAGGACTCCTCTGATGTTGTCAGTTCTCAATGGGCACACCGACTGCGTTTATTCACTCCTGAACAAAGGAGCAAATGTAGATGCCAAAGATAAGTGGGGAAGGACAGCATTACATAGAGGAGTAAGAGATTATTCCCTTTCTTTCCTTTCCAGTTTCCTACATGCTAATTTCAAATAAAGACTTCATATGTAGTGTTAATGAATTTCTCATTATTCTCATCTTGCCATTTTAATTTTTAGTTGTATTTTTAGTTGCATTGAAAAGATGGCTTCTGCCTGTTTACTACGTACCCTCAGAATTCCTTTGGACTTTCAGAACCTTCTAATCTTGCTGTAAAATGTTGACTGGAGAGGTCCTAGAATAAGCTTTTTGTTTAGGGGAGGTAGTGTTAATGGGAGGAAGAAAGCGTGATGCAAGCCACGTGCCAAGTCTTTTATTTATAGTGTCTGCCAGATAATAGAGTTGAATGAGCCCTAGAGACTAGTAGTTCATTCAGTGTTATTCCAAGAAAATATTCTGTTATCAATATTATAATACATTGCTATTTTCCCAACAGAATGGCTGATTTCAGAAATAAAAATAACTTATTTTGCTTATTTTGTAATGCCTTAAAAATGCAAGAATTTGCCTGAGGTTTGCTTGCTTTAGTTTTACACCTTGGCTTTTTTATATGAATATTTTCAAACTGGCCCTTTCCTGTCTCTCTCACAGGCAGTTACTGGGCATGAGGAGTGTGTGGAAGCATTGCTTCAACATGGTGCTAAGTCCTTACTGCGAGACTGTAGGGGACGGACCCCCATCCACTTGTCAGCTGCGTGTGGCCACATAGGTGTGCTGGGAGCTCTCCTGCAGTCAGCTGCTTCTGTGGAGGCAGCACCTGCAATGGCAGACAATCACGGCTATACATCACTGCACTGGGCCTGCTATAATGGTAAAATGCATTAAAATACAGCTCTAAACCCACTTGTTGGTATTCTGGTACCAGTTAATAATACTTACAAAAGCAACATAAAAAAGCTGTCCTCTCTCAGTTCATTTTGGTGAATGAGAGAAAGACATGATGTCTTAAAGAGAAATGTATTAACATCTAATACATAATGAGAGTTGTCCTACATTTTTTTCATATACTGCCTTAGTTTTATGCCTCAAGGAAGTCAGCATATTGTCTTTGAATAGCAATGTGCCACACATCCTAAAAAATTAAGCTTCGTAGGGAGGAATGGTTTCAGATTAAATCTGTTTTTAAACTTGCTTCATATCAACTATGGTAGGCATAAGAAATTCAAGTAAATAAAGGTGATTCAATAAGAATTTCATTTTTTCTTCACTGATACTTTTCACAAGTTTGAGAGCGAGGGAGGCCTTAAAACATAGAAAAATCAGTTCCTTTGCTAATGATTTTGTTCTGTGTGTTCATTTAGTAGTAGAGGTTTTTAATTTCATCTCTGAGTGAAATGACAGAGAAAGATCAAGAAGTAAGAGATTAGATTCATTTTACCAATTATTATTAAGTGACTAACTACTGAGCTGATGCAGCTGGGTAATAATTTCAAGTAAATGTGGAACAAAAATAAACCTCAAATGGTGGAGTTGTTTTCATGTAGACAAAGTGGTGAATGTACAGAAGAGTTTGAAATGCGGAGGTGTAAGGAATTAAATTAAGTGTTCTGGATGTTCTTCAGACAGCATGAGGTACCTTCTAAACTTCATAAAGTTTACAGTGTTACATGTGACTTTGATCTTCAGGATTCTAAGAATGTATTGGTTAGTAAATGTAGCCCTATTGAATATAACTAGCCTGCCTTTCTTTGAAACATTCAAATACAATACCGTTTAATCTAATTTAGATGCATATTTTTCATTGTAAACCATAGTTAAACCCTTCCCTTTCTTTTCAATACCTAACTTTTACATTTACTTTAGGTCACGACAGTTGTGTAGAGCTGCTCTTGGAACAGGACGTTTTTCAGAAAATGGAAGGAAATTCTTTCAGTCCCTTGCATTGTGCTGTGTAAGGAAGTGCAAAATTATTCTTCATGAATTTCATTGCTGTATTTAACAAAAGATTTATCATTCTGTAAATAACAGTCTGTTTAATTCATTATAGGATAAATGACAATGAAGGTGCTGCAGAAATGTTAATTGATACACTAGGGGCTGGTATTGTCAATTCAACAGATTCAAAAGGAAGGTAAGAGTGTAAATGCAGAAAGAATGTTTGTAATGTCATACAGTGGCTCTGCTAAACTCTTCAGTCTTTTGGGGTTTTGTATTTGCTGCTTACGTTAATTCCTCATTCCCCTGGTTTTATTCTTTGAAGGTTTTTTTATATTCTGTGCTAGAAATAAATTTTAGATTTTTAAAATCCTGTTCCGATTCAGTAGACTTGAATTGGCTTTTTATTATACAGGCAAGTTAGAGCATGATTGAAATTTTATGCCTTTGTGGATAGAGTTTTATGCATCTTTTATTTTTTCTGAATCAAAATGTATTTCTTTTATAAACTACATGGGTGGAGTTACTTGAAACTAGAAAGGGACTTTTCAAAGGCAGCAGTCACAACTCCAGCAATACTGATTGCAAAGGATCAGTGGGAGAGACTGCCCAGTCTTCTTTATTTGTAGGATCAAAGCCAGGGATGCCCCTTTGAATACAATAGAAAACATGGCTGAACGTGGCCATATTGTCTTTTGATCTGTTGTAGAACTCCTCTGCATGCAGCAGCTTTTACAGATCACGTTGAGTGTCTACAGCTTCTGCTTGGTCACAGTGCTCAAGTAAATGCTGTAGATTCTTCTGGGAAAACACCTTTAATGATGGCTGCAGAAAATGGACAGACGAATACAGTTGGTAAAGAGAAAGCTTTATATATTTCTGCTCTTAGCTTGGTTAATCTTACTGTGGGTGAAGTAGCCTTATAGTTAACATTCTTGTGAATATATTTTTGTCAAAATTCTGTTTTCATTTTGCACAAATGTAAGCCATTTAGATTTTAAGCAATATGCTTTCAGTTAATACAAGTCTTTATTTCCCCAGAGGTGCTGGTTAGCAGTGCTAAGGCTGATCTGACTTTGCAAGACAGTTCTAAGAACACAGCACTCCATTTGGCTTGCAGCAAGGTGTGTGCATGGTCTGGCTTAGCAGTGCTGAGCTTTGTATCATCAAGCACTGTTTGAAAGTACTGTTACTTTGAAAAAATACTGAAAGCAATTCATGAAGAGTATTTGTTGTGTGACAGATGTTTGTTCTGTGTTAAGGGTCATGAAACTAGTGCCTTGTTAATACTGGAGAAGATTACGGATAGAAACCTCATCAATGCCACCAATGCAGCCTTGCAAACGTACGTATCAGCAGTGAGGGTGTATGAAAGATGAGTTCTTGGTGTGTATCTTGCTCATTAAGAGGAATATTTTTCAGAATTTTTTTTTCAAATTCATTGTTAATAGGTACCAAGGGTTGAACCAACTTGAAATTGAAATGGTGTTTTGTTCCTACTTAAAGCTGTAAATATTTTTTTTCTAGTGGGTGAATGGGATGATAAATAAAACTTACATTATTGTGATTCCTGTGTGGACTTACTGCAATCCACTGGGATTACCTGTAAGGCAAGATTTTTTCTGTTTCAAAAATTGGCCAGTTTTTCAGTTAAAAATCTATTCATTTCACACCTTGAGGCAAACTAAGACTTAGTCTTCAAAGATAGCTACTTATAAAAAAAAACCTGCCTGAAGTGTGCTTTTATTCTTCAGCACGCTTTCTGTTTCATGTCTCAAGGATGAAACACTATTTTCTATTAAATATCGTGCAGAATACACTATTCTTAAACCTTCCTGGAGATCTTCTCTCAAGTAGAATTAAACCTATTTGGTTAGCCCAGATCAGAAGGAAACCTTAGAAATGTATGATGTGTCATACCAGTCAGGATGGGTTACTAAAATGACTCTTCTGCATTTTTTTTCCTTTGAGAGAATGCATTTGTGTTACAGGCAATACTTGACACACGATGTGTAGCTGAGTTATGCACATGAATTATTAGGCTGCTGTAGTAATGCAATCACAGACCATTTAAGAAAAAGAAAAATCCAAAAAACCCTTACACTGGAACTTGTAAGCAACTCACATATTATTCTGGCCTTGCAGCCCTTTTGGAATCTTGCCATATTCACTCTTACAGTGTTTCCAAGTATTCTCTGAGATAGATCTGCTTGAATTAAGGAGTTAAAATAGTAAGAATTCTTCCTTTGCTTTTGCTGCTCACCATGGAGCACCTCAGGCAGCATGAAATAACCAGAAAGTAGGAATGGATTGATTGCCTCCTTTCTGGCTTGAAGCAAGGATGTCTTGAGAGAAGGAAAAGCAAAAATGAGAAGGGAACCGTTGTGGGAAAGTATGCTACCACAGGCTCATGTAATTCCACGTGCCTTGGCTCAAATGGTCTGATCAAGAGATGTCATGGGATAAAATAGGTAGTGAAGTGTTTATATAAATTGCAAGGTTTTAACAGTTGTTTAAAATATTACTGCTTTAGCAAATGTTTAATAATTAAATTGACTTTCTGAACAGCTTAGACAAAATCCTTCTTTGTGGCAAGATAAGCATTAAAATTGTTGGTCTCAATATTAAAATTATTTTAATTACAATACACTTTTCAGTATATCTATGGGGTGTGGTAGTTCTTGAATTTTTAATACTTTAATGTAAGCACCATAGGTACAGCTGCTCCCATTTGTATCTTTTGCATTTCTGATATATAAGAAAGGCATTTGTTTCCAACTGAAAATACAGCTTATAGTTAATTCAAACAACTTTAGGAAACTTAGAATGAATGAAGAGCAATATAAAGCAGAATGGAAGTAAGCTGATTATTCTGTTTCCTGCTGAGTGATGGTAAGGTTTTATTTAAGCCAATTTTGGAAAACTGTTGCATTTGAAAAAGATATAATTAGAATATTTGAGATAAAGCTACACTTTCCTTTATTGAGCAAGTCAACACAAAATTGATTTATGGTTAGTAGTTTGAGGTTTTGAAAAGTAATCTGCTTTTCTTGCTTCATGCATTATACTGTGAAATATTTTTTCATCTCGAATCACAGTGAAATAGAGTGGTTTCTAGAAGGCAGATTGATGAAGAATGCTTCTGCATTTCCTAAGAGCATTTACATGCAGTAGCAAAGACTGCCACTGCTGTTAGAGCTGCAGTGACTGATGGCAGTGATATGCAGTTCTCTCTCAGATGTGACAGTATCTGTAAAATCAGTTGAGTGGGGGATTTATCAACAGTAGGGTGCCAAGTGTTTCTGACGTTTTAACATGATAAAGTCCATAAGCAGGCACATCTGCTTCCTCACTGTGTGCTGCCATGGAAAGAAGAAAGTTCACAATTGGTATTGTAGAGTGTCTTTGCAATAAGAAAAGAGATTTACTGAGTTTCCCATCTTAGTTATTACATTTACAATATTTGTATAATGTGTAAATAACATAAAAATATAAGTATTACGTTTAACTAGATGCAAGCTACCTATCTTACTTAATGACTTGTTCTAAGGTTTATATATGAGTTTGCTTGTCTTCACAGACCTCTGCATGTTGCTGCTCGAAATGGACTAACGGTTGTAGTTCAAGAGCTTTTAGGGAAGGGAGCAAGTGTACTTGCTGTAGATGAAAATGGTAAGAAAAATCTAACTTTGTTTCCCTGTCAGGAACTGTGGTTCTAAACTCAACTCCCTGAAAAGCAATAACTGTTGAAACTTCAGATGAGCTTGCAGTAGGCTGCCCTCAGAAAAAAAAGCATTGGTGGTGGACCATTTTAGCAAAGCAGCAGAAGTGTAGAGAGAGTGCAAGCTTTCAGAACGATGCAGGTCACGGCACAGAAATGTTGGGTTTGCATTTGTAGTTTTATGATGCACTATAAAAGTAGGTTTGTGATGCACCCATAACTGCACTAGCTTTGGCATACCAAAAATGGTCAGGAAAACATAATGCTCAAAGTGAAATATAACTTTCAGCTGTTACGAAGCTAGATTGAATTGTTATTTGTTTTGTCACAGTAGGTATATCGGTGTTAGCTTTTAAAAGCTAGTATGATTTACAGCTCTCAGTTACTTTTCTCAAGCTTCTGGCTCTTCAGAGTTTTTTGGCACATGCAAGTAAGAAGAAGTAACTGCTTTACTACGAGAATAAATCCTGCACCTTGTAAGAACAAAAGAAAATTAGATTTACTGACTAATTTGCATATTTTCTTGTAAGACATCTGTGGTTCTTAGAAGCTGTGCTTTTAAAAGTGTAAGGCTCCATCTCTTATGCCATGAAAGCAGTAGCTGGGATTTGGGTAGGGGTGAGGGAATGGTCTTGGATTGTTTGCTTTTTGGCTTTGTTTGGGTTTTTTATGTTGTTTTTTAATTCCAAAAGTGATGTGCCTAATTAATAATTCTAATTATATTTCCACTTTGGAAAGTTTTTCTTCTCTTGATCTTCACAGTGACTTTCTCTGTATGTTTCTCAAATTACACTGCTTAAAGTGACATGGATGACTTAAAGATCATTCCTTGCCTAAAATAGGGCACCAGAGTAAGTGCTAAAAGAAACTCCCTAAAATGAAAAGATTGAAAAACATCTTTTTTATTTTTGTTTCTCCTCACATGTATGCTGGCTGGAGACATTTGCATTTTTGTGGGCTTCTCATAGGCAGCCTGCCAGTCCCTTGTTAGAATGGATCTTTGACCTAACAAAGGAAAACATTAGGAAACACATTCATGTCAAAGTACCCTGGCAGCCTAGGGGTCTAAAAATCTTCTTCATATTTTAAATTTTAAAGTAATTCTGAGCGCTATCTAATATTTTTCCTCACTGTGGTTCTTTCTAATAGCAATGGCTTTGTTTATAAAATTTTAAGCAGCCTTGAGAATATTCGCAATGAATTCTTTTTCTGACTGGAGAAACAGGCACTAGAGTATTTTGGATCACAGCACTGATTTTGCTTTGTCAAAGTCCAGATAAGTTCAGTGATCCGCCACACAAGATTAGCATTTCATATAGAATTAGATGAGATGGGAGTTTAGTTTTAGTTTTAGAAAGTTTTAGGGTTTTATATGGAAGTCTGTCTTGATACCCGGAACATGTAACCAGCAGAGCCTCAGTTGTTATGGAGTGATGATCCACTTTTTGTCTCTGAATTTGTCCCTTTCTGTAAAAGCTACATTGACTTTTTGCAAGCAGCCTCTATTTGTATTTATAGCTGTATAAACTGAGTCCTCTGCTGCTCTGTCTGAGCTATAGATCATTTTTGAAAAACATGAGCTTTAAAAAAAATCAGCATCATTCCAGTTACCTGCATTTCAGTTTATAAATAGTTTATAAGATTTTTAAAACTCTAGATTTGAAGTCACACTGTTTTTGTTATAGAGCATCTCTTAATGTGGTGAGATCATTTTTGTGTAAGAACTGTCTGTAGAAAAAATGTAATCCTCATGGTTCTTAAAAGATTAAATGCAGCTGAAATGGCAAATTAACTCTCCAGTATACTTCCCCACAGCAATTGTGTGAGGGTTCATTCTCAGCTCTGTATCAGTTCACATTCAGATTTCAGTTCTTTTCCCATGTTTCCACACCAGTCATGATGAAACTGCTATCACCTTCATCTACAAAAATTCTATTGAATTGGACATTATTAATGTAAATTTGCCTGTCTTAGAAGAAATTACTGGCTTTTTCTTTCATTTGACACCATATGAAGTTTTAATTTTGTCTCTCAACCAACTTTTCCATATTTTTTTTGTTTGTTTTGTAGTGGTTTTTTTCCTGACTATTTAACTTGTATTTTAGTTTATATTGGAGATGTCCGGTTTTTAGGAAGGAATTTTTCTGTAAGTGCTTACAAGATAAATTGTGCCTCAGACTCTCATCTCTTTCCCAGTGTTAACACTTCATTCAGTTGATCTTGAGAACTCTCATTGCACTGACCACATTAACAACCCTCTGATTTTCCTGTGGACACCTTCCTTGAAATTTCCAAGCCCCAGGGAAGGAGCAGCTCTGCATTTGGCCAGGGGGAGCCCCAGCCTTAAGTCCGTGTCCATCAGCAGACTATTATTTGTTGTGCACGGAGGCTGCCCCACCTCACTCTGCTTCAATTGCCCCATTTACAAATGAAGACAGTAAATATTTTGTTGTTATTGTTGTTATGTGAAGGCTTATGCAGGTACAAGTGCCTATTGTGGGGGCCATTACAGGAGAGCTGAGTGAGAGTATTTCAGTGGAGTCAGTTCATTTACCAACATCATCTTCGAAGGAAATGTCAAGTATTTGTATCTTTTGTTTCTCTTAACTTAGGGATTATCACTCTGCAGTTAAATGACATAAAATTGCAATTTGTTCTTATAAATTTGAATTGATATAGTGGAGTTGATGTAAGTTAATATGGTGGAGGACACAGATGTCAGTCTTTTGTGGTGTAAGCAGTTACTTCCATCTTGCTATGTCTAAAGCAAGAATAAAACAGTGATGCTTCATTCCTGCTTATGAAAGCCAGGAGCTTGAGACCAAGAGTTGTATATTAATTATAAACACAGTTTTTAGAGAACAGAGAACTTCTAACAGAAGCAAGTATTTTGTTTAATCCTTACATTGACCTTTTTTATGATGAACTGGGTTGCTCTGTTCCAGAAGGAACATGAGTATTCAAGACCATAGAAGTCTTTAAAAAGGGGAGGGGGGAAGGGGGAAAACAAACAAACTCCTAAAAATAGCAGGTGCCTGCTTGTTTTTCTTCTTTGAACTTTTATCAAGTCACATTAGTGAAAGGAATGGTGTTGAATATGACCAGCTTGAATAAACTTACTTTGTGTGTCATCTTACCTTCATACAACCTCCAGCAACTGTAGATATTAAATGGTGTGCATCTGAGTATCAGTTCTGAGCCTTCTGTTCTGCCTTACATGCCTGAAATGCAGTCATGATCCAGGTGTGGCGAGCTCTGGCCCTTGCTTCTGAATCCTCTCAAAATGTATCTCTTCTGCAGACTGTCACTGTTAACTCTGAGCTGTTTAAGTGCTGTGGTACCTTACTAACAATGAAAACATCTGCTGCGCTGCACTTCTGTACGGCCCTATCGCATGGTCAGCTGGTGCGTTCTGTGCTTGAATTATCTGTGTTTCCTTGGATTGTGTGCTCCCTTGGGCAGGGACTCTTGTCTTGCTCTGTTCAAAGCATCAAGCACAAGGTCTGTCCTGAGCAAATAATAGTTCAGCTGCAAGACTGTCCCCTGCTTGCTGTTTTCTTAATTTCTAGCTCCAGTTATTTTCCATAATGTGCTTACTGGTTTAATACTTATGTGCAATTGTACAATACAGTAACTGCCCCTGAGCTCTATCCTAAAACTTGAACTGGACCTACTTCTACAATAAAGATGATTCCTTGGTAGTTGAAACACTTGCTGGTTAGAATGAGCATTGCCTTGTTTTTCCTGCCTTCCTAAGGTCTGGATAGAAATCTATCATGCACTTTGCGTTAAAGCCATCTGTTATTTAAAATGACTCGTGTACTTTTTACTTGGATGTTGTACACCTTTAAGTTGCTTACTGGGGGTAGTGCAGGACTTCAGACTCCCAAATGTACCTGAGTATGAGTCTTCCTACTGAGCTCATTGTGGGCATTTCTGTACCGCACAGTGAGAGATGCTGCAGGGTGACCTGGGCAAACACTGCTGGGTGGAGCCAGAGAGGGGGAACTTGTCCTGTTCTTGGCAGCAGAATTAGCTGTGATCTGTGGTTGTACTTAGGAGACTGCCCTGCTTTTAGAGCTGCCAGTGCCACCACCAGGTGCAGTCCCTTGGTGCTGTAGGTGCACCAAGACCTGGGCCAGAACTCGCCCTCAGGCAATGTGCGAATGGTTACGCCTGAGACAGGAGCAATGCACAGATCTCTGCTGAGGAGAATTTGAAGCCTTTTTCTTGACACTAAATGAGTAGAGGCAAGTACACAGAGAAGGGGAAGCTGCAGAAGGAACAATGTTGGACGATTATTAGAGCCACAGAAACCCAGAAGAGATGTCACAGCTTCGTGACCTGACTGCAAATCATTCCTCGGCCTGAGACCTGCATTTGGGGGTTCTCACAGCAGCAGTGCCTGGCAGAAGTTTGGTTGGACAAGTTGGCAACCAAGAGGTGTCTCTGCAAGTCCTACCCTGCTAACCCAGCTAGCATTTCCTCAAACTTCTCTGGATTTCTTAATTGATACCCTGCAAATAAAAGTCAGGCATTGGCTTTATAACTTATATTACTGAATTTTGTCATAAAGTATAGGTTAATTGAACTTTATACTCTGCCTTTTCAATTAACTGGCCCTGATCCTTTGGCTAGCTTGTTACTGAGATAGCGCAGTGTTATTAAAGTAACTGTCTGTGATGAGCAGCTGTGGTGGAGCCTCTGGATGAAGAAACATTTGAGCCATAGTTTCTGCAGTCATTCTTTAGTGAATACCATCACCTATCACTGTTGGCTGCTGTTAGTTGTCTCTCCTCAGCCAGGTGACTTCCTCACCATTTCCAGATCTGGGCTTTTCTCACTGGCCTAGAGTGTTTGGCTGTGCTTAACAAAACAGTTACATCTTTTTTGCAAAGCCCATTAATTTCAAGATTGTTTTTGTGACCAGAAGTTTAAAAATACTAATTGATAATGCATTTATTTCATTTTTAAAAATTTTTTGAACAGTGTGGAACTAAGCAATGTAAAATACTTTTGCAGCTGAAAGATTGTGTGAGCTTGGAGAAATTTGTACAGTGTCTTTATTTTAAATGAAGGTTTTGTTTTCTCTTGCTTTCTAGGTTACACGCCGGCGTTGGCCTGCGCGCCCAACAAGGACGTGGCTGACTGCCTGGCTCTCATCCTGGCCACCATGATGCCTGTTTCATCGAGCAGCACATTGCCCTCCCTCACCTTCAATGCCATTAATCATTACACCAACACCTCTAAAACTGTCACCTTCGATTCCTTGCCAATCATGAGGAGTGACCACAGCTCCTACTGTACTTTCAACAACATTGGCAGGGAAGGTGGCTACCCATACACAGAAGAAGATGAGCTCAATGACTCAGATTCTGAGACCTATTAGAAGATAGTTTTTGTAGGTCTGAGCGAACCCTCACTGGAAGGTCTGACTTGTGCTACCAGAAAGCTGTTGCTGTTTGAATACAGAAAGAGGACACACCTTTGAGAAGATGTTTTTTATTGTGGTTGCATATAAAAAAAAAATCTGTGAGACTCTAGGAAGATTTTTAAGAGCATATTTTGCAGAAGAAGCATAAATTCTTGAATAAGTACTTTGAATCCATGGCAAAAAAAAAAAAAAAAAATAAAGAATGTCAAAACTGTTTTATTTAACTGTATTCTACCATTCTGTTTCTGGTGCCAGGAGTAATTCCTGCAGACTGGGCACCCAATTTGGTGTAAACGAACAACACTGTTGTACAAGACAAAGGATGCTAGATTCAAATACTCTCAATAAACCTAAAACCATTTTGAAGGCAATAAATGAGTTTGGTACAGTAGGCATTGTTTGTGCTGCAAATTGCCAAAGGACCAAATAACTTAAAGATTTTTTTAATTAAATACGTTTTTGTGAAAACTGGAATAGGTTATTTGAGAAGTTATTTCAACCAAACCTTAATTACTTCTGGAAAAGAAGCTTAGATTTGGGTTTAAATGTTGAATTTTATTTTTTTTTTTAATCATCTGAAAGCCTTCCGACACTATTAAATGTACCATGAAAGAAAGCAGATGTGCTTTTAAGTTTTATTTTCTTTTTCTTTTAGGTGAAATGAAAATGATCTGTCATACTTTTATAATACTAAAATTAAACCAGCTAACAAGGTGAAGTCAGGGTGAAAAATGTACAGTGTAATAAACATGGGAAGGAAGGGGTGGGAGTTGTGGGAGGGAAGAAGTAATTGTTGCACAGTTACACTTTTTTTTTTTAACTTTTTCGTTTTGGATTGAATTTTTCTTTATTTAAAAATACGTAACTTGGAAACTATGAAACTGCATAAAAAATTGAAATGTCTTGATAACCCTGTTGTGACTGAAAGTTTTTTTCAGTAATTTATCTACTTCCTTACATCATCAATTTGTATGTAAGATTAAAATTGTATATCACTGTCACCTTTTTTTTTTTAAATCCCAGATTTACAAAGGGGGGAGGGAGGAGGGGAGGTGAATTTAAAAGTATATTTCCCTATTAGAGAAAAAAGTACAGTGTCTGGTCTGTGGGAAGAGCTGTGTATCTTTGTTGTGCTCCATTTAGAAAATAAACAGCAGAAACAGGTCCCTGTAATGTAGTTCAGACTTGCCCAAATATTTTTTTTTAATTTATAACAGTCTACTGTGGTTTTTTTTAATTGCCTGAAGAAAGAAAAACTGACATAAGTAAGCTGAAGTTCTGTCTGTTAAATATGGATTTACTTTATTTGGTTCTGCTTTAACTATAACTGTTACTTTTCAAGTGAATTTGTTTATGTACATGCAAGGAATCCTTGCATGTCCTGGCAAAGTACAAATAAATTACTACAAACTGATTCCAATTTCATTTTTATCCTTTTTTTGTATTTTGAAACTGGAAATCTTTGATACTGTAAATTAACAGCTGATTTTCTGAACAAAGTGTGGATACATGGGACAATATTTTGATCTATTTGATAATTTTGTGGGGTTTTTGAAGAATTAATGAGCATGTACATAGAAATAGTGACTGCTTGAATACTGTATTTACCTGCACTCTTTCAGTACTTCGAGATTCCTGTATATTTTACAGAGTATAATAAAACCCAAATGTGAGTTCTACTAATGAATAATTTATCTGTATGTACTAAGAATTAATGACTAAGTCTCTTGTGGAAGTGTTGGAATCTATAAAATCTTCATGAAGGCTTTGCCAGCATTTTAATTCTAAAGGGAAGGTGAGCTACTTAAAGTAATTTTAAATATTACATCATTATTCCTTTAGGCTTCCTTATAAATTTTGCTTTCTTTACCATTTGTGCCTGTGTTCATTGTTTGTCTGTGAGCAGAGTTAGAGAACTTCAGGGAGGTCGTGATTTCTGTGCTCTCTCCCCTCTGTGGGAGTGATGTTCGTGCCTCAGCTGGGCACACAGGCAGCACTCACAAGATCCACATGGACCTGTCCTGGGATTTACTGCAACCATTTAAATTCCAAGGATGAAGCAACATGGACCCATTTATTCCTGAAATGCCTGTGGGAAGCCTGATGAGAACGCCAAGTGGTGTGTCTGTTATTCAGAAGGTAACAGCTGCATGTTTTTGTTCATGGAACTGTCTGGTGTTGATTCTAAAGCACAGTGAAAGGATGATGTTAATAGGTCTTTATCATCTATGCTGACCTCTGACTTTGAGATGCCCTGTTATCTCTGTGTGGTGTCTGTAGCCACAGGGCACAGATTATAGCAGGGGACACTCCTGTCCTACTGGGAAAACTGCATTGCAATAGAGGCTGAGCTGTTCATGTCCACTGTGTGCCTGGGTGACAGAGGAGGAAAAGCTCAGATGGCATTGGTTTGTTTAAAAGTTGAAAATTTGGCTATGGAATACAGGGACGTGCAGAAAACAGTGCTGTTGAACATGTTTGTTTCCTTACAGCAGTCAGAAATTGTGCCTTTCTTTCATTTCATTGCTACTCACCTCTTGAGGAAGAAAAGTTTCTCACTGCACTAAATTGCATTATTTTAAGTTAGGTTTTGTGAACTTTTTTGAGCTAAATATCTGTTTTTTCTAGTTACGAATTCTCAAGTCAAGTTAGGAATTCAGAGTTACATTATTTGTGTAGCTCACCTGTCTCATCATTGCAGTGTGTTCAGTGAGCTTTTGCATTGCAATTTGCACATATTTGTTAAAAAAACCCCAAAACTCTATTACTGCCTGGCAGCATGGGTAGGGCAGTAATTGTGCCTTGTAAGTGATAATTAAGACTATTCTTATTATAAGGTCGAATTCCCAAAATGGAAGGTGATTTGTTTAAAGACCACACTACTGTGCTGAGAGACCACTTCCTTTATGAGTGGTCAAGGAACAGCAGGTTCCTTGTTTCTGAAAAGCAAAAAATTATGATGGTGTCTGCTCAGGGGTTTAAAAAAAATGTTCATACCTCAGTTGGAGCCCTGTTCATTTCCAGAAAATTATGTTGGAGCCTCCTCCCGATTGTCTACAGATGAATATCGCACAGTTGCTCTTACAGCCTTCATCCAAACAATTTCTTGGATTTTCACCAAGGGAGAGCAGTGAGCCTTGGCTGGACTACTGAAGCAATATATTAGAATCAAAGAAGCCCTTTTTGTTCTGGGGAAAAAATATCAAATGGAATTAAGGAATGAGGACAGCTGGCTCTGCTCAGTTTTCTGTGTACTCTGACTTCTGGGATGTTTTATGGGTTTTCTGTTCTCAGGATAAATGTTCTGCAGGATAAAATGCCAAGTCGGTATGAGCCTCATAGGCTGAGCTGTTAACTTGTAGAGTGTCATGTTGCAGGATAAATGCTGGATGCTGATAAGATGAAGAATCAGACTGTCTCCCCCTAAGAGTGACCCTACTGCAACTGAGGAGGTTTTTCTTGTAATTCCATGTAAAATCTTGACTTCTGTGTCCTGCTTTGTATTTCCTCCTGTAATTTTTTTATCCCCTTCCCATGCTTAGGTGTCTCCAAAATAGTTGTATAAATATATTTTGAACAGTCAGAGCTTTTATTATAGGCACTTTTTAAACTTAGATTAGTTGTAATTGTTTGGGGGTTTTTTATCTGGTCATTTATTTTGTTTAAAATTCTGACTTGTCTATATTCTGGTTTTGGCTACCAGGCTAGAGAATTATCAAATACTTGGTTGAAAAATAAGTTAATATGTAAAAATTAATACTTCAAGGTTTTGCTCCTTTTAGCATCTACAGAGATGTTAACGTTTATACAGATGTTAAAAGGAGCACTAAAGATCCCAAAGCTGTTACCTAAACTAAAGTGTAGGGAAGATGACTAAAAAGGAGCATGAGATGTTTACAGATTCTCCAACCCATTTATTTCTGGTTTTGAGAGGAATTAGCCTTCCTATCTTGCCCAGATTGTACCCATTTAAAGACAACAACTGCTGCAGTAATCCAGAATAACATGCTCTATTAACTCAGTTTCTCTTCTGCAAAAGAAAAAAAAGTGCAATAACCTTTCTGTTGCTGATCCTGCAATAACTGGGTGAGAGGATCAGAGTATAGAAAGATGGGAAGTGACAGTGAATACTGCCCAGAGAACTGGCTAGCATTTACTTGTGAGAAGTTTGTCACAATCAGGGAACATTTTTAACAGTCTGCTGGGAGCCCATGTTTGGATCAGTGGAGTTCACATCTGAAAAAACTGAAACCTAAATAAAAAGGGTAAGTGTTTATGGAAACAGCAGTTCTGGAGAACTGGAGGTTGTGCTCTTTGGCTCCGTGTTACCACAGGGCAGGCGAGGGAGCTTCATGGCCTTCCCAGGCTACAGCTGCAGAAGCAGCAGGAGGATCTTCCTCATCTCCCACAGCTTTGCCTTGGGCCTCTGCTGATGGTATGTATCCACTGAAGAAATGCCCTCACACTCATGGTTATAAAGCATTGATTCCTGCTGACAGTAATTTCTGATGATCCAGTCCTCTTGGAATCACACTAGATATTGGAGTGAAGGGCCTTTATTAATCTTTTAGTAAGTAGTTTAAAATTCTAACACAACTTCCATAGGTCTGAATTAAAACTTAGCAAAATTGATATTAATATCATGAAAAAGTAAGCATTTAAAGTTGGTCAAGCCAATTCATACAAATCCTTAAATACAAGACCAGTAGTTATTGCTTCTTGCAGTAATCTCAGTGATTTGTGTTGATTTCCTTATAATCCTCTTTAATAAGCCTCAGAAGCTGGCAGGACAGTTGGAGTAGAATTCTGATTGGGATGGAAAACATTTTGTTGTATAGAAATGTGTAGCTGTGACTCTGAATTGGACAAGATAAGAATTTGTAAAACCTGCAGCTCCAAACCTTACAGACTGAAACCTGAGGCGTTAAATGCTCTTGGGAACATGGTGTGATTCCTGGGGTGATCATGTGCAGGGCCAGGAGCTGGACTTCAATGATCTTTGTGGGTTCTTTCCAGTCAGACTATGAAATGAGAAGAGACTCAGAACAGGCCTCTTTGTTATCGGATAGCATTGGCTTTTTGCTTTTTCTGGAGTCCTTTTCTCACTGTAATATCCATATGTTTTCAAATGTTAAGGGCAAAGGTATCACTGTGCATTGATTTTAAACAACCAAACAACTAGGTGTTCTTAAGAAACTATCCTGTTATTGTATTTATGAGACTCTGTAAGCCTTATCACAAAATCCCTTCATTTTACTGCTTAAAAGGAGAGGGAAATGGCTGGCTGAGCATTGTGAATGGTACCCAGGCCCCCAGCCTGATCTGTGTTCCCTCTCAGATCTGCTGAGAGAAAAAGTCTGAAATGGCAGCCTTGGAAAGAGCATTTTGTTCAGTTGTTCAGCTGTCTAAAGCCCAGCAAGATCACGAGAGTGTTTTGGTTTCCCTTCCCTGGGGAATATTAGTTACAAACGTGACTAAAATTTTCAAATTCTACAGCACATCTCACAAGTGAACTTTCCTGACAGGGAAAGATGAGTGTCCCTGCTTGCAGGACTTGAAGGTTTCTTGCAACTCTTTCCAACCTGGTATCCCAGTCTCTTTAGCGCACTGTTTGCCTTCAAATAAAGCAGTATTTAAGTTATCCATGCTTCCCTGGTGTGCTGTGTGTTATTTTACATTAGGATAAATTTAGCTCGCTCCTTTCCATGCTATGTTTTGGCAATTTTCAAGCTGAGGTTGGGAAAGAGATCTTGCAGTTTTCCCCCATGTAACTGTAAACATAGTTGAATAATAGAGAACCTAAAGAGCCTTTCAAACTGTCTTCACATTAATGGTGTCACTAAATATTTAAAGAGGAATAAACACCTTACAGTCTTCCTTTTTTTAATTAAAATTGCAATAGATGCAGCCAGAACACTCGCTATTCAGGTTTACAACAGAATAGAACAAAACTTGCTTTGAAGCCTTGTCAAAGGACCAACGTGCAGGTTTTCTGCTCAGTGCACCTGGGATCTGACATAAGTCTGACATAAGTCAGGTGTTCTAGGCTAAAATAATGGATTAGATAGCTTAAGTAGCTTTAAAGCAAAATCTAGTGATTCATGAATCCTGTCATATATTTTCTGTCCCTTGCCGAGCTTTGTTACTCAAGCTGTCTGCATAACTATCTTAAAAATCTTCCTAATCTACTAAAGTCTTAATGAATTCAACCTTTCTAATCTCTTCTCCAAGAGCTTGTTTCATTTGCTGTGGGTCCCACTGTTGTCTCTGATTTCTGACCTGTGTTGCCCACATCCGCTCTCCCAGGGCAGGGAGAAAGGAGAGCACAGTGACTCCTCAAGTGTTTTTATTGTTGTTGACTGTTAAAAACTTGCTGGAGTGGTAACTTGGTTCAGCCTGGGAATATCTGGGGGTTTCATTTCACTGGCTGAGATCCGCCTAAAGAGCTTATGCCAAGTTGGGCATTGTGAACGTTCTGGCCGGAGCAGATTGTGTCACCTCAGCCTCTTCCCATGCCTCTTGGTAGCTTTACTCCAAGGTTCTGTTTTCCAACTGTTCCTTTGATGTGCTTTCTGGTGTTTCTCTCCCTGTAAGGAGAGTATCCCAACATCCTCCTGGAAAAATCACTGTGAATCCTGTGAAGCAGCAGATCCCTTATGAGGAACCTCCCAGCCTGTCTGACTAATGTGCTGTTACTTCTGATATGTTATTCATTAGTTCCTATGATTGTCTTTCCCATCCCCAGTGTCAAGGGGCTTTAAAGACACCATCCCCTGCTATCTCAGAGAGGAAGTTTCTTTAGCATCAGCACACATTCCCAAATCCTGATTTGACTTTGCTTCACAGACTGAGTGGTTTAAAGCTGCTCTAGAATTCAGCTCTACTTCCTCTATCTCAAAAATCTTTGTGGTTTGGTTTTGTTCCACTCTCAGAGAGGAATTGCTTGGGCTGCATCACAGTATGTTACAGTGTGAACATAAGCCTTGCTGAAGGCTTCTGACAGCTCCTCAGTTGGTGGTAAGTAGCTTCACTCACAGGGCTGTAGGGTTGTTTGGGAACAGGGCTGTGCTGGGGTTGCTGCTCCAGCACACACTGCCAGCACCCCCTGATGTGTGGTGGTACCCACGGCGTGGTTGCTGCTGGTGGCCCCAGGTCAGACAGACACATCTGGTGTCACACAGAGATCGGGGTGGGAATGGAGAGTAGATAATTCCTGCTAATCCTTCGTGTCTGGTGCTGCCTGTTCAAATTTTCCCAGTGTCTCTCTGGAAGGGGTGGCTGTTTTGGGTGAAGGGAACAAGGTATGAGAACACACTCTAATATTTAATGCCTGCTCTTCTCAGGGAGGAGAAATAGGAACGTGCCTCAAGCAAACTCCAGTAGGGCTAGAAGGTCTTGTTCTAACAATTTTAATATACCCAGAGTTAGAATAGCTCTTCAGGACTCACTTGGCAAGTATTTCACAAATAAATACTTCTTCTTTTCTTAAGCATAGCAAATATGTGTAATGCTATTTATTTGTTTAGCCTAACTTACTGAGATAATGATCTCCTTTAGAACTAAATACCAAAAAAATATTTTAGTGCATGAAGCTGCATGTTTTTCAGCCTCCAGAGTGGAGGGTCCTGAGAGCTGATATCTCCAGTTGTTCATTATTCCATTCTTTCAGGTTTGCTCATGTGGTACTAGAAGCAGAAGCATCAACAAGCTCTGCAAATGCTTTTCTGTTCTACCCTGCATGTCCTGGAACCGTGCAGCATTCAGCAAGAACATGGTATGGGTGCCAAAAAAATTAATGATCTTTAATAACCCTGTGGTGGAATGGTCTACTTTTATAGCAGCAAGTTTATGCCTAATGAGATACAGACATTTCCCACTCCATATTTCTGTCCAGTCCATGCTGCAGGATAAACAAACCTGCTGTGCTGCTGTATCAAAGGGCCTGACTCACGGTGATATAGGCTGGAGAAGGAGGATTTGGCAGAGCCCAAGATCTTCCATAATTATACACTAATTCTGTGTAAATATCTAAGAAACCCTAAGGTAGGAATTCAGCAATTTTTTGGTTGTTTTGCTTTCTGAAACCAGACAGTGAGTTAATTCAAAGCAGGAGCTGATTGAGCACCTCTCAGGACTCATCCTTGTAGCTGTGGTGGTTTGAGTGTGAACTAACTCAGACAACCAAAACAGAGGAAGACTCACAGCTCTCCTGTCTACTGTGCACTGCTCCTTTCAGCCTGACTAACAGTCAGAGCAGCTGGAACACAGGGACTCACCAAAGGAACAGTTGTGTTTATTCCATTACTCAACAGCTATTACCCAGATGAAGTCATAACAGCCAATAAGACCCCATAAAATTATAATGCTTGAGAATACATTAACTTGTCTGAATTTAACCCCAAATTAATAACCTCTGAATATTCTCTTCCCAACTTCTCCACTGCAGCAGAACAGCTATAGCACTTAATCTCGTTATTGCTCTGGAAAGAATGGTGTGTTTTACTCAGCAGCACAGATCTGCCATCTGGCACATGAAGCATTGATGCAAAAACCTTGCTGTCCCATAGCTTCTTATGTGCTTTACATAACTCCTCTTGAATAAATTAATAAACAGTGTGTAAGATGTCTTAAAGTCAAAACAGTCTTAAAATTACGTCTTTTAAACAGGGAAAGTTAAAATACTCAAACAGTACAGAACATGGCCACTGATGTTCAATGCTGTTTTCTTCAAACATAATTTCTTGTGAATTGTGTCTTTCTGCAGTCTGTGGCCAGTCAATGGTAATGATTTCAGCTGGGGGATTTTGACTCTAAGAAAAAAAGCAATCATGGCACCAGAAATCAGAACCTCAGCACATAAGAGCTATATGTATGTATACCTACATGTTTTTGTGCACGACATACATAATATTTGTGTCTTGCTTCCCTTTTGTTTTCTTTTTATTTTCTTGCAAAAGTTTTCTATTCTATTCATTTCCATACCCCCAGCCAGGACTCCCAAAACCCAAAGGATTATATTAAAAGGAACAAAATCAGTTGAAATGAGAAGTGTTATTTTCCTGGTATAAAACATCTCACCAGATCACAACAAGACGTTATGTTTGCAAGGCAGTTCTTTCACTCCTGGTGTAGGACATAAGCTACCACAGTACAGACTGTACTTACAGCCTTTGTTTCAAATGTGGGACCTGATCAGGCAGGGATGGGACAAACACACCAAAACCTCTCAGATATATGGATGTTCAACAATTTCTGTTAAGGTTCATACTCTGAGCATACAGGCAGCTGTTTTCTGACTCAGTCAAGTATCTGTGCTAGTCCTTTTCATACCATCGTCCATAGAGAGCAGCTGTCAGGAGGCCAGAAGATGTTCTATTTTTGCTTAGGAAATAGTAGTTGTTTTTCCAGCCCATGTGATCAGCAAAGTCCAAGGTAATACCAGATGTCAGCAGCAAAGGAAAGATGTAAGGGGTGCTCATATTTCCCCATAGCTGGAAATCTATCAGAGCAGTGGCATCTGTGACCTCCTGTCCACAAGTGCTAAAGCTGAGACCACCGCACTTCACTAAGGCACAGGCCTGGACATAGTATGTGCCATGCACTGTATGGAGCCCATCAAAAACTCCCAAGGCATATAATTCATCAGTTAAAACAGCTCGCCGGTAGCTTAAGTAACAACAAAGGGTATTGGCACAAACCTGGAGCTCTCCTTTTTCCCCCCATACAGGAACAAAAGTGTAGTTGTCATACATCATTTCTGCATAAAAGGAAGGAGGTGACTGTTCCTTTCCTTTTTCAGATACTCTGCCAGGAGGCTCTTGTTGCTCCTTAAAGCAAACTTCATCATCCAGTGAGGTGCTCGTAAAAGTCCTGCATGAGTCATGTAAGTTCTCTCTAAATCTTTCATTACTCTCCAAATTGGTTCTATAATCTGTGCTAATCACAGGAATTTCTGCTACTATGAGCTTGCCACCATAACTTTCCATGTTGTGGTAGATGAATGATTTGACTGGAGTGTATATGCCACTCCCTGTCATCCCCAAGGTAGGGTGGTGGATGTTGGCTGCTAAAATATTGACGTTGAAAGCTGTTGCAAAAGCTTGTTGAAATTCCACAGCAGACAAGAGCGGGAGCTGGTTCATCCAGGCAGTTGGATAAACAATTTGCTTCAAATTGTATTGTCTGATGAGGTTCACTGCAGGCTCAAAAAAGAGTATATCAAAGCAAGTGAACATGCCAAACTTGCCAGCAAAAGGGGTGTCAAAGAATGCATAGTCTGGCTCTGGAGGGGTGTCAAAAGCATCTTCAAAGTACAGGTTGTGTTTGCGGTACGTGGTCAGCAGCGCTCCGTCCGCGCTGAACGCCACGTTGGTGTTGAACTGGTGCCTCCCGTCCGGCGGGCACCGGGGATCCCTGAGCTCACACGGCTGCTTGGTGCCCAAGTTGGCCACAAGGAATATCTTGTTCTTCAGAGCCATGCAGCTCAGGCGCTGAACGACCTGCAAAACAGCGTGGAGAAATGGGAGCTCTTCAGAATGTGGTAAGCTTTACTTAATGACTTATTTAATACTTTCCAAATTATTATTTTTGACTGTGTTCAAACTTGAACACATTTGACCATATCTGTAAAATTTAAAAGCACTGATGATTTCGTGACAAAAGCTACTGGAACCAGTAGCTTTGTAGGCAGAAAGGTATTTCAGGTGTTAATTTTAAAATAGCTCTGAAAGAATTATCTGAGTTTTATTTCCTCGGAAGGAAGGAAGGAAGTAAATTAATCTATTTCAAGGGTGTTAATTTTTAGAAACTTGTGACTTGTAGGAGCACCAATGGCTTTAAAACACCATATGTCAACTGAAAACTTTGCCAAGGCAGCACAACTGATCTCTGTGTGCCTTTAGAACAGCAAATGTCTAATAATGATCATCTGCACCTAGATGTTTTTACTATAAATTTTTAAAAAGCAATTGCTAGCTATGACTTCGAGAAGCAGAGATGGAAAGGGATAGACCTTGCATGTTACATAAAAGGAATAGAAAATGTTGCAGACCACAGTATTGCTGGGATAGTTCTTCCATATCAGAGTGCTGTACCAAAGACTGACATTACTGCAATCTCCAAACAGCATCTGAATGGCAAACTAAGTTCCTGCTTGCTTGGCCATGATCACTGGTAACTAAGATTCATGGGCCAAAATAGATCCTTGTTCACAACTGCGATTCATCTTTGCACACCAATTCTGCTTGGTAGGTGCATGCATGATTTCTTTCCTTATATTGTGTTCTGTAATGTCAATAAGAATTAACAGTCTGTATCTACTGAGCATGGTTATTTTCAGTTCAGGTCCAGAACAGTCAAAGACAATATTATTTTTGTAACACCCAGGTCGCATCTCATGTAATCACACCTGGTCCCCGTCAAGCTGTGACTTCAATTACAGTGTAACAGGTAAGTCCTGTTACTTGTGCTAATGGTTTGACACATGATTGCTGAGTCAGAATGCTGTGATGTCATCAAGTCAATAAACCTGAGTAACGAGAATGCACCAAAAGTGAAGATTCTACTGTGTTGTTTTCATATAAACAACGTTGTTCAAACTAAATTCACACACAGCGTATCTTATGAGAGAGCAATTACCATTTCAGAAACTGGGGAGGAGGAGATGACAAATCCAGATGGCTCACACACAACTAATTTCCTTGCATGTATAGATCTAAACCCTCCTCTACTAAGAATGAAACTGGCCGAGCCCGAGTATCCATGAAAACAGAATCTGATACTAGAAGTTGTTAAACTTGTGGCTTACTTCCCTAAGCAAACCAGCCTGAGCTCTTTCTCACTTGGAACACAAATGTAGCATTCAGTTATCCCACCCCTGCAGTCATCACCCCTGCATTTACCTCTGTGTCATTGAACAAATAGGGCTCTCTGCAGGGATTCCACTTCCCAGGGTGTGAATGCGGAAGGAAATCCAAGTAAGGGTAAATGGAGTTTCTGGTGAAGTTGAAGCCATGGATTCCATCTTCAGGAAAAACAATGATCTGTGCCCCCTGTATGTAAAACAAAGACATGTTTTGTAGGCAAAGCAAAGGAAAAGAGGGGATCTAAAGAGCTAAAGAAAGTAAAGGATAACCCAATTATGTTCTGCCAATAATGTAGTTTGAAGATGTCTTTTCTTCAACTTCATCTTAGGTGTAACTATGTAGTAGGTGTGTAACTATGTGCACAAAAAAAAACCAACTTACTTAACCTGACATATACCTTTATCTTGAAAAATAATGCATTTGGCATTATTTTAAGGGCATGCAATTAAGAGCATATTGCATCCAATTTTTTACCAAAGGTATTTCCCTTCACAGTAGTCATGAGAATGTCTTCTTTCAGGTTAGAAACTGATGATGTTAAAACTTGCCTTAGTTTTTTTTATCAGAATTATGGTATTTGCAGACACACTTTGTCAAAGGTGCAGCATCACTTAGTTAATTAGGTATAGGGTTGGACAGGGTACTGGGAGTGTGGATTTCAGAAATAGCTTCACTGTGGAAGCAGTGCATAGTCTGGTAGAAATGTAGCCATGCCAGAGGCTCTGCCTGAAGTTCAGGTATATCTGAACCATTCCTTAAAATGAAGTGGATTCTTTTTAAATCAGATACAGCACCAGCCACTTAAATTCCTGTTAGTTTTCAAAAGTCAGCTCAAATGTGTTACCTATGCAATGGCTTTGGGATAATTTATGTGTCTTGGGTGCAGGGCTGCATAAAAATTGCTGTTGTGCTTCTGCCCAATCATCTGAACTTCTCAAAAAAAAATCATGTTTTCAAATTATATAAAAATAGTAATTATTCTCTCCCAGAACAACAGATCTGTGAAAATTGCAAGTCAATTCTTCTCTGTGTAGGGCCAGTAACACTTGCTTCCTGCCACTAGAACCAGCTTTGGGTTTTCTTGGGAGGGGAGGGAAGAGGGCTGTGTGTAAGAACAGCTGGCAACACTAGTCTCCCTCCTCTAAATATATTTAGACTGATTACCATTCCATGGTGGGTAGGAGAAAGGAATGGAAAACTTTAGTTCCACAAAGTTGTTACAGGCGGAACATTAATTTCCAAAGCATTTGACTTCCTCAGGTTTTAGAAACATTCAGGAATTTCCATTGAGAGCACTGGAATAAAACCAAACCAAAGACAGCTGCCAGTAAAACAATCTTTCAAGGAAACCCTTCCATTTAAGAAAGCAGAAAGGAGCTAGGTATTCAGACCAAAATAGAAAATTAATTTCCCTGTACTAAAAAACTATATGTGTGTTTTTCCAAGCTTGGAATAGCCTGAGCCAGACGGGATGCTAATTGGCCTGGCAGATCAGATCGTCTGAGAACCTAGACCACAGTTATGTATATAAATACGGCTTTAGTTGCCTGGGAACACCAAAGGGAAAGATTATCTCCAAAGAGCACTTCCTCTATATATACCCAGGGCACGCCTAGTGCTGCCGGGAGCGGGGCCGTACCTGCCTGGCAGCAGCCAGCACCTGCTGCTCGTAGACGTCGAGGTTCCTGCCCATGAGCTCCAGCGCCGAGCGCCGCTCCACCAGCGCCGCCGGGGCCGGGCTCAGGACGGACTCGTGCTCGTACACGGCAGCCACGTAGTGCTCGTCCCGCCTCGCTCTGCCCGACACTGCGTGACACAAGAGAAAGCAGATGGGCAGCTTCCAGCACAGAGCCACCATGGTGAACGCCATAAATCTAGAGGAAAAAAAAAAAAAAACCAAAAAAAAAACCGGGGGGGGTGGGGGCAGATTGAGCAAAATGTCATGCGAGGAATGAAAATTTACAATTAAATAAGGATGGTAGCTGAGGCTCTCAGCAGTATGGTGGTTTTGAGCTCCTGAATGACCACGTGCATGGTGTTTCTAAACCTTAAATCCATCTACACTGGTGCTTTAAATAACTGTGTCCTGTTCAGAAGTGTTTTAGCTTCATATATTGTTCTACTGATTTCCTTGCTTGGTTTCCCTTTATAATCAACATTCATTTATAGATTATTTCACCACATATCAAAACATCTTTGAGAAAAGTTTAAAGCAGCTCACAAATTTGCAGTTTCTCCCCCGTTTGGTGACGGGGGATGTATTCAAAAGTAGCATTTCCTAAAATTACTTGGAGACTGTATTTAGTAGTCAAGCAGAAGTAGGACTTATTTTATCAATACTGAAACAGATAATTGCCAAGAGAATTACTCTAGACAATACTTATGCATCTACCATAAAAATGCATCTCCTAATGGATTATGAATTCACTGTATTCCAACTCCACCTATGAAATAGGCAAATATTTCTCCTACAGAGCAGCTTTTTAGAACATTTATAAAAATGTTGAGTGCAATTCAGATCCACATTCCTCCCATATGATACAGATAGGTAAGGTTAAAAATGCTTTCATAATAATAACAATAAATCAAAAATCCATACAAAATGGAGAAAATTTGCATTAGTTAGCTTTTCTTAGAAAAAAATTAAGAATTATTGAGTCTGGAAGGCTGGGGCACTCTTCAATATGGGGTCCCATTGTAATCCTCCTTTTGACTTCCCAAGTTAGGAAAGGATTTAGAACAAAGACTGACACAGTCAGTGGTTGTGCAACTCTTCAGAAGGACTGTTGAAATGCCTTTTAATCCAGAATTATTCTCACAAGATGAGAATTCTGTGTTTGTCACCACAGTGTCACTAGTATCATTAAGGAATTAAATCTCAAATATCAGTGAAGTTGGAAGAGCGTGCAGGAGAAATCTACTGGTGCTATATATTGATAGCTGTAAGTTCAGTTACTGACTTTTTAACTGTATTTTCTCTCTGGGAACTTGCATCCAAGAAAAAAAATGTTCCAAAACACTCTTAGTGTCCTTCAGTCTTTGTGATCTATCCAGCTCCCTAAATTTTTCCAAAGCAAATACAGACTGACAGACACATGCATGAAGAGTCTTCTCTAGATTCCATTAGGAGTTCAGCAGGAAAAAAAAGATCAATCCTAAACTAATCACAACCTTTTTTTTATTCATGTTATATTAAATGTAGTTTTGTACCTAAATAAAGAAAGTCTATGGCAAGTTAACTGAAAATATCTCTTGGCTTGAATTCCAGGACAAAAAGTAGCTAATAATAATCCTCAATACTGCTTTTTTTTTCCTACACACCAACTGTTTAGTACCTAACAATGAACAAACGGAAAAAGCATTTAGTAAGTACTATCTTAATTTAAGGCACTTGTTTCCTTCTAGGAGCTCTACGTGCTATTTGCAACAGTGGTTTGATAGCAGCACAATCCCATGTAAGACAGCAAAATCATGGTGCCCATGGTAGGCAGAAGAATGGTTTGCTCAACCAAAAAGTCTTCACATGTAATAGTAACACTTCTAAGGGTAAGGGAGTAACTTAGCCATTCAGTGCTGCTAAGCTCAACTACATATTGCTATTTCCTTGAGCTTTAATCAGCCAATATGTCCAGGCATACATGCCTTCAAGGGTAAATTCATTTAAAGTGTGCTAAAAACAGACTAAAACCTCGGCCTCTCTGTAATCAGATGAATTAGAGAGACTGCATTTATACAAACAGTTTTGAAAAGCAATATATGACAAGATATCCTTGCTATTCTGCATGTTGAAGAAAGCATTCAGTACTTCTGGGGGGGTGATTTGGCAATGCATGTCAAGAATAGAGGGGCCTCCTTATCCTGTGCAGCTCAGCTTTGCATGAAATACCAAAGCACACATGAAAATACAAAGCAGCAGCAGGAGGAGGGAGTTCAGAGGTGGGAAACCTCTCACAGTTAAGGAACGTACTGAAAATAAACAGGCTGTGTTGCATTTCACTGACAAAACTGTCTTTTCTATTTCTTGTCACCCCTTCAAAGCCAAAATGCCTATTTAGGACAGGAATGGGTTCTAGTCAGCTGCTCCTTAATAAAGTTGTCAACTAAGATGTAATTAGAATTCATCATTACTAGTGATGGAAAAAGTTGGAGAGTTTCAAATCACGAGATGGAATTGCTATGCATTAGAAAAGCTGCCCTTTTTTAAAGACAAACACACTAACAGAAAAAAATTAACAGGTAACAACCTTCTACAAAATGTTGTATTTTACGAACATGCTTGGAGAGTTGTTATTTTTCTATCACGTTTCATTTCCTGGTGGTCAGAAACACTCAAAAGCACTAATCTGAATCTCTTACTCATTTAGATGCACAAGAGGTTTAGCACTGAAAAAGCAACTACACAATCCCATCTGGCTGAACCTGGGCCAACTAAAATAACTAAAATAATTCCTCCAAGTCCAACCCGGGGTTGTGATTACTGCTTGTCCTACAGATGATGACTGAACATCTGTAGTTCTTGTGTGAGTGCTCCCTAAAGCCTTTCCCCATCTGACAGCTTCAACAACAGTACTCTGCTATCTCATGGATTGCTTCTAACACAGAGAGCTGTGACAAGCCCCAGGGCTGGGCTTGGGTGTATTAAACTTTCCAGCCAAAATAAGGATACCAACAGGGTTTATTCAGCCCTTAGGCTGTTGATATTCCAAATATGTCTCTGACACATTCTGGATGTTTTTACTGCTGGAAAGTGCTACACCATCCCACAAGTCCTTTCCTTGAAGAGAAGTTAATTTGCTTAGGATCTACAGAGCTGTCACCTCACCCAAACCATGACTCTAAATTTTCATGACCTGAAATGCTTTATAATTTTATTTCTTTTTATGTCCCTTTCCTGTGATTTCTGTGGTCTTTTGCCCGACAGACAGGCTTCAGCAGGATCATGTCACCCAAATATAAATATTTCATAGTGGTATTACTGTTCTGCAGCCACAATATTCCAGTTATAGTTCCACATAAAGGGTAAAAAGACTGATGGTCAAGTCTGGATGCCAAGTTTTCCCCCCAGACACATTGCACACTGTTTTCCTATTCACCTTTCCAGAACCATCTAATCCCAGTGTGTTGTGAAGTAAAGCATCCAGTCACTCGCTCTTCAACAACTTTGGAAACTTAAGTCTGTCACCTGTCACCACACCTGCATGTACACACAGAAAAGCAGCACATACCCTCCTTCTTTACACTTCTACACTCAGAAGAATCCAACAGACGTTGAAATAACAGAGGCAGCACAGCACTAGTCTGGGTCCTCCTAAGTGGTTAATAGCAAATGCATGTTAAGCTATGCCTACCATATAGTATAGTGACATAAACAGTAATAAGCAATAATAGTAACATAAACAGTAATGATTACTAGGCAAATATTCAATTGGCTGTGAAAAAATAGTCTTTTTTAGGTTGAATGATATCCATGGGTTGTGATGTTGCTGCCATTTTACTATCTATTATACAACATATTTTTAAAATACACAGAATATAGTGAAATTCAAGGGGTTTTTCCACTGATCCCTCCTGTCTACTGCTTTTATTTGCCACATTACATTACAGTATTTTACTACGTAGGTTTTGTGAAGGTTTTTTGTTATCTGTGTCATCTGTGTTTGTTATCTATGGTTTTTTGTTGTTTGGCGAGCGAGGGCGCATGGAGCGCTGCTGTTGTCAGTGGTTTGACTGGACAAACCGCGGGCGGTGGCACGGACAAGGCGGGGCGCGGGGCAGGGACATGTCACCCGTGTCACTTCAGCGACACGTGCCGGGATGGGCAGAGTCGGACACAGGGGCGTGCGCCATCCCCCGGCTGGGATTTTGGGAGGGAGCCTCGCACTCCTCTGGCGCTTCTCCTGCGGAGCGCGGCCAGCGGCCACCGGCCCGTCCCACACACGCCGCACTTTGCCCCGCTCCGTGCTCGCCGCGTCTGGCCAACCCCACAAAGCCGGAGCGCTGCGGGGCGGCTACCCCGGGCACCGCGCGGCCCTGCGGCTCACGGAGGCCACCGGGACCGCGGCCGGGCCTGCAGCGATCCCACCCTCCCCTCCCGCCCCGCATCGCTCCCGGCCGGACCCGAGCAGCCCCTCCTGATCCCGACCCCGATCGCTCCCGCCCCCCGCGCGCCGCGAGCCTCACGCTGGAGGGCCGGCGCCTCCCGGCTCCTGATTGGCTGCCCGCTCTGGCCAATAGGAAACTGCCCCAGTCTCCGCCCCGCGCCGCCCGCCCGCGGGGGCAGGGGCGGGCAGCCTCGGACCCGCCCCCTCCGCTGTCTGATTGGCCGGGCCGCCTGTCAATCACTGCGCACGACCTTCGGCCGGGGGCCGCTCCGGCCCGTTCCAGGCGGCGGCGGCGGCGGCGGGGCCGGGGCAGCGGGGCTGACATGGAGGGCGAGGCGGTCAGCGGGGCGCAGCTCATCGCCCAGGCCCTCAGGGCGCAAGTAAGAGCGCGGGGCGGGGACCGGCAGCCTGCGAGTTGGGACAGCCTGCAGCGAGCGAATGTGCGCGGCCGGTCTCACCCCGACCAGCGCTGCCGCTCTCCCGGGGGCGGACGGAAAGGGCTCGCCCCGCCGCTCCGTGGGAGGGAAGGAGGTCCCGCCGCACAGCCCCGGCTGCGGCCCGGCCCCGGTGCCGCCGGGGCAGCCCTGAGCTGCTGACCCCGGGGCGGCGGTCCCCAGGCCGGCACTGATTCCCTTCTTCTGCAGAGCCTGCCCCGTTCCCGAGCCTTCCCCTTCCCGAGCCCAGCCGGTGCCCCCGTTACCACCAAGCAATGCCGAGTGTCCTCTGCGGCTCCTGCCGTGGCAGCTGGATGTGTCTCCTGTGCCTCCTTTACAGTGACGAAAATTCTGTGTTGTCTCCAAACTCGAGATGTTGCTGACCTGGCACCGCTCTTGAGAGGAGACTTTGCCTTTGGCCTGTGAAACATAAGAAAAGTAGTTCAGTTATAATCCAGATAAGCGTGGTCTTTATCTCTGTGTTTTTGTGGACACGGTACTACCCCAGCCATTTACTGGGGGCTTTTTGCCGTTGATTTTCTGTGAAAGTGCAAAAACACGAAGTGCCATGAGGCATTTTCAGAGTAGGGGAAGCTGACATACTGAGAATCAGGAAAGTGACGTAGCAGAGATGTCCCAGGTAAGAACTGGTCGGTAGAAAGCACTAAACACACATTGACCAAGGTACTGAACAATTGTCCCACTGCTTGTAGACCCCCAAAATCCAGGGCTTTCACAACCTCAGAGGGCTGAGCTGCAAACAATAGCTGATGCCAGCTGTATGTGCTTCCACAGTGACTTGTGAGCTTCTCTGGGATTATATATGTTGCTACTTTTTAGTTTTAGACTGCCTGTGTAGCTAGCATGACAGGGTTTGGCATGTGCTTATTAAAGCTGTCTTTTGGGAAAAAAACAGTCTGACTTTTCCCAACATTTTTCTTGACAGAATATTGAATACATGTTTGGTGTTGTTGGTATTCCAGTCACTGAAATCGCAATTGCAGCCCAGGCAGCTGGAATAAAATATGTGGGAATGAGAAATGAACAAGCTGTAAGTATTTATCTGTAGTGGGACCAACCCTTTCCTTAGCTGTTTTATAATGGAATGAAACCCAGTTTAAGTTTTCTTACTAGAAAGAATGTGGTCTCTGAATACTCCTTTAAAGAACCTGTACAGAAGCAGCCACTGTTATTTTGGAATAATGGAGAACATTGGTGCATTGGTTTGAGTATTTCTTTGTGCTCTTCTTTCCCCACTTCCATTTTAAAGTGGCCTCTCCAGAGGGAATTGTATCTTCTTTAATTTAAAAATGCCATTCTCCAATAAGGGAGCAAGGTTAGGGAAAAAAAAGAAGGAAAAGAGAATTTAAAGACAGCATGTGATAGAGGACAAAAACAATTATCAAAGTTATCTCCTTCAAGTGATGTATTGTCGGATTTTATCTGCCAGGTTTTGAGATGCTCATCCAAGGCTTTTTGTTTTTCTGTAGTTTTCTACGCACTTCCCAATATTCTTCTTCCTTAAATTTTTTTACTATATTCTTTTACTGTCTTTCCTTACAAATTGGGACAATATTATCATTCTCACTCCACCTGGTAGTATTTTAATTCCTTTTAGGACTTTATTACCTACCTCTTTACTTTTTTTTTTCTTTTCTATGTGGTGGTCTTAAGTGCCCAAGGAGGAAAGTTTTCTTGTTGATTAATGAACTTATTCTGACAATTTAAATAATTATGGGGTTTTTTCCTTAACTGTGTTTTAAAAGCTTGTGAAACAGCAAACCATAAAAAGTAATAATGCTTCCAAGTGCTCAAAATCAAGCATGAACATATGCTTAGGCTCTTATTTATGTATGTTTCAACTTTATTGTGTACGTGTCAGAAATTAGAGTCAAGCTCCTCAGCATTTTGGAGTTATGCAGCTAGTTCTGCATTTGTCTGGTTTCCCCCAGCAGTAACTCTCTTAATCTCAGTAGTTTCTTGGGTGGTGTGAGGGCGAAGATAATAATCTTGGGTTTATATGTCATTTTCAAGAGTTGCTGCACAACATGGGGATCTGGCTGCTAGCTACAGGACTGGTGGCACATGGACCAGCAGCTTTCCATACTTGGAGCTGGTCTACAGCAGTTGCCAGTTTTCCTTAATTTATGTAGTTAAAAACCTTCTGGATTGTCCCAGGCCTCAACAAACTATGGTGCCAGTAGTTCTCCTAAATCAGGTGGTTGTGAGCTGTATGTTTTTGCTCTCTAATCCTTACATCCTTATATTGGACTGTGAGAATTTAGAGGAACGCACGCCTCTGTGGAAAATCTGTAACATATGAGAGAGGCAGATGTATACAAACATGTTTAAAAGGTGTATTTGAGTCTTTGAAGGACTGGGAATTCGGCACAGACTTTATGTTCCTGTAGGCCATTTAGCAAATATTCTAGTTTTAGCTGTGGTTACTAACATGATTAAAATTAATTTCCTCGTGTGTCTGTAATTAGCAGAGAAGATTACTTTTCACTGCCAAAAGAGATGCTGTTCTATTTATTACTCTTTACTAGATGAAGGAGACAAGAAATGATCTGCTGTGTAAATGATGAGCTGCTTTTGCTTAGTGGAATAAAAATGACACAAAGACTTGTTTTAATGTCAAAATGTCACGACTTCTCTTCTTTGGGGAGTGGAAAAGGATGAATGAAGATGAGAGTTTTGGTTTGTTCTTTATCCTCAGTGAATAATAGAGTAATTGCTTTGCAGAGGAGAGGGTGAAAGGTTATATATAGTATATTCAAGATATACTCAATATGTATATGCCATAGATTTAAATACCTCAGTTGTGTGGTCTGGCTGTGGAGGGTGTGTATACAGCTGCTTCCTTTATTGGTGAAGGCAGCTGTATATGATATAAGATATATGGAAAATTAAGGGCTCTTTTCCAGGGGTTGAGTTTCTATCTCATTTCTAGGCCAGGTGTAGCAAAAGGATTTCCCTGTAAAAGTTGTAGAAGTTTAATTAGTAGTGTTCATGGGAAATAGGGCCTATAAACAAGTTTAAACACAAAGCTTGTGATAAGGTAATAATCAATGTACTTGTTGGTTGGCATCCTTACGTTCTTACTCCACCCAGGATGTCGGTGGAGTCACCATCCCTGGAGGTGTTCAGAAATGACTGGACATGGCACTTAGTGTCATGGGCTAGTTGACAAGATGCTGATTGTTCACAGATTGGACTCAATGGTTTTGGAGGTCTTTTCCAACCTTAATGATTCTGTGAAAAGCTCATAAAACTGCAGACTAGAAACACCTGATTGAAGCATGAAGCTAAAAGCAGCACTACTAATACCCATAAGCCAGTCTCCTGTGGCCTGTAATATGATGTAAGTTTGCCAGAAGCAGTTCACCTGCATCCATGTGCCCTCTGAACAGTGAAACATTGTGTTGCAACTCCATAGGGGCGTGTGTTTTGTGTATCTGTCCCTGGGCACGAGATTGCTGTGATTGTTTAGAAGACCGATAACCCATATCAGTTCTAAACTTCAAAAACCCCCTTTACTATATGGTTAATTGTTAACAACACACATTGCTTAGGTTTAGTTTTTAATCTTTAATAATAATTATCACGACATATTCAAAGCAATTTCTTGATATTTGTATCCTAAGTTAGTTGTGAGTATGCAATATGCTGGAGTTGGTGCAGCTGTCAAGGGAATAGGGCTTGAGAACCCTCTAGTAATGGCAGCTGGAACCAAAGTGGACATCTTATCACCAGAGTACTCAATAATAACTAAAAAATCAAATCTCAGTTCAATTTACAAATGAAAGAGGCAGGTTCTAAGGCCAGAAGCTTACTTTAAAAAAACTACGAAATGTGGCAAAATGAGGGGTTTTTCCATTAAGTGTTAGAACTTGCTGATTTCAAGAAAAGAGCATGAAAATATGAGAGTGGGCAATGTCACATGTGAATTCTTGAGTTCTGTTGTCACCTGTAAACTTCTGTTTCTGCTTGATCACATACTATCTTTTTACCAGGTGAAATTTACATCCAAATGTTATTATCACTACAGGAATAATATAAAAACATACTCTGCAAAAACACTGCTGATAAGCTATGCTAACACATTGTAGATGTCACTTTTGTGATTTTTATTCAAAACACGATTTTTCTTTAAATGCCAATATAGCTAAAGAAAAGTGTGTGGTACCAAAGTGGAATGAGAAGTATTTCAGCAGCACAGCTTGTAAAAGATAATCCTAAATTGTCTAATTATTGTCTCCAGTGTGAGATTTCAACCTTTTGCTTGATATTTGAAATACAGCGTTTCTGAAATACAATTCAGAACAGCTGGATCTCTGCTTGTTGTCTTTCTCTTGCAAGTCCCTCTTCCATGTTAGTCCAGAAGGCAGTGGAAAGCACAAGTTTTAGGTATTGTTCTGTTCTTCTTCCCTAATTTTAGTTGCTTTTTTTAATCTGGTTGACTGTTTTTTTTTTTGAATCCCAAGTATTTCTAATGTAATGTCTTGTAACAACAGGAGCCTGAAATGTGGCGAGAAGTGGAGAAGAGTCTTGAGATTTTTCACAATCTTTATGGACGCATCTTATAATGGGAAGGGTGAAGTGGTGCTTTTACTTTTAAACTCTGATAGTCAGGGAAGAATCTGCAGCTGCTTATTTTCAGTATTTTTACTGAAAGTTATGTACAAAATATCATGAAATGTATACATAATAATAATTGTATCATTAACTCAAATATTTTCAACAGGCCTGTTATGCTGCATCTGCTGTTGGATATTTGACTGGCAGGTATGTAAAGAGTCTGCAAAGCTGTTAAGAAATCCTCACTAGTTAAGGATTACCATTTTTTATTTCATCACCTAGAATAACAAGTGTCTCTGCTTGAATTAAAGTACAGCAAAATTTGTGTTGAATCAAATGCACTTCTTCCAGTGTGAGCTTTCTTCATTGGTAACTGCTGATAAAGTGCAGTTGAGAAAACTGCAAACATAAGTTTATCAAATTGCATATAAGCCTTAGATGGTGAAGCAAATGTCATAGAAGAAATGAGGAGCTGTGTTAGGATAAGCCTGTGTATATTGCATACCTCTGTGTGGGTGGCACATAATTGTTCACCTGCTTTTCCAGTTGGATTGGTACAGCTTCATAGTTTCTGATTTCCACGTCTGTCTTTAGTCGTTTATACAAATTCCTAGCTATTCATGAATTTTGATTACATGAGTAAAACTTTAATATACTATTTCAACACCTTATTAATTTTAGTTGATTATTTATTTGGTGTTCCCTGTGCTCACTTTCCTTTTCTCTCTTTGTCTTTTTTTTTTTTTTCTCTTTTCTCTGTAGACCAGGAGTATGTCTTGTAGTGTCCGGTCCAGGTTTCTTACATGCCCTTGGTGGGATGGCAAATGCAACCATTAACTGCTGGTAATTTAACTGTATTTTCCCTTTAAAATTCAATAATTTTGTGTTGCTATTTGTTTCAGATGTTGAGCTCCATGGTATTTAATATTTTACTTTTTTTCCCCTTTCATGTGGATAATGAGAAACTAATTCTTCCTTTATCAATCTTAAAATTAATTTTGTTCCATTTTCTGTATTCTCATGGATAAAATTCTTTTTTTTTGTCCTACCCCATTGTGTGTATATTAGAAAATCTATCAGTATCACTGGTTGTATGGATGTGTTTGAAAAGGAAGTCAATATTAGCCTGACAATATTAGTCAATATGTAATGCTTTCATGATCATGGAGATTATCTTAAAGGTGTTTTCTAAATTTAAATTCATACTTCCTTTGAATTACTGTACCTCATATGTGAATAAATTGACAACTGCATTGTTAAAATCCCTATTTGCTCCCCACGCAGACATTTAGAGAAGTAATTAAGTATTGAATTAAATGATGTACAGAAGGATAGTATTTACTCCTATAAGCCTTCACTGAGACATGGCAGCTTTACCTGGTCTGCCACTGAAAGCTGTTCAGAAAGCTATACTGAGGTATTTTTGGAAGTAGCTGTAGCAGTACCAAGCACATGTGTTCACAGCACAGAATGTGATCCAGAACAGTGTGAGCTGGAACATTGAATTAGCAGTGGCTGATGGACGAGGGAAGCTCAGTAATGGGAACGCTAACAAATCAAGTCTGACATTTTGAAAAAAGACCTCTACTGTTCAAATTCTTTTTTTAAAAGATAAGTTATTGCCCAAAGTTTTGCTGTCACTATATGACCCTAGACTGAAAAAGGAAGATTATATAAAACCTTGCTTTTGAACAGTCAGGGTTTGGTTGTAAGAAAGAAGTGTTCATGTAATTTACTTATGGATTTGCAGGAAACCTTTTTTGAGGGTAAAATGCATTTTCAAGGGTAAAACCTCTTGACGTTTCTTGCTGCAAATTACCTGCCATGCTGCTGCCTGCTGTCCTGTCTCATTCTGAGCAAGGTTTTGTACCTCATTCTGGCTGTGACAAGAGACTCCAAAGACAAGTGTGTGATAGTTGGTAAGATTTGGAGTAAACTCTAGCATGCTGAAGTACCTTGCTCTTTCTCTGAATTTGCAGTTAAATTTTTTATCAGTTTACTGAAGTTCTTCTCCTGCAAGTCCGTAAGACTTAGCATTATTAGTTTCATTATAGTCAATGTTCCTTCTCCCTCTCTGTTGTTTTTGACTTGCTTTATAGCACTGCTCTTCAAAATATCTACAATATTGTGACAGTAGTACAATGATTTCCTTGAGGGAAAAACTTCTTTCTAGTTAGAATGATGTAAAATTTCAAGAGCAGAACTAAATCTTTTCAAGGTACAGCTGTTGGAGTTGGCTTTCTAAAAAGTAGACCAGTTTTGTAATTGTATTTCATTATTGGGAAGTAGTAGTTACTTTGTTCATTGAAACATTTAAATTAATTTGGAAAAGGCAAGCGAGAGGAACATAGGGTTTGTCACTGTCAAAGTCTTGTTATGTATGGATAGAAATAATCATTTTGCTGAGGGGAGAGAATAAGCAGAATGAAACGTGTAGAGTAATCACCAAGTGCATTTTTCCATAATGATTTTTCACAGAGGTAAGATACAGCCTGAAGTTCTCATTTCACTGTGCCAGGGGATTAGAACTGAGATTTTTTGATTTGTGGCAGAGAAATGGCCTGGTTATGCAGCTTGGATCTAGATACACATATCCCCAAGTCTTTATGGGTGATTAAACTTAGAATTAGGTATGTAACACTCTGTAAATGTTTCGGGTTGATACATTGTATAGATAAATGCAGTCAAAGGAAAGGCTGTATCAGAAGAGAAATTGTTTAACAGAAAAAGCCTTGAAAGCTATTGACCCAATGTTTCAATATAGTGCAGATGAATAAGCAGATAATTAAAACCTCTTTCTTCTGTTGACTCAGCATTTAGCATTTTAAGGACTTTGACCTACAATTTGAATATAAGACAGGTTTTCATTCACTGTAGGAAAATTATTTCTTGTATTTTGTGGAAATTACAGTAAAAATGTGCTCCTGTGGAATGTATAACCCTCGTTGTAAATTAATACTGCCTTCTTCACATAGCTGTGAAGTAATTTAAGATCTCGACTGCTTGCAGGCATGTTAATTTTTTGCTCAGTTCTTTGGGTTTTGGGGTTTTTTTACTAAAAACAAAATGCAGGAAGTTGTGCTCTCAGCCAGCTAACTTTTGCTGTGTTCCAAATTGTATACAAAGAAAACAATCTTTTTGAAAAATTGTATCCTAGCTTGTTTTTTAGAAGTTCTAGTGCACGTTACAATACCCTTTATAAACACACATCTTAATACTTTTTAGACCAGTCAATAGTTTTTAACTTCTTATTAGGTGTTGTCATTCCCTCAAACCACCATGTCACCTGCATTATCAAACTTGAAAGAAAATTGCCTGCAGTGTGATTTGGTTTTAGAACTTCTATGGTGCAAGTCACTTAATCTGGCCAAATTGTCCTAAAGCTAGTGACCCAAAAGCTGCTGGGAAGCCTCCTGGCTGACACTCTGGTATTTAGAATCCATTTCTCTATGTGTTCCTGTAGACATCTGTGGATGCTAATGGTGCACAGCACACCAAGAGCAGTAGGATTTGATTGTAAGAAGAGTTTACAGGTGTGATTGCAGTTATATTAAAAAAAAAAAATGTGCTTATGGGGGTTTTTTTGTTTGTTTGTTTTTTAAATATACTTTTCTAGGCCTTTGATTGTTATTGGAGGTTCTTCTGACAGAAATCAGGAAACCATGGGGGCTTTCCAAGAATTCCCACAGGTACACAGACATAAAACTTTCTACAGGAAGGTTTCAGTTAAATAATTGTTGTTTCTTCATTACTGTAGGAAAAACACTAACACTAATCCCAAACACTAACATTTCCTAGCAGATCTTACAATGCTGTTGATTTGCTCCATCTACTGGTTTAAAATTGACATTGTGTAAATACAGCAGATTGTCTGGAATGTCTTTGTCCCTACACATGTTAGATCTTGTACTCTGTTTTAGGTTCTCAGGTAGTATAAATTACCTTTGTTTGTTCTGAGATGGACAAAAACAAAATGTCCAAGAAAAGAAACCAATTTGTGGGGGAGGAAAAGAAAAACCAACCAAAAACTTAAGCACTTGGAGGAATGAGTATGGTTTTGACAGTTTTCAGCAGCTGCTACTACATTTTCCTGTGGGGCAGTTTTCACCTTGTTGCTTTTCATCTGGTATTTCTTTGATTTTATTCATAAAATGAGATGGAAATGAGCAAATCACTTTGAAAAATCAATATAATGGTTATTTGCTTTTATTCAGGTTGAAGCTGGCAGGCTGTACAACAAGCTGTCTGTCCGTCCAAGCAGCCTGGAAGTTATTCCTGCTGTTATTGAAAAGGTATGAAAAAATACAAAATTAACAACAGAACATCAGGTAACTGTCTCCTGTTTTAAATTTTGAGGGTTTATTTTTGTATAGTTGTTACTCTAAGTAATTTGCTCTGGCAGATGTGAGGTGATGGTTGATTGAGTAAATTAACAATTGAGGAGGTTCTGCCTTATGAACAAAGCTATGAAATAGGCTAGAAATAGATTCTAATCCAATCTAATGCTTACTGATCCCTGCAATGTTTTTTGTCAGTTTCAGACAGAGTTGGAAAATTTTTGTGGAATAAGTGCTTTTACGGAGAGATGCAATAACTAAAAATTTACTGCTTCAGCTGTTTTACCACTGTCATGTGAAGGAGGTTTTGGTGGGGGGCAGTGGAAATAACTGTTTGGGGCTTGAGTTTGGTTATTGCTTTGTTGGGGTTTTTTTGAGAGTGAAAGAAGACACATCCTTATCTCAGTGCTTCAGAGAGGATTAGAGGAGTCTCTGGGTACAGCTGTAGCAGCCCTTTAGCCATGTCAGCCCAAATTCTGCATACAGTCATACTGTTTCCAGAAGTGCAAATTCAGCAGAGCATCTACCTGCAAGAGAAGAACTGGAATCAAAAGTTATAGACAATGGAGGCATTGGTGATCTTGGTTTTACTCTGTTTGTGCTACTTTAAGTAGAATTCAGCATGAATTTTAATTTTGTGTCTCCAAATGTAACAGCTGATAATGCAATTGTCCCATTGTAAATTAAACAAAGAATTTAATACTGCGCATCTGCTGAAAGGCTCCAGCTGGTATGTAAGGGAAAGTATAAATAGGTATCAAAACTTCAATTTATTGGTATAAATCAAGCCATGGAAAATGTAAATAGTATCAAGACTTGAATTTATTGGTATAAATAAATCCATGGAAGCTTCCCCTGTGATGAATCAGCAAAATTAAATTGTGCGCCTACCTACAGAAGGGTTTTCTTGCTTTTTTGAATACAAATATTTTTAAAATCCTGTCAAACAGTGATTACAACTGTGACTGTATGTTTTCTAGGCTGTGAGAACCAGTATGTATGGTCGCCCAGGTTCCTGCTATATTGACATACCCGGGGATTTTGTGAATCTTCAGGTGAATAAGAGCTCTGTCAAGTGCGTAAGGATTACGTTCATTATTTTTCAAGTCACAGAACGAAAGAAAATTCAATTATAGGTTAATTTCATATTTTCCTAAAACAAGAACATCTAGCCTTTAAATGTAACATTCCATCATAATATGATACAGATGATAGTTTGTAATGCAATGTGCAAAAAAATGAGATAATACGGTTATATAACAATGTCACTCTGTAAAGCCCTGAAACAACATTACCTACAAGACTGAAGAAACAAGGAGGGAAAACTTCAAAGCCTGTTTTAAAAAAATATATCCTGTTCTAATAAATGCTGTAACATGGTGTGTAGCAACTGCAGTTTTATGCTAAACAATAGGTTTTGTCTTTCAACATTTCTTGTTTGGGAATTTTTAAAGAGCGTCTTTTGTTTTGCTTGGCTTTAGGTATGTGGAATGCTGCCTGCCACCTCCCATCAGCATGGCTGAACACTCTGCAGTATCCAGAGCAGCCTCTGTCATTGCTCTTGCCAAGCAGCCTCTGCTCATCATTGGCAAAGGTAGAATGCTTTGATGTAGCTTTGAACTGTGCACATTCAGGACAAGAACAGGGATTGCTTTTCCCCAGAAGTGTTACCCATCTTCTTTTTAGTCAAACCAACCAACCAACCAACCAGTAGTTAAAACACAAAATTCTTTGGAATTTAATGTTAAAACCTGCTCTGATTTTAGAATATTTTTTTTCTGTTCTGTAATGGTTTATTTTTCATTTAGTTTAAAGAAAAATCAATTGATAAAATACAAGTTTATGTAGAAAAAAATCAGATAACTGTTGTCTTTAATCCTAGAGCCAATACCAAGGGATCACTTCCAAAATTCCTAAAAATTTAAATTCTATTAAAGAAATTATATTCTCTGTGTGGTTCTCTGGCATATATAGCAAGAGTCAGAGTAGCCAGAGGTAATTTTTCTATTGATTCTTAGTGAAAGTGCCAGCCTACCTATGTGGGGATATAAAGCAACACAGCAGGTGTTGCTGCTGTTGATGTTTTACAGACTTTTCATTGTACCCTGCCAGTGTAATTAATTTCTGGAGATGGAGGCTAATTATTCTCCATGCTGGTTCACTTCTTTTTTGCCTCCTTGTGGAATGTTAGCCAGCGCAGTGGTGTTTTTGTTGAAGGTACAGGTCAGCTAGGAGCAGAATTAAAATAACCAGCTCATTTAACCCAGCCTGCTTTCCTGCAGATGTGGGGAATGATCTCTATTTGTGTTTAATTAGGGAGTGCAATGATTGAAATGAGATGGATCTTATGATTGATTAGGTAGTGAAATTGAAAACAGAAGGTAGATCAGGAGAGGTTGTGAGGTTTTTCTCTCTCTGGCTGAATACACGTGAACAAAAAGGTGTTCTTTGAAAGTGAAAGGTGGAAAACTCAAAAAAATAGATCTGTATTTTGTTGATGTCAGCAACTGAGAATCTATTCAACAAATGTATCTGGACTTTGTGCTATATATTGTTGTTTGCAGAATTTTTGAAAGATTTACAAAGGTATATTTGTCAGGATTTAAGGCTCACAGACTCAAGCCATTACACAAGGACTAGTCAGTTTTTCCAGGTTGCCTGGGTAAGCTTAATTCAGCAGCCATGTACTGCTGCAGCATCACAGGAAACGTGTGCACAAACACATACCTTTGCAAGGACTTGTTTGTGCTTCTCTCTTCTCACTAAAGGCTTATAGAAGGCTCTTCAGGCAGGTTGTTATGGAGCATGTGGTACAGCAACATGCAGGGGGTAAGCAAGAAATGGCATGACACAACATAAAGGTCATCTCATGTTGCTGCTGCACAAGTCTCTGTCCAATAATACCAAACTTCACCCACTAAAAAATTGTCATTTTAAATAAACAAGATCTCTATTTTCTCTTGCCCTGCTTCATAAAGATAGATAAAATAGTTCAGCTGAAGTCTGACAAAAAAACCAAGCAAACAAAGCTTTTTGTCAAATATATGTGAAGTTTTAACCCCAGATATCTATGGCTTGACATGTTAAGTTTTGAGTTTCTCAGAATGAAAAATAACAGGCAGGTTTCATAATGGGAAACAGTACTCTTTCTGCCAGTAATGTAATCAGCTTAATTGAAGTTCAAGCAAATACAGTTGGTTTCTGTAGTATTAAGCAGTCTCTTTCATTTTGTTCAGGTGCTGCTTATTCACATGCTGAAAACAACATCAGAAAGTTGGTGGAGCTCTGTGGACTGCCTTTTTTGCCTACACCAATGGCAAAAGGAGTAGTTCCTGATAACCATCCAAACTGTGTAGCTGCAGCAAGATCAACGTAAATATAAAGCAAGGCTTCTAATCCTTACAACTGAGAAACAGCTAGGAGTTTTGGTGGTCTGCAGATGCCAGGGAAGAGAAAGTTCATACCACAGGCATTTTTTCAAATGTTTTACACCTCACTGTAGGGCACTGAAGATCTTGCTGGGAAAGGCGCAACAGATTTAAGTGGGTCACTTTAGAATGCAACAAGGAAGATACTTTGTCTGAGACATATTATATTCTGTAACTATGAAACCTATGGCAAGTAGATGTATCAATGTTTCTAGTGTGTATTGCATAACAAAATAGAGCTGGTAACAGTTTATGTTAAACGTTTAACTTTGTGCACTAGACAAACTACTTCTTTTTACTTTTACACCATAAACAGAAACTTGAACTGCCCATGTTGCAGTCAAAGTTTTGCCAGCTGTTGTCTCTGTGGTGTTGGCAATACCCTATCATTAAATTGCACTTAATTCATAAAGAAAAGTGAGATATTTCAAACTATGCTGAAATACTGTGTTTAAAGTAATTTTTAATAAGTGGTTCTTTTGGCTTTTGGCAAAATTGATTTGAATGGACTCTAAGAACCCCACTATGTATGAATATGCACAGAGTCAGCTTGCAGATGGAGCATTTATCTACCCTGCAATTAAAATGTTGTGCATTGCTGAGCATCTTAGCTTTATCACTGTTAAGCATGCTCCTAGGAAGAATGGGAAATGAAAGAATATACCAAATATTGTCTGCCCATCTGAAAGGTAAATTAATGGGAGACTAAACTGAGAGGCCCACAACAATCTTAATTTTTACACCCAGTGTTGCCATTGTCACAATAACAAGTCTTTTGCTTTAACCTCAGCATCATTCTAGAATCTTGTTGGTCTCCTAATGTAATGATTCCTTCCCTAAATGCAATGTAATAGGAAAAGAGTAGTTAATGTTCTTCTTAAGTTCCTTAACTCAAGAATGGCTTGGTGGTTGGTATAAAGGATACAGAGTTTTGGGGAGCAAGCATTTTAGAGGAAGGAAGAATTACATGTATATTCTGGGGTTTGCTGCAGTGGTTAGGATTGCTTCTAATTTTGCAAAGACAATTAAATGTAATAGTGATTTCTTATCTGGTTCTGTCATTTCTCTTTATTAGGGCATTACAGCATGCTGATGTAATTATCTTGCTTGGTGCAAGGTTGAATTGGATTTTGCATTTTGGTCTTCCACCAAGGTATCGACAGGATGTAAAGGTTATTCAGGTAAGCAGGAAAATTATTATCACTTGATGGAAATCTTCTGTGTTCTAGCATTGCCTAGAGAAATTATTGCAAATTATTTTGGTAAGGTATTTCATGTGGCAAATACTGCCATATGGACAGTGGAGTGTAGTGCATATAGTTATGGTAATTCTCCAAAAATACTTATGATTTCTTTAATTATTGTTTTTACTTCCTTATTTTTTTCTAAGAATGCTGTCAGTGTTGTTCTTAGTATCAAGAGCTTGGTGCTGGTGTAATGAGGAGGGCAGACACTTCTATGCAGTCGACTAATAAAGGGTTAGACTCATGATACTGTTGTGATCTTTGGAGCATTGGAATTTCTATGACTGAAAGAATGTCTTTGAAATTGTGGAATCTTTCGTACTGCTCTCTTGGCTGAATTTTTCTGAAAAAGAATTGCTTTCAGATCCTGAGTCAGTCATAATGTAAGAGCTCAGTCACTCGGAAATGTTAATGAAATAAGAGGAAGAAAGGCTATTTAACTAATTCATGTATTTGACAATCTGCCAGCTCTTAGAAAGAGAAATCTTTAAATTGTGTCCTTAAAATCTCCTCCCCAAGAGTCCATGATCAAACAGTAGCAGTTGATCCAACATGCTGGCTGTCCTGCTTACAATGACCTGGAACATGATCTAAAGTTCCAAACTTTGCAATAGTGTTAATTTTTAAGCTAAATTTTTACAAATACACATGTTATTTTTGCAAATATAATTTTTAAAAATAATGCATATTTCATGTTTCTTTCTAAAAAATTTAAAGGAAGGGTTTTTTTCACTCTCAGGGATTAATATTAAAATACTAAGTCAGTTCACAGTCTGTGTGACCTGGTCAAAAGTAACAGTTTATGTAACCTTAGAGGGCTCATGCATCCCTGATAAAGAAATTTGCTTCAGTAGTTGCAACTTACTTTTCGGTTTCTTCAAGGTAACTAAATTCTTACTGTCAGGTAGCATATACAGTTTTCTCAGTGAGAAAATTGCTTCTTTGTATTGGCTTTAAAGGTATACCTAAGCCTCAATTTTTAGCTCTCATACAATTATCATTGTGTTCACCACCTTCTCATTAATGTGTAATAAAGTTCTGTAGTGTCCGCAAGAGCTTGAAAGAAGCAAGCAGTCTGTTTTAAGGGTATATGAATTTTTATTAAAATAGGTATGTACCACAGGGTTTGACTTTGTATAAAGGTTTTCCTGATGTTATGTCAAGGAAAGGCAAAGGAAGCTATCTATACAGACAAAACAAGGTATGAAGACAATGTTAGACATGAATGTATGTTAGGCCATGTTCTTCTCTTGAACTGAAAAAAAGTTCTCTTTAATAACCTTGAGTTAAGAGTTGTCTTTCTTTTTGAAATACAGATTGATATTTGTGCAGAAGAACTGGGGAATAATGTAATGCCAGCTGCAACTTTATTAGGTGACATAAATGCCGTGACTCAGCAGGTAATGTAATGTCCCATGTCCTCTGGTTTTGACCTCAATTTCCTCTGATTCATGTAAAGTAACTTGCCAGTTAAAAATAAAAGAAAAAACCCAACTGTTCAAGGAAAACCATTTTCAGGCAGTATATTCATGCTGTATATTCAGTCTATTCTCAAATTATATGTTAAAGATTCTGATTTGTTACTGTGATTGTGCTGGGATCGTTCTTGATAATATTTTTCTTGATGGTTTTGTTGTCTTTTAAACATGTTGAAAGACCCCTCTGTAACATTTCAATATTGTTCTAGCTCTTAGAAGAATTCAACAAAAGATCATGGAAATACCCTTCTAATTCAGAGTGGTGGAAGAAGCTAAGAGAGAAAATAAAGAACAATGAGGAAAGATCGAAGGTAGTGTGACATTAAAGAAATTAAAATATTTCTTGCTGTAACAGGCACTGATGCACTGTCAGTCTTGTAACTGGTCTGCATCCAACCTCCTCAATTATTTCTCAGTTACGTCACCCAGACTTTGAAAATTTGTACCCTTTTTACTTTTCTTATGCTTAGGAACTATAAGCATTATAGTTAATGTATTCTATGATTTTGTCCAAATTCAAACTGTGTGGAAGTCATTAAACTTTGGGATTGGATTCTTGAAGCCATTAGTAGACGACCACAGCTGGAGCTGCTGTTATGGGAAGTGACTTCTAAGCAGTGGAGAGATAGTCCAAGCAGAAGCTGGCTTAGGTGAAGATGCGTTCTTAGTTTACTTCTAATTGTAATCATTGTTTGTAACTGTTCAGTTTAGGAATGCTGGTCTAGGTTTAATCTATGTTAAAAGCAAGTAGCTGTTAAGAGCAAGAGACCACAGATGCTTGGTGTATACCTAACTAAAATAAATTCATTCTAGCAGGTTGCTTATTTGAATTATCTCCCAGCACACAGATGACAGCTAACTTAGGGCTGTCAGTAGTCAAACCTGGGTGCAGAAAAGTTTCATGTGCCTCTTGGGTTAAACTGAGTTTTAATAGCTTCTGCTAGTGATAGGCCATTGAGAGTTGCTGAGCTTGTTGATAGCCTTTGATAAATACTGTGTCACCAGGACAGATATAGAAGGAGCGAACTTTATGTAGTGTGTGGATAACCAAATACTCCAGCCTTACCTAGCAGAGTGTATTTTGATTTGCATCATTATTATTTAGATGTCTGTATTTTGCACCTTATTATAAATTCTATTAATGGGAGTTACTAATATCATCTATTTTTAAGGAATTGGCATTACAGAAGTCTCTGCCTATGAATTATTATACAGTCTTTCATCACATCAGAGAACTGATACCCAAGGACTGCATTTTAGTAAGTGAGGGAGCAAACACCATGGACATTGGACGAACTATGCTTCCAAATTTCTATCCCCGTCAAAGGTGTGGTATCTTTTATACTGTGCTGACTCAACAGGCTACAGGTTTACTCTACAGGTTTATGTATAAATGTTTCATTTAGCTAAGAAGTATAATGGTCTGGAAAACAGAAATTTAGTATGCTGAAAGAGGGATTAAAGTTTTCCACTCATATACTGATGTCCTGTCATAGGTTTTAACAATTCTCTGCATGCTCTGCAGCAGAATGGTGATAGTTGCTTTCTCTCTTCTGGAAAGTGAATGATGAGCATCATGTTCAATTCCCTGACCTAGATGTTTGTTTCTGTGTTCAGAGTCTGTGGTAAATATTGATGAAAAATAAAAAACAATCATTGGGATTCTCATGTTGAAAAGAATTCATATGAAGAGTTCTTCTTTGAAACATTTCAAAATGGGGCAGACCTGAAAATTGAATTATATATTGGGCAGGCTTTCATGTAAACCTGCATGCCTAAGATGTGGGTACTTAAAATACTACTTTGTAAACAAAACAACCAACAACCAAGAAAACCCATGTACTTCCAGTAGAGTTGGAGGAAGAGTGTGCATTTTCCCCTCTTATTTAAAATAAGGACACAGTAATGTTACTGGTTCTCTCTTCAGACTGCATTGCACATATCTGAAAGCAAATTCAAGAAGTTAACCCTAGACTAATCTAGTGCTTTATGTACTTTTGTATCCATTATGTGCTTCCGATTGAAATGATCTAACTAAATTATAGCTTTCAATTTGATTTCAAATGGTTGAACAGAAGACTAAAATTTGAACAGCAGTATTTAATCAATGGCTTTCAGACTAATAGTTATATTTTCAGGGAATTAAATATAGAAATATTTCATGTTGTCTGTCTCTCTACAGTAATTGAATGTTTTTGAAATACTGTTACTATGCAAGCTAAAAGCATATGAGAATAGTTCTTTATTGTAACACTAGTGTACAAGAGTTCCTAATTTTAATTAGAGTTCCAGTACATTTATATCACTTAAAACATTTGCAGTTTTATCAAATGTTTGGCTGAATATAATAATTTCTACATCTGGTATCTCTTGATACTAATTGTTTATAAACCAGTATTTGAATAGCATATGGCAAAGCATTAAAAGTAAAAATTAAATGAAAAAAAATACAGATAAACAGAAGAGATTAATTAGCAGTGAAGGAATAGTAATTCTGTATTCTCCCTATAGGCTTGATGCAGGTACTTTTGGAACCATGGGAGTGGGGCTGGGTTTTGCCATAGCAGCTGCAATGGTAGCCAGAGACCGAACACCTGGAAGGCGAGTTGTCTGCGTAGAAGGAGACAGTGCTTTTGGATTTTCTGGGATGGAGCTGGAGACTATCTGCAGGTAACTGGGGGTTTTTTTGGCTCAAGAAGGTGCTCTTCACGGTCACTTTAACGAGAAAGCCAAGGATGCTGCTGGTAGGTGGTGTATCCATAAAGCACATGAAAACAAGCAAAAAACATACCTGCTCATTTTTTATGTTGTTGTGATGTAGTGTGTTACCAGTAATGATTAAATCATATTTCAGGTGGAAGTGATTTTTTTTTTTATTTTTAAGGAAAACTACACTCTTAACATCTTATAGAAGGAGGCAGGTATTTCAGATTTCTTCCAATGGTGTCTTTTTATAGATACAATTTGCCAATCCTGATTATCATAGTAAACAACAATGGGATTTACACTGGTTTGGATGCAAATTCCTGGGAGGAGATGTTGAAGTTTGGTGACCCTGCTACATGGTAAGCATCTTCAAAGTATGTCCTGTTAATTGTGAAAGAAGTGATCAAAATGGTCATTCTCTTAATTTTTAATGCTTTGTGATCCAGATTGAAATTACTTTTATAAAGTCAATTTAGTCCTGGGCTAAGTTCATGTAAGTAAGAACCAGTTACCAAAAGCAAACAGCCAACCTAATTCCAGCCTATTGTTTGCACAGCAGCGCAGCACAGAGATGATTCTCTGTTAGTTTTCTTAGGTTCCTGCAGCAGTTCAGCCCACACAGTACAGAGTTGATAGTGGGCTAAGCTTCGAGATCCTGATAATCTCCAAAATTACCTGAGACTTGAGTTCTGAGTTTACACAGGATTTCTGCTTCTGAGCTGAGATCTCTGTACAAAGAGAACTATGCTAAAGATTAGCTCAGGAAGGTCTCCACAAGATAAAAATTAGTATGGTACCCTATAACATAGCTTAAGTGATAGAGGATCCATAGTTCTTCCAGTCCAGAATTCATTAGGCCAGCACAATAATCATCCTGCACTTTAAAATTGGTGCTGAAGTAATTAAATTGGTGAGCCTGGCAATTCTCCCATGCAATTAATCTTATTTTCCATTCTGTTACAGTGTACCTCCTGTTTCTCTCCTGCCAAATGCACACTATGAGAAAATTATGTCTGCCCTTGGAGGTAAAGGATACTTTGCTAAAACACCAGAAGAATTGCAGAATGCTTTGAAAGCAAGTGTGTCTGACAAGCAAACACCTTCTCTTATAAATGTAATGATTGATCCACAATCAGAGAGAAAGAAACAGGTGTGTATGTGTTTTCCTTTCTTTTTCTGCAAGCTTCATGGTGGTGAGCTTCTGAAAACTTCAGGAGCTATCACTGAAACCACAGAGGAGGCAGAAATGTTTGCAAGGCAGAAGGATTGTGTTTAGATTCAGAAGATGGAGAAAATAGGTTCTTTTACACCATGCTATCTGCTTTCCTTGCTATCTGCTTGTTTGGGTTTTTCCCCAGCTGGCTATTATTAACACACAGCGTCTTTAATAACTCTTTCCAGAATTTAAGGTTATTCCTTTTCATTCTAGACCAAATGAGATGAAATAGTTTTGAGCAGTCTTTATATCCCTTGAATTCCTGGTAGTTAACTGTTCTTCTTACTGTTTGATATGGTTTTTATTCTGTGTTGGTTTGGTTTTTTTGCTTCCAGGAATTTCCCTGGCTGACTCGTTCTAACCTGTAGAAGAGGAAGATGATGGCAGTGTGTTAAACAAAACGGAATTGTTTTCTGGAAGTGGAATGATACAACTATATTTTGCATAGGCATTGGAACAAAGTGGGATTTTAGAACTGCTGTTAGAGGAATCTTTAAATGCTGAAATTAGGTAATTGTAAAATGAGAAAGACACATATGAATGTATACCAGTCCTTCTAGCAGATTGTACACAAACACTGATGATAAAATTATGTAGTTTTTCTTTTACTCAGAGTAATACCCATTATTTGTGAATTAAAGTCTTGAGTGTTCTGGATGAACAGAATAAGGTGAGGGTTTTATGCTGTCTGAAACAGAAGTGTTTGACAGTCTGCAATTACAGTAACTTAATTTTTAACCAACCACACCATGATTCTACTTGTTAAAAACTTTGTCCTCTAAGGACCAAAACAAAGCATCTTGTGAAAAAAGTCCCAATTGACCTCATTATGCATTGAAGCCTATTGCATTGGTAGTAGCTTCCTAATTTTACAGATTGATTTTTCAGATTCTACTGAATATACAAGTACATATGAAAAGTGCAGACTTATTCAAGGGCTAAGCTTCTGTCTACTGAATGTTCTTTTGCAAATTAGAACTTACATCACTTGTAGGAAAAGAAAATCCTGGATTTTTGTTTGAAGCTTTGCTCTTCACAAAGACACCACCATGTCTGTAGTCTGAAAACACGGCCATATTTATGTGAGATTTCCAGTATTAATAGACTGTAAATCTTTATAATCAGAAGCATTTTAAATAAAACCTTACTGCCACCACCAAAACATTAACAGCACCAAGAAGACAACAAAAAACCTTAGCACAAATAAACAAAAAATCCCTCACCAGTGCAGCGACAATGATAAAAAATGAGTTAGACTGTAGCATAATGTTCATTTTGGCTGGCATCACAAAGCAACCATCACTGTGTGTGCTGTGGCTGGCTAATTGTGCAACAAAGGTTCTTAATGTAACTGTATGGAAACCTAGTGTCCCACCTGCTCTGTGTTGCAGAGGTAACATTTAAAGCAGATATTTGCTCTATCTGGCGTTCTGTCTGCTGTGTTTTCATTTGTTGTTGCATCTCACAACCTGACTTCAAGTTCAGACTTTAAAAATTAAGTAGCTCTTTGTTTATGCTTCTGTCATGGCCTACAGCAGCTACTATGCAGGATATTCTAAACAGATTACTTTATCTTTACATCCGTTCCTAGATGCACAGGTTCTTTGTTGTTACTTGCACAAAAGGGAAAAATTTGCCAAAATTTGGGGTTTTCTTGCTTCATTTTCTATTTTTCCATTGTCAGTAAGCGTTAGTTATCTGGTGGAAGGCACTTGGATGACATAAGGAGGGGAAGGACTGGGCTGGCAGGGGTCGTGGCCTACAGTCAGGTTTGTTGCAGAAGGCTTGGCTGATTGGGTCTGGCACTTGAGTTTCGTCTGGCCCAAGGCCATGGGTCTGTGAGGCAGAGGAAGGTAGGAATGCTTCTGCATACTAATATGGGAAGATAATATCTGAAATATCTGAAGTGCAAAAGGGTAAAATTCTAGAATGGCTACAGCTCACAAAAAAATGTAAGGCTGCTGAGTTGCTGTGTTCTCTGGGGAGCTCTCCAAGGAATGTGGGACAATGTTGTATCTTGACATTAATTTTTTTTTGTTCTTGCCTCACAAATTAATTTTGATGTGTTTCAGTGATTAAATACAATCCATTATGTTGGTGTAAAATATCTCAAAGGGTTAATGCTGGAACTGACCACAAGGGAGATAATTTGCATTGGATAAGCAAATGTAGAAATTATTGCTTTATACTTGAAAAGTAATAAAAAGTGATTTTCGTACTGTTTCTCCTTTAATGAGAGTATTTGAATTATGTCAGCATTTTGTGTCAGCTGTTGAAAATCGGTTTATATTTCATTTCTTAAAATGTTGTTGAATAACTACAAGACCATGCACAGCTTATTAAGATAACTCAAGATATGGAAAATTGAAAGCAAAGATTTGAAACTGTGAGAAGGCAATAACATAATTGATGTTATCAGTTTGAATTTCATTAAGATTTTAAAAAACTTAAGAAAGAATTAACACTGCATTTCTTATTGCTTTAAAATCGACATAATACCATGATATAATGGAATTTCTTAGGCTGTAATTATTAGGGGTTTTGAGATGAGAGAGGGCACAATTTCTATGTAAAACCAAGGAGAGTGAAATCTCTGCTGCTTTGTTTATACAGCTTACCTGCTTGGTGTTATTTTACACCGTGGAGTTGATCTAAGAGAAGTGTTGGGCAGATGAAATTGCTTGAAAGAGAACAGTTTCAAAGATGAGACAGAAACAAGCTGTCCTGAAATGTCATAATTTTATTAAAAGGGGTAAAAAATTGGATGTTGTAAACCTGGAGAATGCTGTGACCCATGTGGTTTTACCCAACTGGAAATTTTCCTTCAAAGCCAGAACTTGGAATTAAAGATATTGAACAGACTCAAGAGGAAGAAAATGCCTGGGCCTCAGCTGAGGAAAGATGCTGTGGAAGAGGTACTGAGTGTAATGGGACATGCCAGGAGAAGTTTGTGTTAAAGTAAGATGCAGTTCTGAGTCCCCTTCTTGTCATGCTTTTCAGGTAAATCAAGAATACTTGAAATTTTGCAATACATGTTAGGGGTGTCCTCCATCAATCATTAGTCCAGTCAGTCCCTGTGAAAGTTTTTCCAACATGGGCCTGCTCAGTTCATGGGGTTAGGAAGCCCAAAGTTTAGTCCAGCAGCACTTGTCTTCTTCAAAGAGACGTGAAAGGGGTTGCAACACGGGACCAACAAGTGGTACAGGAAAGGTATTACAGAGATGTCTGAAACCCATCAGGTAATTTCATTAAGGGAGCAGAGGTGAGACCACTAGCAGTCACAAAAATGTCCTGGTGTGATAAGTAAGAATCACAGAATATTCTGGGTTGGAAGGATCATTAAGTCCAGCTGTTCAAGTGGGTGGCCCACAGGGGTGAAACCCCCAACATTGGCATTATTAGCACCATGCTGCAGCCAACTGAGGTAAGAGGCAAGGTTTGTTACTGTCTCAGCACCTCACAAAATAGCATAAGGTGTTGAGTATGTGTTCCTGGAGCCCTTTGTGTGCTCAGCTTGCTGACAGGTTTAGTTTGCAGTAGTTATAAACTTCTCAGTAATTGTGTTCCACCTTTAGTCTGCAGTGAACAGGCTCTGCCCTGTGAGCATTTGGGTGGAGGGAAGGTCTGCTTGCCTTCTGTTGTTATGGCCACAAAGCATGTACCCACTTTGATGAGGAATCAGAAGTAGGTTTGGTGTGGCTGGATGTGATTTTAAGCACTCCTCTAAAAGCCCAGGGACACGTAAGACAAGCAGCAATGCATCCTCAGGTCTGCCATTCTGGATCCACAGGCAATAAGCACATACTGGCTGTTAGCTGTGGTAAAAGTCTTATTAATAAATATGTCTTCTGCACTGACTATCTTTTATTTTATATGTTGTAATCAAAATCCCCAGTGCAGTTCTTTTTAGGCTGTTTAAAGAGCTTGATGGCTGTGCTAAGAGAAAAGAGTACTTGGCACTCCTCTACTTTGTAATGTTCTGAGGTCCAGGTGTCAGAGCTGGTCTTCTGTATGGCACACTGGCATTGTGACTTCTGTTGATTTATTTACTTAGAACTGAATAAGAATATTCCTATTCTGAAGGAGACATTTGCTGTTTGTTTTGATTAGGCGATTGAAACCAGATGGACAAGCTTTAAAGAGGTCCTCAGTAAAGCAGACCCTTCCAGCTAATTATGACACACACTAATATAAATGAGAGTTGTTTCAGTGTCTGTTCTTTCCAGGAATCTCTAAGATATCTGAAATAGTGCTGAAATAAGTTAGAAAAGTTAATGAGAGTCTGCTTGCTTGAGTCAATATGCTTAAGCAACTTTGGGTTTCATCAGTCTTTTCAAGGGGGTGATAGAGAAGGCATGGAAGGCTGCTACTGAAATTGTTGCATAATTTAATCTGGAATTATTTTTCTTTTTGTCAGCTATATATAATAGTCTGAGTAATCCAACTAGCAATTATTTGTGTCATTCCTTAGATCAGATTTTAAACTGGATGCAGAGAAGGGATGCTTTTGAAGACAGGATATGAATTGCTCTGTTTGAGAGTAGGAGAAATGGATTAGAGCTTACCTAGGATTGTATAAACGACCATGGTCAATGCATGTAAGCAACTTAGAACATCTTTGCACATAAGTGATGGGAGATTTCCTCTAGTACTTAGTCCTGGTACTGTTACCCCATGAGGAAGATAGTGGAAGTCTCACATAAGCCTTTTTATGTCTCCAACCTAGGCAGCAACCTAAGTTTTTGTGGCTCTCGATTCCAGAAAGGAATCGCTGTTCCTGGGCATGAATTTTGTGCAGTGACTGCCTGTAGCTGTTGCAGCATGAAACTTACCATAACCTGCAGGGCTACCTACAAACAAAACTGTTGGGCAGAGAGGCCTTTCAGTTCTCCTCTGTGTGTTTGCTTGCCTCTGCATCACCTTGCAGCTCTAGAGGTGATGTGGTGCCAACACTCTCAGGCAGTCACCCAAGCTACAGCTCCACAGTGTCTGAATGCTAATCTCTCTCTAATGAAATCTTCACATTAAAAATATATTTTTTTAAATTTGCTGTTTCCCTAAGTGTTTGGAGGATTTGTCTTCTGTCTCCTTGACATCATCATTAAGACAATGTGCACGTATGGCATTTTGTAAGCTTTGGTGCTGGGAGGTGCTGACACCAGAACTGGTGGATGTGCAGGCATACTTCAGGTTCCAGCCAAAGCAGTGCATCCTTCTTAGAGCAAGGAGACATGGCTGCTGGGATTGAGGTATGAAAGCCTCCCAAGCCAGGCTGTAAACCACCTGCTTGCTCTGAAAAAACAAGGATATCATTCAAGTGCTAGGAAAATAAGTAAAAATTATATTAGGTAAAATCAATATTTCAGCCCTGCCAGGGATTTAAATCTACCACACCTAAGCAGCTAATACTGGGCCTCATTTTATGTAGCTGGAACCAGTGAGACCTTATTAATGATTTTAGTGCAGAAGCTGTTTTTTCTCAAAGTTTTCATTTCTGTGCCAAATTGCCATTTGGTAAGGTAGTCTTAAATACAAATTATTGAAGCTTCAAAAGTAGGACTTTATAATGAAAATTCTAATGCAGTCTTAATTACAGTTCCCTGATGCTGCAGAAGGTGCTATGAATATGCACTTTGTGTAGTTTGATTAGATTCAGTTATCTTGTGTTTGGAAGATGACAACCCTGGCATCCCAGAATGACTGGGCGACAGGCAGTGCCCAGGCATTTTCTGTGGCTGCCATGGTGACAGTATAGCTGGCCTTTGAATTTTGAACCATTGTAGAAAGACAAATATTCCCCACCTCTAGCTTGAACCAGCATCTTTTAAAATCAGCATGAAATTCATTATCAGCTTACAGAAACAGGGCAATTTTCCAACTTGCATGTGGCTTGCCCAACAACTAAGGTGCCAGAGGAGTCTCACTGAGTCCTGCTTGCTGTAGTGTCATGGTCAGCACTTGTAGCCATCCATTTGCTCAAAAAACCCTAAAAATCAAAAATGTTCTGCTATTTCTTTACCTATCCCCAGCTTTATAGTGTTGGTTCTTCTGTCAAGCCTTTGGGTAAACCCTTGGCTGTTGTCCTCTACTAGTGGTCCCCAAGTGGGTTCAGCAGGTTTGCTCCTGCTTTTGCATTCTGCAAGTCATGGGATCCCTAAACATTTAGTGCCCAAATGTATCCAGGAGAGAGAAAAATGAGCCATGGGAAAGTGAGGCTTTGTGCTGTTTAAAAGGAGAGGTACCTGCAGCTTTTTCAGGCCCTGATTTGGCAAGGCACCTATGCACATTCTCCATTTCAGAGCAGCTCCACTGCTCTCACTTGCAGGCCTGTGGTTACACTGGTTATTAAGCATTTTCCTGAGCTAGGGATGCTCTGGCCACTCCTCTGAAGGGCACTGCAACCTTCTGTGGAGGATCCCACCCTGGTGGCATTCTCCTAGGCATGCATGCACTGGTGTTTGGATCCATGGTTGTTTGCATCTCAGTGGTGTAATGGGCTGTGCTGCAGCATGAAAATCAGGAATAGGATGCTGCACTGCCAGACATCTGTGAAGCTCTCTGGAATTAGAAGTCCTGAGTTTAGTGTGAGCATTAAAATAATGATGTTAAATAATTTTTTCCTGCAAAAATGTTGATAGAGAAAAAAGAAGATTGTGCTTTGTGGTGTTTAATTCATTGGGCTCTTTGACAAGCTAGATGATAAATCACTTAAATTAGGAGCCATGAGAACCAATTACTGCCAGATATTCCTGTGTTCTGTGCCTCCAGCAGCAATACTGGTACAGGCAGGGAGTTCTGCAGACATTTACTAACAGAAGTAAATAGCAGTAGACAATCCAAATGAAAATAAGATGAAAAAAATTACCCTGCGCACTACTTCCATCTCCTCTAGTTGCAAGTACCAAGACCAGACTGGGTTATAGCTGTGACTTGTTTATGGTTCACCATCTGAGGATGCTGAAGACAATTTATCTACTTAGATATTGGTGATTGGAGACCTCAGTTTGCTGGGACCACGACTGCCAAGGCCACTGTACACAGGGATTTCTGTGGGCATCTTCTTTCTCCTGTAGGACATTTTTCTGTGAATCATTCTGAGATTTTGCATATTTCCCCAGGTTTTCAAAAATCTATCAATCCTGGACATATTATCTTTGTGCATATGTGTGAGCATGTATGATGAGTGCATGTCATCCAAGAATCATTGTGTGTTCTGTAGTTTGAAAGGCAAGGTTTAAATGACAAATGAAATGGAAAAAGAGGAAGAAGAGCACTTTTATAAAGGACAGCACCTGAATTATTGTTTTAAAGTTGTTCTACTTAGTTGTGCTCTCCATTATTAAAAGGCCAGAAGTGGGGTGGTTCTGGTAGCTCTGATGGAACTCACTTTGAATTATCCCATAAACTTTAATCATGTTCTTAACTCTTTGGTTCTATAGTCTTCAGTAGAAAAAGAAATGTGTTCATGGGGATTACTCATAGGAGTGGGGGGAAAAAAGGGAAGGACCGAGCTTTTGAATTAAGTCTAGAAGTACAATATTACAGTTTCAAGATGAACTTTCTAAACATGGGATGAGAGATGGGCTGCTCTATAAACAAATATGCTCTGAAGAGTGCAAAAATAAATCAACTTCCCCAGTCAGTTTGCATTTCTGTGAACAAATAGAAGAGAGAAGAGAGGAGGCCAGGAGGCCGCTGCTTGTTGTACAGTGTATAAGTTCCATTAAGTGGCTAATTTGCAAAAAGGAGTTGCTTTTGGCAATTGCTAGGCATCAATGTCCTGCCATCAATGTCCTCCTTCACCGTGTTCCTGCAGTGGGTGGTAATCTGAAGACTGCCTAGTGCTGGCTTGCCTTTAGCTGAGCACCTGCCCTATGTCCTGACACCCAGCTGGGTGACTGGCATGGCTGGAGCTGTGGGGTAAACCAGAACTTCATTATGTGTGAAGGTGGTTGGATTTACTTCATCACACAGTTAGTGGGTCTGTTCCTATATGGGCTTCTGAATTAAATTTAAATAAACCAGCAAGGAAATGGTGAAGCCACTCACTGCCTTTCTGCACTTATTGTCATTTTGCTTCAGCAGCTGCCTTGGTACTTCAGGTAACACAATCTTCCAAAGTGACATTAGCTATGTTGTCAAAGCACTACATCTAAGTGTTAGGCTTAACTGATTCAAGTGTGCAAAATTGAACAGGTATTTTTATTGTGAAAAACAATTGTTGCTAAATAACTATCTCACAAGGAAAATGTAATTATAAAGATTCTTCTCCAGCTCCTGCACTAATTGAATGAACAGGATTCTTCTGTACTACTTTGCAGACACAAGCTGTTATTGAATTACTGCATTAATTTGGGGCTGCTGTTTTACCTTTGCCCCACTCAGAAAAAAGAGCTTTCAGACTTTTGAACTAGAAAGTGTCAACTATATATTAAGTGTCTCAACAGGACAAGGGGAAAAGTTTTTAAACTAAAAGAAGGTAGGTAGGTAAAAGGAAGAAATTTTTTGTGGTGCGGATGGTGATACAGTGGAACAGTTTGCCCTGAGATATGGTGGATGCCCCTTCCCTGGAAACATTCAAGTTCAGGTTGGGTGGGGCTCTGAGCAACCTGATCTAGTTGAAATGTCCCTGCTTATTGCAGGGGGTTGGACTAGATAACCTGTCTGCCCCAACTATTCTATGATTATCTTTGTCCTTCTAACTAGAATGGTGTTCATGCAAGAATTTGAGATTGATGGTATTTTAACTATAGTCATTTTACCTTGTCTCGTTGATGCAGTACCTGCCAACCAAAAGTGAACAGGACTGGGAAGAAGCCTTCTTTTTAACAAGTATTCATTAATTCTTGCATAGAAAAAGGCTCATAAATTCTACTTACATGGTAGTGCCATCAGCAGACTCCTCCATGCTTTTCTAAGAGCTAAAGTTTGGGCTGAAAAGGTCAAGCAACAGCTTTTTGAACACACAAACTGTTCAGGCTATTTTTCTTCATTGTGTGTTGGTTGGTTTTTGGCATTTTTAGTTGCTGTGGCATCTACCACAAATAAAAAACATAGGGAATAGCTGGAGAAATGCACTGCTTGGCTGAGCAAGTTCGCAGGGCTCAGGGCCTGGAAAGCACATTTGTCAAGTCTCTCATGCCAGACTCCCCCTGCTATGTGACACTTTCCCTCCTCAGGATTCTCTCTGCCATAGGCACTGGTGCCATGGAGGTCAGAAAGAAGCTGTGTGACCAGGTGCTCAGCCTGGAGCAGGGAATATCAGTCTCCTGTGCTGTCACCTGCATAAATCAAAAGTGATAAGCTCACAGCTATTGTCCTTTTTATTTCCAATGGGCTTTGTTCTTCTCCCATGAAACCATTAGCAGCCTTGCCAGCAGTCTCAGCTGGTAAGGCCAACACCTCAGAATCAGAGGAAACAGCACAGGACCTGCACTCTGGCATGGCCTGGCTCGCTGCCCTGTAATGAGAGCTCTCCACTGAAGTCTGAAGAGGGAATGGAACAACATCATGAGGAAGAGGTCTCTTAAATGAGTGTAAGTCCAAGCATCTCCTTTCATGTCTGTTTGTGGAAGATGGTGTGTTTCCCACAGAAGAGTGTGTGCCCACAGCACTTTCTTCTCACATTGGCTGAGAGCCATTTCGGGTCAAACAGGCTCAGAGTGATGGAGATGCTATGCTGAAAGGAAGGACAGCATTGACAAAACCTCCATTTTTAATCAGGGTTCTTCACTGCAATAAGAAGATTTAAAAGTCTCTATTTAAGAATTGGCTGCAAAGCTAACTTCATGTGTTTTTCTTAACTCTGAAGCAGCCCTGGCTTTCTGTATCATTTTTGGCTACTTCAGATATAGAATCAAAGAAGGAGGAGAAAGGTATGGGTCCTACTGTATGATCTTATTTCCTCCTTGTATTACTGGATTAATTATTTCCTTATCAAATAGAACTTATTTTGTACTAGAATTTTCTGTTGCTAAAAGACAGCAGGAGGATTTCAACAGGTTTTGATATTTATTCAATTGTTCCTTTGACTGACTACTACTGTATTGGTCACATATCTTCAGAGGTGAATCTTTTAATTCAATCTTGACATTTTAACTTTGGAACATTTTTTCCAGCATCCATGCAGGCTTCTAACTTGGGGATTTCCCACTGCTTTCCTTTATAATCAAGCAGCTGTACATTTATCTTGCTTGCTTAGGGCTTGTCATGATAAACTTCCTGAGAGTTATTCCTTTCCCCTGAGGTGTAGCATGCCAAGAAAACTAATGGCACTCACTTATTCCATGGTTATCTTGGTCAAAGAAAAAAGAGACCAAACTACTATCTTCACTAAAAAGAGCCAAATACTAAGAAGTAACAGACAGTGGAATAAAGTAGATTAGATAATATTAGATTAAATTGAGATAAAAAATCTGTTATCCAAAATGTTGTAGTAATGGAAAGAGATTTTAGAAGGAGTTATGGTTATATTAAGCATGTCCTTTAAGGATAAAAATGTATAAGGCAGATGTGATTCTTCCCATCTAGCTAGCCACTACATTTGGAAAGGTTTTGTCAATACATTTGCAGTGCATTGAAAGCAACAGCCAAGACTATTTAACCAGAAATGTGGAAATACCTCACTTTGTTCTACAGCAGAATTAATGCCAAGGGGGACATATCATCATTTTTGTCAATAAGAATTCTTCTCAAATGAAAAAAAAATCAATTCTGTAATTAATCCAAAAGACTTACGTTTTTCTTGGGAGAAACAATAAACAGTGGGCAAAGAAAACCATCTCCATCTGGGAGAGAGTAATGACGTTTTTCACAGCAAAGGATGTACCTCTGATTTTCTTGGAAACCACTGTCAGATTCCAGGCAGAAAGGAGGATGTCTCTGCCTGTTTTTCAGAGGGCACAAGTTAATCTGTAAAACCCTGCATGTTGCAATAAGGCACAGAAACACCATACTTTTGTACAGGTAGCAAGGGCACCTGCTGCTTGCCAGAGAGTGGGAGGTTTGTTTTCTTCACACAGTGCTGTGTAGTGTGTTGACCAGCACCACCCCCAGAGCTGATAGCATTTCACTCACCCCATCATGGCACATGTATTGTTTCTTCCACCTGTTGCACCCCATCAGTGAACTCTGTGCAATCCTGCAATGTCTGGCACTATCAGTGATGCTGTCATTTTCACTTAAAACCAAAATAATAATGTGTTTGTCGGTCTGTGAAGCCTTTGTGGCTCACCTCACCTTGAGCTGCACTCTGTACATGAATGCAACACTTGTAGCTACCAGGGGTAAGCAGATGTTAGGTCACTGCTCACCTCTCTCATTAAGGCAATTAGTGACCTGTAGAAGATGATCAGTCAGGGGTTTTATCCTTCTCGACGCCAGTGTCTGGTTGCCTGTACCAAAGGATTCTGTTTATAGTCCAGTTCTTAATTTCTCCCATTCCTGCTTGTCATTATTATTATTATCCAAAGTGCCTTTTTGCTTCTGTTAGCAAAACCAGAATCCCCCATGCCTCAGTTTTAGCAGCTAATGTCCACAATAGGGGCAACTGATCCAGCACAGGAGTTAAATATAACTGTGTCTAGTGTAAGGAGAAGATTTAATGGGAAATGGTTGGCATTCTTTCTTCCTAAAGGCACGGGGAGGGAGGGGGGAGAGAGGGAGAGAGACGTACACACACAGACACACACACGCATCCCATAGTGAGGGCAGAGGCAGAGAGCAGACAAGGCAGAGAGGGAGAGAGGGGAGAGAGAGCCCCAAAGCACCCTGCTCCTCTGAGCTGGGATCTGCCAGGGCAGAGCCAGCATGTTGGTCCTCAGCCCGCTTGTCCGGGGATCTTACCTGCTGCTTTTCTCCTGCTTTGCTTTGTCTCAGACTGCGTACGCTGACAGTGTCTTCTCAATTTCAGCAGGTAAATTGTTTTAAATCATTACTTTTCCTTGCTTGGAGCTCTCTGCACGCTGATTCTTGCACTTTCCAGTGATTGGGAACACAGGAGAAAAAGAATAAATACTCCAAATTGCAGATCTCGGTGGAGGGATTTTGCAGCGCAGACCTGCCCTGCCACATGCCCTGACATTTTGTTGCTTGGTTGGTTTTGCTTTTTGCTTTATAATTTCTGGTTTTAAACCCCTCCCTTCCCTTCCCCATGAGAAATAATGGACGAGATCCTCAGCTGCTCAAAAATGCTTTTTTTCCATTGGCTTCTGCGGTGCTGTGCTAATTCATGGATCTGGCCCAATTGCTGCATTACTTGCATGTCTGCATGTTTCTTTCTGTTTTGGATGAGTTTAGGTAGAATACAGCAAGGGAAAGAAAATGAATCTCAATGTATATCTGCTTCTATAAATAAAGCCCTGACCTCAATGAGTGCTGCCAGAGTCCGAGTGGATGTTAGCAGAATAAACATCATCTGGCTCTGGCTATGACACTAACAAATACTCGGATGACTTACATTGCAAACAAGAGCCCACTGCATGGAAAATCCCTGCTAGGCAAAGACAAAACAAATTAGTTGTCAGCTGAGCCAGGGCACTGGAAGTCCCTCAATACATTTTACAGTTTCAGCAGCAAGACTTTCCTTTAGTCACGTTCTGTGCGAAGGAAGGGGAAAGTCATATGACTCTGGATCTTCTTTGAGGAGCTCTCACAGTTTATGGCAAATCGCTGCCTCCCACCTTCTATCTGTCATTTTGTATCAATGGAGATGCTTTTAACTAATGTCCTGTGTTCCTTCAGTGTCAGATTTGAGATGGTTCAACCAAGCTTTGGTCAGGGCCTGCTATACCTATAGATCCTCCCCATATGGGGCTTTCACAGTGGTCAAAGGGGTGCATATTTTAAGTCTGTACATAAAATCAACCCTAGACATGGACCTAGAGGCACATGGCCTTTCTTGCTCTCTAATCCCTCTGGTTTACCTACAGAGCCATGTGGTTTACATTCAAGCTCTCTAAGATGCTGAAAAGTCTTTGCAATTGTTACCATTTCTTTTCAATGGGATGTGCTTCTTCCATTATGTTTAGGTTAGTTAATGCTGAGGCACAGGATTCACCAATTTTGTCTGATATATTCCAAATTGCTTTGCAATAACATGTAAGTCATCAGGCATCAAAATTTGTTTTGAAGATCTTTGTGTTTATTTGACACTTGTAGATGCCATGCAGGAAAACAGGAATGTGATGTTTTCATCACCTTCTCCTGTGGTACCCTTTTGTGTGTCTACAGCAGACATCTGAGCTGTCCTCTTAAGAAATAACATTTCAACAAATAACCTGCCCCTGACAAGAGGGAAGACTTGTCATCTCTGCTGAAACCATAGCAGAAGAGGCAAACGTGAAGGAAAATGCCAGAATCTGCTCTTTGTCGTGGAGCATTGTCCATGGTGCAGTCCTGGGGCTTGTCTGCAAGAGACCCCTTTGGGCAGAACCCCACCCCACTCTGCTCCATGGCAAAGCCCCACGCTCTGCTCTTCTGGCCAAGACACTGAAAATCACCTTTATACCCAGCAAGATATTAGTGAGGCTCCTGCCATGAATGTATTGTCAGTGTTTTCTTGATAATATGTGAAAAAGTAGCAGTTGGTCAAAGATTCTGTCCTAATCCCACAGCCACCAGGCTGGATTAAGAGGCACACCTGTGTACCATTATAACCTGCTAATTAGGGCTATTTGGTGTTAAAAATTATATAATAAGGGAAACCTTTAGTGCTTTAGTTGCATCTGCATTTTAAGAAACTTCTAAGGAAAAAGCACTATGTTCTGATTTTTCTGGTAGAAATCTGCCAGTGGGCACAGGAGGTGAATTAATTCCATTCACACTGAAGGTGAATTAATTCCACTTACATTCTCAGTTATTTTAGTGACTTCTCAAATGTTCTCTGGCTGTCAGCTGAGCCAATTATTTGTATCTGGCACCAGGATGCAATTTCACATTTAAAAAATGAATTTCAGCAGTGCACTTTCAAATTCTGGAACTAATGCCATTTAGCAGAGAGGATGTTCTTAAGTAATTGCTTGTCTTTCCTATAGTTGGGAAAAAACATTTGGGTATCTTCCAGGTATGTCTGAAAACTTCTGGCCTAGAAGTACTTTTATTTCTGTCCTCGCACATCTTTGCATAGCAACAGGTCACAAATAAAAAGGCTTGCAGGTCACAAAGCAAATGGGAAACAGCCTGTAAGGGTGGAAAAGTGTTCATACAATAATTGGGGAAAGAAGAATAATCTGGATCTTTGTTTTCTGCCAACTCCACCTTGGAGTCCCATCAGCCTCAAGCAACAGTGCATCCTTGTTCCTAGAAGTATTTTGAGTGTCATGTCAGCTACAAAGAGTTGAGTCTCATGGTGCTGATGTGTCATTTCTGGAGAAAATGTTTCAGAGAATAAGATTGTAACATGCTTAAGCATGTGGCTGTGCTTCCACACAGCAGTGAAGCCCCCCAGGGATGGGTAGCTCAGCCCCTGGAGACAGCAGGTTATTTTCAAGGTAACCTGTCATATCCCACCCTTACACCACTTGTGTTTGTGGTGTCATTTACATCTATTTTTCAGAGCTCTGCCTTAGTGAGGTTCCTGAACTGCTGCACTCACATGATGAAGGTGTGAGTTCTGTAGTCATTTTTAGTAGGGCTTCATGAACCAGTCTGCACCTTGTAAGAACCAGCCTGAAGGAAGCCACCTTCCGAGTTCAGGTAGTAGAAAGACTCTCCTCCTCTCCTCCTCATTTCTTCTCCTCCCCTATCCTGCTCATCCAGGCCCAGCTTTTCTGGCACAGTATTTAAATTCCCAGAAGCACACAAAGGAAAAGAACTGCATCTCAGTACTTCTTCTGGCTTTTTATGCATGCCACAAATGCATCCCTTGATTCAATTGCTTCCTACAACCAATATTGATTCAGAGTCCTTTGGAAAGATTATGGTTGATCAGTTTAAAAGAACTCAACGGGATATCAGAGCACTACTGGCAAAATTCCCCATTCTTTCTTTGCCTCTGTCCTATTATTTTCCTGAAGAAAAGGAACATCATATCTCACTGGGCATTAGGTTCATCCTCTTTGAGTCAGGAAGGTGTAACATTTGCAACCAGACCTCATGTGGCAGAGCTGCAGAAAACAATTCCATTTTCTTGTGGACTGACACTGTTGGAGCTGTGGTGATGGGCAAGGTGGGCTGGGAAGGGGAGCTATGTGGGATGACACCCTTGGCTGGGCAGTGCAGAGAAGGAGCCTTGGGAGCCACTGTGGTGCTGTGCTGTGGGGAGAGCAGGGCATTCTGCATTTGTGAGGGGAGCAGCAGGAGAGAAAGGACACAGAAACAAGTGATGATTCCTGAAACTGAAGGAGTTGGGATCGGGGCTGTCTTTCTATAAAATGAGTATCTGACCCCATCATCAGGGTTTGGGTTTCTTTTCCCTGCAGGAACCCTAAATATTGTCACAGTGGACAGCAAAGATGTCAGGCGGATGTATTTTGTTTCTAAAGAGAGTCATTGTAAATATTTAATTATCTAAAATCACAACAAAATGCATTCTCAGAGTGTTTGCAGGAGAAAGACAGTTGTAGAAGGAATTTAAAACAAGAGAAAAAGTAAAAGCTTGAAGACTGTCAAAAGGCAGCAGCCAGAGCCTGCTGGAAAAACAGCCAAAAGAGTGACTAGCAAGCAAAAATATCAGGCCAGGGAGGGAAGGCTGGCTCTGCTCTGTAAAGTCAGCATGGACCCAGGATGTGCTGAGCATCCTGGTGCCATTGGTCAGTGGTTTTCTCATGGAACAGGCATAAGCAGGAAAGCTGTGGTTAGATTAAAATCCCTGATGGAAATGAGCCACTGACAAAGGCTACAGCTTCATTAGAGAAGGACAGCAGAGTATCATTGGCCATGAGAGGGCAGCCACCCAGCTGGGGATCTGAGTCGCCAGAGGTCATGGGGCAGGACGTTTGAGAGCTTTCTGTCCTGTTTGTGATTCATACGAACCTGAAAGGGAGGCAAAAACTCTTTCAGCAGAATCCCTGTTCAGCTTCAGAGAAAAACAACCTTGGGATAGGCTGGTTTAACTTGATAGGCCAAATGGGTAGCTGGAAAGATAAGCCAAAAGAAGGATGGTGTAGTGACTAACCTTCTAAACTGTTGAAGAAGACAGTTCCCAACCAGCCTGTGGGAAAGGCTTGGACTGGCAGCAAATTACCAGCCTAGCATGGTGTGGTTACTCTTGCTTCAAGCAAATGGGTCTTTAAAATAAGCACAGTTCAAAACACCACCTGGGTTTACTTTATCTCCCCTGGTAGATATGACCTGTGGAAATCCCCAACTGGGTGTCCTGCTCAGGTCAGTGCAGGTGATACCCAGGAAAGAAGACACCTTAGGACTCACAGAGCTTCTCTGGTGGTGTGTGCTGCAACAGCTGTGCTGAGCAAGGTGGGAGCAGAGCAGCCACACTGGTGCCCAGCCTGTCCATGATTCCAGGCCTGCATCCAGCTTCTTGTCAGGAAGGGCAAAGGGAACACTGATGTTATCCACAACAACCAAGGCCCCCCCAGGAGATGCTCTGAAATTGGCAATAAACCAGTAACTTGGAGCCCACTTGATCCTGTGGGTAAGGGACAAGGAAAGGATGTCAGAGGCACTTCACAGGGTTGTGGCATTTGCCTTGCAGCAGTAAATAAAAATCAGAAGAGGACATAGTCTCTAGTGAGGAAGCTGGAAGGTGTTTGCAACAAGGCTCCTTAAGTGCAGCCCTGGTCTCACACAGGAGAGAAAGGAGGTTTCTGGTGTGTTTATTGCACTACTGGTTGACAAGGTTCTTCTCTTGTCAGAAAAGGTTCAGTGACAATGCAGATGAAGGGAAAGAGCTCAGTGAAATACTGTTTAAGTTGAATATCATGACATTTACTTGTTGTGAGGAACAGGGTTGTGAGGAAGTCCTCCAGCTGCCAGGGACAGAGGTCAGCACAGGAGCTGAGGCAGCGCTTGCTTGGCTTTCCAGCAAAGGAAGCAGTAACTGATCTGAGGGTTTTTCTATGCCCTGTGAATGCTTCTGACAGGCAGCAACCACTCCAAAAGGGAATCTCAGCTGAAAGTGATCTGCAGCTGACATGGAGATCCAACTGGTCCAAGCTTGTCCATGCTGTACCATTGCCATGAGTGAGCACAGCACTGTCTGTAGTCCATAGGTATTGGGCATGCTAGAAGGCTAGAAGGTGAATACAAAGTTTTTGTCATGAGCAGACCGAAAGGTGGAGGCTTAAATTCCAGCACAGCAAAGCAAGCTGTTTCAAAATCAGGTGTTCTCACTGAAAGGATAGAAGCTCCACCAATGAGCAATCTAAAGTGCTTCAAAATCAGCTTAGTTCCTATGCAGCTGTAGACAGACAGTGCTTGTAGCCTCTGCCTTCAGTACAGACAGCTCATTCGTGGGTATGTCAATGTTACTAAACCCCTTCACAGGAAGGGAACAGTCTGTGACTTCACATTTTATCCTCCTTGCATTTGGCAGTCTGTTTCCAATCAGACACGGAGGCTTCCCATGGGTGGGATATTGGCACAGGAGCGCCAGCAGCGTGATTGCAGCAAAAGAAACTACAAATCCTATTCAATACTATAGAAAAGTATCAGTTGTGTTTAGACAGGACATTTGTTGTCACAATAGACCCTGTATCCCCTCAGTCTTTAAATCCTGGTGCTAGGATGGTGTGTGGCTGCAGGATCAGCAGTGGTGCAGCACAGCACTCAGCCAGGACTCAGCCAGGAGATCTGTCTCATGCTGGAACTGAGGTAGAAGAGAACAGGGCAAGCTCTTCAAATCTAGGGTTAATTGTTTGAGCAATATCAGAAGTAAGCAAGAGAGGAAAAACTCTACAGGAATTAACAGAGCACCCAACCTAGGTGCTCCACTTCTTCCCTTCTCCTCTCCAAGGAATCACCCCTCTAATGGAAAGGAAATTGTGGTGTCACTTTCTGTAGTCACACAGCTGTGATGGTAGAAGGGCATTTGGGAAGACAGGATGGGTATAGGAAAAATACAGAGGAGAACTGAGGGGAAAAGAGGTTAACCATTTTCCTCAGGAACTAGTGAGAGGGTATGGATAAATGTAGGCTTCTGGGGAATGCACACAATAAAGGCAGTGCCACAACTTCAGTTTTCTTCTACCCAGGGAAGTGATCATAGACTATTTTTATTAGCTTCTGGAAACTACAAAGTTAACAATTTTTTGCAATACAAAGTCAATATATGGCTTTTTTGGTTAAAGGCAGGAGAATAAAGTCAGCTGGGCTAGGAATGTGTTGCAGCAAGGGAGTCAAGAGGAATTAATACAGTTCACGGAAACAAACTTTCAAAGAAGAATTGAGAGGCTTTTCTCTGAAGTCTTCTTGAGCACACAGCAACACCCACAGCCTCACAGGGATTGTCTGGGACTGTCTGAGCATATGGTGGAACAACATCAAAGTCAAGTACATGTGTGATCTATGCCAGATCTTGCACTTGCAGAAGGGTGGAACTGGTGTCTCTCAGCTTTGTTGCTACTGATCCCATACAAAATGGGAGAGGACTGTGTGGCAGTGAATGACATGTAGATGTCTTTCAGGGCTGATGCAGCAGCCATCCTGCTCTAATCTTTTAGGCTCTTCTACAGATTATAGTAAATTCTTATGCTTTAATACTCAGAGTATTTATACTATTGCTCTGGTGTGACAAGTAGTTGAGTTTTATGATCTGGTTCATAAAATGATTGAGACAAGATACTGAGATTCACCAGATTGGAAGTCTGTTTCTGGTACTGTAACTGAGTTACCCATGGATTTGGGGGATTTGCTTAACTTCTCTGTGCCTCAGTTTCTCATGCACTGATGGGGAGTGCATAGAGTTGTCAACATTGTTTAGCAGTGTCTAGACCTGTGGACCTCTGCAAATGAAAGGCAATAGAAGGAAAATTGCACAAAATACCCCTGTCATGGTTATTGGGATTTATAAGATGTGGGTTTATTTTATAAACCCTTTTTATAACCCACTGAAGTGTTCCAACCATCAGATTTTACTGGGATTTTTCACTGTTTTGTGAAATGCAATGCAGAGCCAACACAAGCAAATCCTCCTCTCTCTCTCTCTGTCAGAATTTTCCTTCTGCAATCAGTCTGAGAGAACAGTGAATAATCTTCTGGCACTCATATTGTCCTCATGCATGCACATATACACAGGGAAAATGTCTGAAATGAAATACAGGGATTAGAAGGCTTTTCCTTTGCTCAGAAACCCCACAGCCCCCTTTGCTTTCCCACATCAGGCTGTGTCTGCAGTGCTTTCTAGAGCTGACCTCTGAGCCACCCACTACTCCCCAGCCAGGCTGCCAGAGCCGCTGAAGGACGTGAGCTAAATGTTAGGTGGGGATGGAGGTCAGAGTGTCCTTGCTCCAGTAGACAGGTGAATACCCAGACCTGCTGTCCAGGCAGCGTGCCAGGGATCATGCTGTTGTCAAGCTTTTGAAACACTGACTGATTTTTAAACATTATTTATTTATTTATTTATTTATGACCAGTTCTGAGCATGCAGCAGCTGGCAAGGTAGATGTTACTGCTGCCGCAGCCTGTAGCCACTTTGGAGATTAAAAATGGAGCATTTTCAAATTTTTCTGGGATTTTCTTGACTGTGCTAGGTTAGCCTTTTGAACTTAGTGGTCTTTTTCAGCCTAAGGAGTTCTATTATTCTATTAAAAGAAACTTGCAAGGTTTCATCTGGATTTCTTGATTTTCTGAAATTAATTGAAATAATTTCTGATCTGCTTTGTTCTGTTTCTCGAACACTCTGAAGCCCCATCTTAAGCAAAAGGAAACTAGTAGCAGGGGAGATCTGCAGCTCTGTGTCTCATCCTGTAACTCCCACGGGAAATTCATGGGTCACCACCTCCTTCTCACAGACACCATTACCTAAGCCTGAGATATATTTCTTTGGCATATTTAATCTGGTTTATAAGGAAGGCTGTGTTTAGGCAATCAACTAAGGTCCAAGTTCAAAAATGTACTGAGAGATGCAGACAGTTTGCTAACTTGACTGTTCAGCCCAGCTCCAAAAACAAGCTGTATTCTCACCTCTGCTTGTAAGTCCTTAAAGCACACTTTGGTCACAAAGCTTCATAAAACACACTTTAAAGAAGCATATATTGATAATGCTGGCACTTATCTTTGGCATTTTGAAGGAGAGCTTAATACCTGCATCTGCCCTGTAAATACAGGATGGCTCTCAAAAGGCACCTTTAACAAGCTCTTAAGCTTTCCTAACTTGAGAGGAAGATGTGCCCTGGTCACTTGTGGTAGATGTACAGAATGGAGCTGGGTGCCTGTGGGGCTCTCTTGTCCCTGCAAGGAGGCTGAGAGGTGCCTGAATGAATGACAACAAAGCAGATCAAAGTCTCAGTTTCAGCTGGACAGGCCCACATTCATTAACTGGTTGGTCTGCCCAGCTTGTTTATTATTAATTCTGAGTGCCATGTGAGCAGGAGAAGCATCTGTGATGGGTGCCTGTCACAGGCTGGGCAAACCACCAGCCCTGCTGCCAGGGTGAGAAGGCTTTGGATAACAGCTCGGCTTCCCATCAGGGCTTGCTGGATCAGTGTGGTCATAAATAGGAAGGGAAACACATGTTAAGTATCCTTTTCCTTTCTTGTCCTTTCCTCCTGGCATTTGGCCTACAGCTTTGTGGTTTTAGGATGAAAGTCACTTTCATGGTGTATTTATGATTTTTTTCAATGAAATCATGTAAATTGGACTTGAATCCAGGGCAAGACTTCTCTGATATCTCTGTTGCAGCTGTGGGGGTTGAAGATTCCTCTAGTATCTGCCCTAGGAGGCCTCCTAATGAGTCCTGCTCCAGGGGACTCAGCCTGGGTGAAGGCTTCTGCTTTGTACCATCTTGAATAAGAGTTCCCAAATTCCACCTATGGTCACAAGAAATCTGCAGCAGCAAAATGAAACATCACACCTTATCCAAAGTATGTTGTTTTCTGAAGCTACCATTGGCAGTATACCTATAGATTTATAAAGTCACTTTCTTGAATTGGATTAGCTTATAACCTTGACCATAAAAATAACCTGAAAATGTAAATGCATTCTATTTTAAAAGTGACAATTTTAATTTTCATGTTCTTTGAAAACAACTGTCTCTTGGACAAATCCTAAAAGGATTTTTTCATTTTGTCTTTCTTTTCTTATTGACTATGTTCTTTGGCACTGAAGTTGTTGAAAGAGCAATATCTTCTGTGAGATATGTGAACGCATGCTCTGTGTAGGCAGGGTCTTCATATTTCACAGAAAACTATGACAGTCCTATTCTTGGGCTGAGATTTTTTCCACTGATGGGGACTGGGGTATTCTGAAGCTGTGTTTAGCAAACAAAGCTAACCTGGAGCCTAAAAATATGCATTGCATCTGCAGAGAGCCTGTAAGCCTGCCAAGGTAACCCTTCTGTGATATAAATCAAGGTGATACTGTAATGGTTGTACATCTTGGAACTACTGCAGCTACTGACAAGATCCATACCAAAGAAATGTGGTGCTTACTGGAAGATCAGATTATATCAGTCCCTCTGTGAATCACTCTTTTTTTTTCTCCCTCTGCTGTCATATCACCTGTCATGCTTAAGTGGGGAAGGTTCTTGGGTCTGGAATCAGTCTTTTCTTAAATATTTGCTTGACAAATGCACCTTCCAGAGCATAGCCAGGGTTACTGATGGAACCCTGAAATACTAACTACCCAAGTCATTACATAATTGAAATCTGTCCTCTATAGCAATATCTTTACTATTAATGGTATCTAATTACTTAGTAGATAGTAATGGTGTCTATTAGAATTTAGTATCTATCTATAGTAATAGCATCTATTAGTGATAGTATCTAATAATATCTGTAGCAGTAGTGTCTATCACTATTACTGATAGGTAGATTTTGCTTGTCTCCACACTAACACCAGTACATGCTGTCACCGTTCATACCAGCAAACTTAAAGTGGGCTTCAACCTAACTTGTGCTACAGTAGCATAAGATGATAAACAGTGAAATCAGGGACTATTTTTTTACCAGCTTTCTTAGGTGTAGTGCTTTTCACAATAAAGCTGTTCCACAGATTTTCAGGCTTTTCTTCTAAAAAAGGAGAATCCAAATTTTTTATAAGCCAGGAATGGAATTAGGACGTGGTAAGTACCAGGTTAGAACTGTAGCTGTAATCTTATGTTTGCAAAGTATTTAAAGAACAGCACTGGTTTTTTTTAAAAGTAGCAGTTCAACTGCAGTAATGCAAACCTTTTTCTGTGGTGCCTGGTAGTGATCTCTTTGCAGCTAAGCCACACCAGGCTGGTTTTGGTATTCTTATTCTTGTTGAATGATAATAATCCTACTGAAATTTTATCTAGACCATGGAATGAGGTAATACTAAGAAAGATGACATTGGAATGTGGCCTAAAATAAAGTAATAATCACACTTTATACCCTATTAAATTACAAACTGTCCATTACCTTAATAATGTGCTATTTAGTCCCAGTGCACTGAGTTCAAATACAACCCTGAAACTCAGATAACCACAGAAGTAAGTGTGTTAAAAATTGAAACACTTGGTTACAGCTGCAGAAGAGTGACTGAATTCAGGTTAAGCCAATATAAAACTTAACTCTTCATATCTTTGTATTTCGTTACTTGTAAGAGCTGGAGACAGGTGACTCATACCTTTGCTACTTTTTAAAGGACATTGGCATTTTCAGTATGTATTTAAAGTTTTAAATTAAAAAATATGCCTGTTATATTTTAATAAGTCTTCTGCCTTTCTCTTAAATTCAAGTTTTTGACTGAGTTTCAAACTTGTGAGGAAAAGCTGAGAAAGAGTCTTCATTATGGACCCTTCAAGAATTCAATTCAAAGGTATCATCACAAACATTGTTTTAACAGGGAAAAAAAAAATCTGGATTACATGAACTGCCCCTGAATGCTGCTGAATCACACTCTCCTGGGCAGCTCTTTTCTCAGGACTGAGAAAATGCCATCCCCATTAACATGGAATGGTGGAACTGACATAAGACATTTTCTGAGACATTTGGAAAACCAGAAGTATCTCTATTCTTCCCTTACCTTGAGATGTGAGTAATATCCAGCCTGCAATTGATTTGCACACAAATCTAGCAATTTCATCAGGTTTGTCTTCCCAGAAACCTAATTTAGAGATTTTCTATTAATACCAGATACTTCACCATAGGCTTTTCTTCTTGGCTCCCTGCCATCCTTCAGTTCACAGACACCCATTCCAGCTGCCACTAGCCAGAGGAAGAAACCAACAGGCATAAATAAATATTTGCTATCCTTGGTAAAACCTTTGAAGAAGGCTCTCACTCTGATTAGTGAAGTACTTCCCAAGGAGCAAATAAGATTCAGGGGAAAAAATACAGTGTATAAACGCACCATCTTAATATCCTTCCTTTGTGAATTTTGGTCACAGCTTCTTATATTCTTGATGGAAGTTTACCTCTTAGAAAACATTAAATACACTGCCAAACACCACTGAGGTCCTGCCTTACCAGTCAGCAGGTGACAAAGCTTTCAGCTAAGTCTGGTTTGTGGGATATTTATCCTTAAGGATGAGGCACAAATCAGAAATACGGCAACATGGTTGAAGTCCCAGAGGAAATACAAGTAAATGTGTGGTGGAACAGCTTCCCACTTCCCACTCAAAGTGATTCAGTACACAGGGAAGGTGATGGCCAACAGCACTGCTTTCCTGGTGGCAAGTGGGCTGTGACAGGGACCAAAAGATGCTATTTCTAACACACTTTTGGAACAGGGTGGAGAAAACAATAAATGTTTGATTCATTTTCTAATGTCACCTATCTGAAATTTTCCAGTTTCAGCCTGTGTCAGAGCCACATTAAGAGTTTAAAACTCTGCACAGCCTTCAGCACAAGAAGGAACATAGAGCCTTAAGGGTCCACCAGATTTCTTAAATCCGTGCTTGGATTACAGCATTGTAACCAATGCATGTAGGATGTAGGAAAATACTGTGAAATGGCAACTTCTCTTATTCTGTAAGGAATGCTTGTGCTGTTCAAGACTAAGATGAGTGTTTGTATTGAACAGATCTCCCTTGTTTGGAACAGAAGAAGCAGCCCAAATGCAGAGCATGTTGCCTCCTTGGTCCTCCTCCACCACCCCTGTTCCCACCACCATACTTCAGGCACAGCTGGGGAACTGTAAGTGTGGCTTTTACTTCTTTTACATGAGTTTTAATGACAGAGAATGAAGCATCCTCTCAAGCACTGCTTCCTGGTGTCACTCAGCAAACCTGCCTGGCTGTGCTGATATGGCTCTGTGAGGACAATCACTCAGCATCCCATACTGGGGCTTGAAGTAAATATCAAATAGATCAAGGAAGAGGCTGGATTTGTTCCAGCAGTTAATTCAATTAACTTAAAATATTCTCCTTACTCTATTTTGAAACCTTCTTAGAGTAAGCCAATCCTGAACTAAAGGAAATGGCAATGCAGTAAACCAGTAAGGACAGAAAGGCAATTTTCCATCCTGCACAAGGATTTCAGGATATTCATGATGTATATCCTGTTCTGCATCACATTTGCCTTACCTAGTAGGTGAAATGAAGGTCCTGAAATCCTCCTGTGGAATCTATTCTCACCATTTTATTTTGCAGAAACACATCTGCTTGAGATGCTGGTGTGCAGTTTTTTCACTCACCCACCCTTGCACAAACCTGCTCTGTGTGATATCTGTCCATACACACATCCTCACACACGCAATGTGCAGGATGCAATGGGAGAATGATGCAGCAATTTGCCCAGTCACTCTTACTGCAGGTTCTGCTCACTACAACATATTCTCCATCCCAACATAAAGAATTTTTCTACCTACCTGGTAATTCCTATTTTTTGATTTTAATATTCATTTACCATATACAAACACTGCAATTATTGCTAGTGTTATGAAAATAATTATTAGTAAGATGTCTAAGCAAAGAAGTAACCCAAGAAAAAAAACAGTGTAAAAGCTTCCACTGCCTTCTGAGAGATCAGGATTGAACTCAGGGTGCTGTTCTCTCCAGACCAAAATTTACTTGCCTTCACCAATGACAAGATCTCTTTAGGAAGGTGGTGTACTCCTTCAGGGAGGATGAGACTGGGACCAGGGTCCCTGAGATTCCTGCAAGCAGCTCAGAGTAACCTGAGCCTAAAATCACTCTTCACACCATCTCTCCATAAAAACACAATATGAAAATAAGCAGTAATGAGCAGGGTGGGAGACGTTTGAATTAAAAAATGACCAGTTTGTTCTTTGGAGCCTGCAGTCAGAGCCTTACTGGGAAATGGCCTTTCACTGGCAAGCTGAAGATCAGTTGTTTTAATCCAGTGTTTCTGGCTCAGTGTTCATCTGCATTTCCAGGAGAGACTACTTTTGTCACAGGACATAAACAAAGCATTTTACTCATGAAAGCCTAATTCTGTAGTCAAGAGATGGGATATTCATTGATTGTTTAAGGCACTGGCTCTGATCTGCAGTGAATGAAAGCCTCTGGTGTCTTCTGGAGCGAAGTTCACACCGCCTGTGCCCTCCCTGAGTGAAGTCTCTATTATTAGAGCAAAGATGCTATTCTTGGAGAGGAGCTGCTGCTGGCAAAGTGGGACAGAGAGGGCAGGGTCAGGTCTAAGAATAGGACAGGGTCTCACGGTGGCTCAGAGGGGCAGCCCGGCTGCAATGCGCCTCTGTGAGAGGAGGAGGAGGAGGAGGAGGAGGGTGGGGAGGAAGCATGGGGCAGGAGCCCATGCTGAAGTGCTAATGTTCAAACACCCATGAAGATAACCTTGTGACAGGCTTCTCCCAAAGGGAGCAAATAAACTCTTTTAAGGCTGTAGTGTGTGGTGGATGGATTTTTATGTGTTTCTCCAGCAGGCTACGTGTGGCTGCATGTTCACTCCTATGTTTGATGTTTCATAGAAGCTGGATGTGGAAGAGCTGTGTCTTGAGCTCCAGATAATAGAGGGTTCCTCTCTGCCTGAACCTCACTGTTCTGCAGGGCCTCCTGGCCCCCAGGTGAGTGATGCATGTGTGATTAAACCACATGGTTCTCTCACTTGCTCCAAAGCCCTTACAAAGCGGCGAAACATGTGAAAATGCTTTTTACCACTCAACAAGAATGCCAAGCTCTGGCTTAATTTCATTTTGATATGACTTTGCATAAATCATGTAGGCTTTTTACCCTATGTTCTCATCCCTGCCTTGCAAACTCCATTCTGTTTCAAGTTCACCCTTCATTTTTGTGCAGTTTTACAGTGTGTAGCACCCGTCAAAAGTCCTGGAGGTGTCATCACTTCCTTCAGAGGCTCTTTGTCGGTTTTTTCTTTGCTTTAGACTCTGTTCTCCTTTTTTGTGATGACAAGAGCCTGTGGAGCGGATACAGACGAGATACAATGGACTGGAAGTGGAGTACACCCCTGAGAAGGCAAACATCTACACTAAAATCAGGGACAAGGAGGGCAGTGGGGTGGGATTCAGGAGGTGCAGGGTCTCCTAGCTTGACCTGCAACATATCTGCCTCTGACTTGCTGGATAGCCTCGGACAGTCTTTTTAAACTCACACCAAATTTTTTACAATTTATTTTTTCCAAAATCTTCAGAGGAAGGTCAGAAATCTTGGAATCACATAAGAGTTTGAGTTGGAAGGGACATTTAAATGTCAACTAGTACAACCCCTTACAATGAACAGAGTCTTCAACAAGACCACATTGCTTAGAACCCCATCCAACCTGGCCTGCTTCTTCTGAGGAAATGAACCACCTCTAGAGGAAATATTTTTATGATCATCTCCATATTGTGGAGAAGATCATCCATTTGCTTTTCCATTCCAGTTCTCTCAAGAGAAAAATGAAAGTTTTCATGGAGAGGTACTTCCAGTTTGTCCTGCAGCTCAGACAGTCCCAATCTATGTGCTATGCCTGGTGCTTTGGCACAATGAACTTCCTCAAGGCCCCTTGGGGCCAGTTTATTGCCATACAGCCAACAGCAGCCATTGCAGAGGGCCTGGCTGAGTAAAGCTGTGACTGAGGCTTTGGCAGCCTGAGAAGGTAACAAGCACCCAAAAAGTATTTAAAAAGTATGGACACCACATCAAAGTGAAGGCTCAGCTGTGTGGCAAAAAGCATGGCTTTAATTATTTACAAGTCAGTGCTTCAGAAGGTAATTGCAGGGTCTAGAAGTTGCAAGGTGGAAGCCCCAAAGACTTTGTTTTATAGAGTCACAGAATGGTTTGGGTTGGAAGAGACTTTAGAGGTCATCTAGTTCCAATTCCCCATGAATTTTTTCTTTATTGTTTTGCCATTTTGTCTTTGCTGAGATGAAGGATGAGGAAGATTCATTTAGTTCATGTGAGCGGAGAAGTGTGGTCAGAAGTGATGGGAAGTGTTTGCCTAGCTCTGTCTTGGGGAAAGTGTTCTCTGCATTATGAAACAGCCTTGCAGTGTGATTGGCCATGGTCCAGAGTTGCTGTACTTGTGAGAAAAGCACTTGTTATTTCAGTCTTTTCTAGATTCTTTTATTTAAAAAAAAAATCCTCTTGATAGTTTCTCTGACTTAAATTGCAAGAAATGTTAATTCTATTGTTCTACAAAGTCCATTGCTATAAATAATATTAATCTTGCAACCAAATGACCTATGATCCCTCCAAGAACATTTTTAAATAGAGCAGACTGGCAGGTTTTATCATAACAGCAGACAGTAGGACGGGTATAACGTGGCCTTGGAATTTTTAATTATAAGTTACAGGACTGTGTCTTGTACAGGGATGATGTTAGAGCCAGCAGTCTTCTGGGAAATACTTTTGTAACAATGGCCACCTGCAAAAAAATATTACCATTACAAAGACACATCTAGTAATTACTTCTGAATTCTTCTGTAGCTTGCATGGCTTTTAGAGGAGTTTCAAAAGCTCAGACTGTTGACTTATAGCTGAATTTTAATAAATTTTCATAAGAAGGAGAATTAGATTTGTAGTGGTATAACTTAGAGTGTAATTCCTCCCATGTGTATCCTCAGGTAAAATGAAATAAATAAGATAAAAATTGGTTCTGACTCTATTAGGATGCATTGATTTTCTCTATCAAAAACCTACAATATCTCTACTGATTAAAACAGTTGGAGTAATTTGTGTTTTAGGGTACATTTTGCTCCTATTAATGTACAATTTGTTCACATTTTGGACAGTATAAGACAACCAAGATCCAAACCTGGAGTGAGTGATTATTACAGTGAATATTATACTTCTCTGATGCGGGTTCATGGGATTTTTTTCCATTAATCACTCAAAAATAAAAGGTGATCTGTGATCCAAAGCATTCTAGAAACAAAATTGTTTCTCTGTTTTGTTTTTTTCTGAGATGGTGTTCAAGGTCTCCCTGGATTAAGAAGTCTCCTGAAAGGACAATCAGCTTTGTTTGACAGAGAGAAATATCTTCAGAATTCAGGAGTGGTGGCAATCTTCCATGTCCGTCCCATCCTGCAGAGCCCATCCCACATGTTTTATGCCACTTCCCTTACCACCCCTTTGGCTGACCTCTTTTGCCAGCTGATGTGGTGTCTCCATGTCCTGGTTGCTAATTCTTCAGGACTCTGATAACTTCTCAGTTATCAAGTCTTTAATTTGCCACAGGCTTGTTTTTCTTGGAGGTTCTCCTCATTTATGAGATTCCCCTTCCCTTCCCATGCCAGTCCAACTCTCCATCCTGCCATTCAGCAGTGGCACACACCTGGTGTTTGGAGGCCACCTTCAAACACAGCATCCAACACCTCAAACCTATGGGTTCACTGGTCCCAGGAGACATGTACAGGGTCAAGGACTGAAGGAAGACAAGCACTTCACTAATGCAGTTTAATAATAGTGTTCATTTTTCTCCCTAGGGTCCACAAGGAATTCCTGGTATAATGGGACCAAAAGGGGAGAAAGTAAGTGTCTGTTGTTTTGGAGTTTGATGTGGTTTTGAGGAGCAAAGAAGCAGGGGAGGGTGTTCACTTTTTGTCTCTTTAGTGAATAGTGAGCCTTATGAATGGAGACTTTTGCTTTAATTTGAATGTAGAGCTACGAATTAGTTTGAAGCTGAAATTTAAAAATTAGTCTTTCAGTGTTTATTTTCAGTCTTGAAATATTTTTTATGGCTTCTCATGGCCGTGACCTCTGTTTAGGGTACGCTTTGAGAAAGCACATCAGGTGCAAAAGTCAGCAGTCTTACTGACCCATAGGCCTTTGAGCTCCCTATCCCTCCGGGAGGATGTGAGGAGAAGAGTTCTCCGATGCGGTGTGAATTGTATGGGACAGCTCAGGGTATTAAAGCTGGCCTATATGTTAAATTATATTTTCAGAAGTGCAAAGATTTGCCCCATAATGATGCCTAAAGAATCTTATACCTGAAGCTGAGCATGTAATGATGTGTTTTGTTATACAAGATGTTGACTGTAGGTTTAGGGTTGAGAACACAGGAAAGACCAAGGAGTTCTGATACAGAAATTCTCATTTTACCTCTGTAAGCGAAGTCTTGAGCACTGTGAAGATATTCAGAGTGTTTTGTTTGGTGGTGTTTGTTTATTTGTTTGTTTGGGGAGGGGATTATGGGTTTGCTTGTTTGTTTGTTTGTTTGTTTGTTTGTTTGTTTGTTTGTTTTTTAATAGAAATGCATTGATGCATTGACTTAAGAACCCCTGTGCTTCATATGGTACCTACCAGGCTGATATATTTCTCTTTCTGGCAGGGGGAGATCGGCAGGCCTGGAAGAAAGGTATGAACACCAGTGCTGCCTCAGAAATCCATCCAATATTTAACAGCAGCTGCCAGGGAGAGGTGCAGACAACAGTTCAATAAAAACTAGCTAATGTAGAAGTTTAACCCGTTAGTGCTTCTCTCACTGGTACCCAGGGTGAATGGTAGGGAGCTCTGGCTGGAGAGCTGCCCCAGCTGGTTTGAATTTGACAATTCCCTGAGCCAAAGAGTGGGGCATTACCTGAACTGTCTATGTGGACAGGGGAAGCAGATCATGGGAACTATCATAGAAGGGGTACCAAAAAAACCCCAAAGCAAAATCAATCTTTTTACTCCTCCGAAGTCTAAACAAGGCTCAGCCCGATATCCCTGAAGGAAGAATAACCATTAATGATTATCCTTCCAGAGCTCTGGCACCAGTGCAATATGCTGACTACAATCCTATGCTTGGGGACATATGAGCCGTGATATATTGTCAAAAACATGTGTTCCTACATGTGATGAAACAGAATACGTTATCTCAGTCACTAAGTACATCCATTTAATGTAATTAACTTTAAAGAAGGCAGAAATGCAGGATGAAATCAGAGATATGCAGGGGGTGGTCACTAACTAGGAAACGAAGTACCCTTCTAATAATACACCAAGGATTTTGACACCTTTCTAATAATATACCAAGGATTTTGACACCAGCTACCAATCAGTAATTCAAATAAATATAAAACACATAAACAGAAGAGGTAATTTTCTTTAATCTGTTTTCAAATGCTCTACAGTAAACAAAAATATTATTAATATAAATTCAATGGTTCAAAACAGTAATGTCTTCGAGAGAGCAACCTACCAACCTACAAGAAAGTGCTAAACATTGAACACAGTACATCAACACTTACTCTTCTGACAAAAACAAGGAGGTTCTCAAAAAGAAGTTCTCAGGTTGAAAAAAAAATTGTACAATTTTTTTGTTAAAAGCTGTCTGGCCCGTGAGAGTTCACTCTTGGCCCTGAATATCATGATGACATTTCTGAGATCACATTGTCAAGCAGTGTAATGCAGTGGAATAGCATTAATCTGCAGCACTTTGGGGGATATTAAATAGTGATTTACAGGCAGCAATTAAAAGAGATAAATAACTGTATGTACACATGTAGTTATTGCTATCATATAGTAGTTAATAAAGAGCAATTAGAGCTAGCCATATAGGGATGTTCAGAATAAGGACCATAGTAATAGCAATAGCTAGTTAAAGATTTGGTTCTGCTCTCAACATAAATTGGATTTGTATGGATACGAGTACACGAAGGTCTTTTTATCCCCTATGTGCAGTAGTGACCTGTGTAGAAATGGTGTTATGTGAACTGTTGTAATCAATGTTTTCTGTTCAAGGGCAGACCAGGTTCCCCGGGCGTCCCTGGGATGCCAGGACCAGCAGGATGGCCTGGACCTGTGGGGCCAAAGGTAAGGCTAAAATTCACATGGAACAAACTGTTCAGCATCACAGACTGAACAGAAGAGCTGTCCTGGGAAATCTCTATACAGCTAACTTGCAGGAGGCTGGGAAGCTGCAGCAGTGCAGGGACGCTCTGTGCTTGTCCCCTCTCTTACACTGCTCTGCAAAGGCCTGCCAGTCTAGGGTTAGGTTACTCTGCCTTCAGCCCAGCCCCTGTAGCACTTCTTATGTGGATTAAACATGTCAAAGAGAAATTGAAAATTAATGCAATGCAAACTCACTGATAACCACCAGTGTCTCACAATCACGTGAATCAGTGTTTCTAAACTGATTGCCATCATCATGACTATTGTTTATGAGGATCACTTTGCCTGAAGGTGTACTGTGAGCTGGTGTGATCAGAGGGAAAATACCAGGCTGGTATCAGAGATTACAAATCATGAGAATGGCTGATCACATCTTTGAAGTTCATTCCCATACGAACAAATATTAATTCCTGTTATTTCTATTAACTAACAGCAGAAGAAATGACATGCTTTGCTACTGTAGAGTGGCTGCTTCACCTGCTTTTGTTATAAAAAAAGCTTCAGTACAGTGTTTTAGTGAGTATTGGTTTATACAAAGGTGTAACAGCTCTTCATAGGAGTTGATGTTTATGGAGCTTCTACTGGGACTTCTGACATAACTTGCTTTTCTTCAAACTAGGATGCATTAGGACAAAGGACTGCACACAGTGTCTAGTTTGAAACTGCTTTTTCTGGTGACTCTTCGACTCTCCATTTGTTCTATGAAGGTTGATGCCCTCACCTCAGAGGATGTGATGCCATAGCTCTTGATACTGCAAGAATAGCAGTAGGTGACTTGTGAATGCAAGCCACATCTGGGAATCAGACTTTCAAGATCTTCGCAGCCATGTTAGATGAAGGATATCATCTAGTATGTGGGAATGTAGGCAAGCAACCAGAAAGTATGCACTGAAAAGAAATCACTTTGAACTGAGATGGGAAATGGTTCCCCCCACAAATGCATTGTGTGCTATGATTTACCACAGTAGGAGCAGTGAGGGCAAAGTTCAGTGAACCCCTTCCTTCATAGTCTTAGTAAAGGAAGAGAGCAAAGCAGACAGAAAACTCATTCACTTGGTCTTTTCCTTATAATCAGTTTTGTTTTATTTATGTAGTCTTCCTAATCTTGATTCAATCTCCTCTACCTACTGCTATGCTTTTTCATCACACTCCTAGAAGCGTCCCTCATATTCAGTAGTAATACTTTTTCTTATACTTTAACTGCAAGTCCTACTTAATGTTTGATTTTGATTCTTCTGCTTTTATTGTCTCTTCTGATACTGATCCCTCTGTTCTTTAGGTAGGTTCACTGTTTCATCTCTTCTGGTCTTTATAAATTTCATTTTCCTGTCAGTCAGCAAAAGCTCCAGCTGAATGCAGTAGAGAAGATCTCTGTGGTCACTTCAGTGGCTCGTGTCTTTCTTTCTTTTCTCCTCATCTCTGATCTTCTCAAACTTCTAATTCTCATCTTCACCATAGATATTTGCTGCATCCCCTTCTTGCTGTAAATCTCCAGCAGGCTGCTATTTGGGTTTTTTAAATGATGTCCACCTCTGTGGATATTTGTTATTTCTTCAGCTGGGTCTTTTTGTCTTCTCTTACTTGACACAGCCTTAGTCTGTATTTCTCCTGCTTCATTCCTTCAAGTCTTGTCTGAACTTCTGCAGGGGCAGCAGCCAACAGGAAAATCCTCTCCATTTCTCAGACAGTGAAAGCCAAAGGAGAGTAAGAGCCATATGTGTTCTGCTGGTAGCACTGCTGCATGTCTGGGGGTCTACTCTGTATTTCATGCTAACTATAATTAGCTGACAGCAGTCAGAGAAGTGGTTGTGAAGCTTTTTCATTATTTACTGGCTCCAAATGACTGCTCAGCACATGGTGTCTTGGAACTAGAAGAAAAGCAGTCACTATGCCTCCACAGGCCACCAGGCATGCAGCAAAGTGCCTTTCTTTCCTGCAGCTCAGTGGAGGTGATGCTGGGTGGACACAATGCACCTTCATGCAGAAAAGGATGCACTGCTGCTGGTGGTTTGCTTGCATGTCCTTTAATAACATCTGGGAAAAGAGAAGCAAAAGTTACCCACACAAGAAAATGCAAACAGAAGAGTAAGATAACACACGAGGGCTTGGGCAGAACATGACTGCATTATAGACCCTGGTCTGCAATGCTACACCAAGGTCAGGCTTAACTGTTTGACATAAAACCTGAACCACTGAACTCTCAGACATTCAAATATGACCTCATCAGAGAGCCACATTCAATAACTCTCTTTATTGACCCCTTTAGGGTGAAAAGGGAGAATTGGGTGTGATGGGATTGCCAGGTACAAGAGGACCAATGGGCTCTAAGGTTTGTTAACCAAACACTGCATTTTCAGACATTGGTTTCTAATGCTCTGCTGACAGCTGCTTCCCTCACAAATTTTCTGGAAAGCATTTATCAAGATTTATCTTTTCTAATACAGCTAAAAAATATATTCTACATCAAGCAAGGTTATGTTGTCTGGTTGGGCTTGGCTGTGTTTTTGGCTTTCCATAAAAATGCTTTGGTATAAATTATTGTAATTTATTTTAAAGGCAAGTTCAGATATAATTGTATCCCACTAGAAAAATGTAGTTCTTAAGCATATCTGCAGCGTTATATCATGTCTGCAATGTTTTCCACTTGCCTCATAAGTCTGTGGAGACAATTTTGGTCCCCTACTAGAACTACATGTGTGCTGACACTTGAAATAAATTATGTAATCAGTTTATTCAAATAAAGGACTGGAAGGAAGAACTAAATATCTTTGTTTATTCTATGTTTCTTTAAGAGAAACTCAATTTTATAATAATGATCACACTAGACTACTTAAGTATAACTTAATTATGTTCCATGGGGGAAAAAAACCAAACAAACTAAACAGAAGAGGAAGATTATTGTTAAAATTATTTTAGATTATTAATCATGGCATCTAATGCTTTATTTACTCTCAGTTTAATTTTATTTCACTTGTTTCAATTTCAAAGCATTATCAAAGCTGCTGGCTTTACCTGGCTTTTTCATAATGGCTTTTGGGCTGAGTTGTCTTGCCTTTAATTCCTATTTCACAGTTCTGTTTCAGTGCAATTTTAGGAGCTGTAAATATTCATTTGCATTTACACGTTGATGCAATTAATTATTTGTGCTTCGTTCTTTTTCTTCACTTCAAAGTTTGAAAGTCCGGCTTCTTGGGTGATCTTGAAAGCGAGAAGCATTAAAATATCTATCATTCCCTTTAGGGTTTTCCTGGAACTAGAGGAGAAAAGGTCAGTGTGACAACAGAATAATATATCATTTAACATTTGGAAACACTTATGTTAAAAACAAAAGTATCTGTAGAAACGAGATTGAATTTTGATGAAGTCTAAAGGTCCCACTGAGAAATGAAAACAAGTATTGAGACAGAGCACAGTCTTGTGGCTTGGGCTGGGGTGCTGGAGAAGTGAGTTTTACACCCTGTAGACTTGTGATCAAGTTGCTACAGTGAAACTCACTCCAGGTTCCCCATCTGCAGCATGGGTAAAATAATCCTTAATTGTTGGTCTGGTTTAGTTAGGTGATACACACTTAGGCACTGAGACAGTTTGTACTCTAAGATCTTACAGTATGGGACCTGAACTGGGTAAAGAAGCCAACTGAGGAAAAAAAAAAAATCAAATTTTAAAGCATTATGTCCAGGAAAGCATGTATTTAAAGTAATTATCTGGGGAGAATAAGTCCCTTTTCATACAGTCCTTACCCCCAGTTCTGTTATGGTATCAATAATGAACCATATACCTCACTCTGAAGATATTACTGTATTCTGTTGGCTTCAGTAACATATTGTGTAGGAGAAATATTTTTTGCTTCTTCATGAAATGGTAGTAATTAGGCTGTTGTTCCCCCATTATCTCTCTCCAGGGATCCAGAGGTGACAGAGGTGACAAAGGAGTTAAAGGAGACCAGGTAATTTTCTTTTCCAAATGGCTATGAATGTGCATCTGAGGAGCAATGTACTTCTGACAGGGAAAAACAGGAGGGGCATGGAGGAAAGGAGCCTGGAAGCATCTTCAGGAAGGGCAAGAGTGGTGAGGGAAAGCAGCGGTCCCACCTGATGTGAGGGTGGTGGGGCAGCTCTGTGCCTGTGTGCCCCCAGCCCAGTGCTTAGGGGGATTGAAGAGTCCAAGGAGAATTTCTCTGGAGGTCACCCCAGCCCCTCCTGGGCTGTGCAGTCCAGAACCACGGTAGCTTCCCAAAATGCTTTCAGCTGGAGGTATGATAGTACGAGGGGGGGAACAGAAGGAGAGTTTCGTGGCCTGTGGGTCCTTTCAACTAAGAAAGGAAAAGTAAACTGCCTTAGGTGCAAATGGAGAAATGCCATTCCCAGAGGCAGGGTTTGGGTGCTGTCCAGGTAGCAGAGCTGCCTGTAGACAACAGCACAGTCAGGATGGTTTTTCCACAGAAACTGGCAGCAGAGGATCAGACAGAGGGGTAATGGTACCATACAAAGAGCTTTCTAGTAAAATTTTGCTTATAAATCTCCACCTACTGCATTACCTGCAGTGCTGAGTCAGTGCAGGGGTTTTCAACTAATATCCACACATGGCACTTGTTTTCTTCCTTCCAGGGAAGGTGCTGCTTTATCAAAGATCACTACACATTTTTTGATTATTTTTCTCCTTTGACTTTGCAGGGAGAAATTGGCTTCCCTGGAATGCTAGGACAAAAAGTAAGTGGGCATGATGTGTTGGGGAGTTGTGTTAAATGCTTAGACAGGGTCAATGAGTGGATTCAGGGCCTTCCTGGAAAGTATAAGACATTGAGGGTCTTGCTTGACTCAATGACCAGCACTGCCTGGAGTTGATAAAATTCTTTAGGCTTTTTAGTTTAGGAGAAAACTCTCAGATTTAGCTCTTTGCCATCGTTTCTCTTTTTCCCACCGATTGCTTGTTTACTCATAATCTTCCTCCTGTTTAACATACTCAAACTCTTGTTTATAGATTCATAACTGCCCTAATTGTTTGGGTTTTATTCACCTGAAACTAATAAATATTTCCTTCTTGATACTCTGAAACAAAATGGCACTACTGTAAATAGCAATGATGACTCTGATCAGCTTTATGTCATCATTATTCTGTACTTGAAAAACTATCAAGATTCAGAGGTTGGCTTATGGAAAACCTAAAGGTGGATAATTTCATGACATAATCATATCTCTGAAATTAGGAAAAGGAAACAATAGTTGCTTCTAAAGAGATTAGAAGATGAGTAAATTCGCCTGCCTTTCCCTGAGCATTTTTATCACATGTGCATCTTAACAGCAAAGCAAAGTATTGCCAGGGGATCAGAGAGTTTTCCAAGCCTTGACCTCTCCAAGTCTCTAAGCACGTTTCTGATCTCATTTGCCCTCATCCTTAGGAAAAGATTTTTCAGGGGTATGTGGGTAAACGGTATGAGATTTTTTTTGTTACTTTATGTTTGTTTTAAAACATTTTATTATACTTTTGGATTTCTAAGAAAGAAACAGTGCCAGAATTATCTAGAGGAATCATGTGAATGAAAGCAATGTGCACCTGTTGTCTTGGATGGGGCGAGCATAACCATGTACTCACCTCCTGCTTCCTTTCCTCTGCAACCACCAAGGGAGAGATGGGCCCGAAGGGACAGTCTGGAGTACCAGGACACAGGGGACCTATAGGAAGACCTGGAAAACGAGGCAAACAAGTAGGATCACTGTGTTTCCTCTTCCTGTGCCTCGTGGCATGTGTGTGATTGTGTGATCTAAGCTCTTGTACCATGCACTGTATTGCACAGGGAGTGGACAGAATTCCTGAAGACCTCACAGGCATGCACAGGCTACACAGGAGTTAAAGCCTCAGCTTTAGGGCTGGAGTCTTGTCTGCAGCATTCAGCTCTCTGCCCATGCCTCATGGGAAAAGTTGTATTTATCCTGGATTGGTAATTAACTCATTTAATACAATTTGAGCAGACCTTGAAGGCTTCCTTTGAATCCTAACCAACACAGAGCTATGGTCCCAGCCCCACCTGATGGGTAGAGAGCTCAAAATTATGCTAGCAGAGCTATATTTTCAGACTTTCAGATGAATTTTAAAGACTAGGGATTGTGTGTAAATTTGACACTGACTCCACCACTATAGCATTTCAGTGGTAGGGGCTTAGCTAAGGGAAGTGTTTTATTTGCAGTCTTGTTATGCCCAGCATGGCAAGGAGAGGTACATTCTTGCTTCACTGTTGCTCTGATAAGAACAGGCAATAACTGAAGTGATAAAATAGCCAATGTGAGGAGAAAAAAAGGGAAGGTGTTAGGGAGGAAATAGTAGGTCCCCAAGGAAGGAAGGTACATGCAATGGAAGTCTAGATGACCAAATAGAAAATATTTTTTGTCCTAGATTTGTCAGGTTTTAAAAGCTGGTGTTTGCTCTTTGCTGGTTTTGAGGTGTTTGCTTTTTTTTTTTTTTTTGATGAACTCTGTTCATCCATCCTGCCTGTGTGCTGTGGAATATCTTTGCAGAACGTAAGGCAAGAGAACATGCAGCGCCTGCAGAGCAGCTTGAACACCGTGCACTCCTTCTTTGACCTCAGACATGTCACCTTACACAGTGGCTTAATAAAAAAGTGGTGACATAAGCATGTCATAAATTAAGGCAACACTTAGTGTGACTAAAAGACCCTATAGTCTGGCCCTAGATCGGTGTTTCCAGTCCCAAGGCTCAGTACACAAACCCCTTTCTGGTGGCCTGAAAGCAATCTTAGCATTGATTCAGCATGAGAAAGGCTTTCCCTCTCTGTAACTGGTGAGCTTGCTATTTCCTTTCTTCTTTCCTAATCCTTTGAAAAAACTGGGGAGTGCCATTTTAAGGCTCTGTGGGTCTGGCTGCCACCTTTAAGTGCTGTAGCTGTCTGGCTGTTTGTTCAGCTGAGAGGATAGTTTCCACCAGCATGGGGCCATTTCCTGTCTCTTGATCCAGCTGACATGCCTAGATAAAAGCAGCTAAATTAAGCAGGTGTCACTTCCACTTCCATTTTGAGATATGTCTTGATTAGCTCACTGACTTCTTCGACTCTCCCTGCCTCTGGGGTAGGCACTCCCTAAAAGGTAGCCAGGAGGTGGGAGTCACAGGTCACAGCCCCACGGCTGCTAACTGAGCTGTAACACCCAAAGCTTTATAACTTGGGAGCCGACCCTAAGCAAACCCAAGCTTAGGGTTTCAGTCTTGAGAAGGAGGAATGACTTAGGGCTTTAGATAATGCTACTTTGAAAAACGGACATGGATATAAATATTGTCAATGGGAAAAGCTTCTCCGAATGCCATGGGCACATATGAAAAATAAACAAGCCAAAAACACTGAACATCCACCCTTGATATTATAATTTAATCTATCAGTGCTAAGCAGGAGAGCATTAAGCAATCATTCCTCCAAAGCAGGGGACACAGAAAATAGCTTGTTTTCAGCCAGTACATGTCTGACTGGCACTGCCTCTGTCAAATTGCTGCTGTGTGGGGGAAAGAGATTTCCCACAGTCTTCTCTGGGGCTGCAAAATGCTGGCCTGCTGGTTCTGTGTTGCGTAATGTAAGAAGTGATTAGAGATCAGCATCACTGACATTCACATAAATCCTGGGATGTTTTTATGGCTCAGAGCCTACCTAATAGGATTAAACAAAGCAAATATTCAATTAATTCTTTATAGGCCGTGGCAAAATCAGCCTTCCTCTGCTGAAATGGTGCAAGTGACATTCAAATGTATCAATGGGATGTAACATATTATATAACAGCAATTATTTCAGCATATATTACTATACATGCTTTGCTACTCCTAAATTAGACATGCAACCATTCGTCGTATGCCTTTGAATACACATTAAGCTGGAATTACACCATCTTCAAGGAAATAATCTTTTTTGTCATTAAAAGAAAGCTTACAAAGTACACGTAATTTTTATTATGCTACATAACATGTCCTGTTACATAAAAATCAAGTCAGATTTTTAAACTTTAAGCTATGTAATACACTTCTGAAATATAAAGCTGAGAAATCCAAGCCTTGGAGAGTATATGAGCAGGAAGGTAAATACAGTTATTTTTAATAAGTGTCACTGTATTAAATTCAGGAGCAAAAAATGAGAAGGTGCCAAACAGTTCTAGGTTGAAACTTCCAAATGCCTAAGGGTATGGTTGCACAAACAAGATCCCATGAGGCAAATTAAGGCTGATTTTAGAGAATATTAGCTATTGCATGGTTGTGGTGTGCAAGCCCCTCTCCCACAGGTAATTTTGCTGCCTTGGCTGCCAGAGGGACATCATTTGTCAGCACAGCGTTGCTAGACATTAACCTGCACTCGGTAAAGCCGAGCTCTCACTTGGCTGGTGGTGATGATGTGTTAACACAGATATACCCATGGTGAAAGTCAAGGAGATTCAGGAATCCAGGCACCTCAAGCACTGCTGAAAATGGTGTGAGCTTCAAAGTCATTAGAGTGCCCCTGAAACTAAGACTGGGAAATGTCACTGTGGAAGGCCTTGACAACTCCTCAGTGATGTTCCCCTTTCTTTCTCAGCTGCACTCACTCCTAGAGAGTTACAGGGGTTAAAAACTCATCCTTAAAGCAAGGCCATCAAATGTTTGAAGTCAGAGCAGGGTGGTTGCTGGCTCCTCACAGGGCAGCTCCCGGTGGCCATTCCCATTTGGAGCAGCAGTCCCGCCTGGCCAGGCCTTTCTGTCCCCACACAGGAGTGGGGAGCACTTCACCCCTGAGGCGGCGTCAGGAAGCGCACTCTGCGAGCTTCTGGCAAATCTCTTGGCTTTCTTACGTGGGAAGCCGGTGTTGGCTGGAAGAGGTGGCTTGTTGCTAAGAGTTTAGTCAGTAAATGGATGTCACTTCTCTTCTAGGGGCTCAAGGGAGACATTGGACCGGCAGGTGTCATGGGCCCACCGGGTCGGCCTGGTCCTGTGGGCCAGCCGGGCCCCCCTGGGCCGTCAGGATTAGGTAAGCAGGAGATGAGGTGATGTCCACAAGAGTGGGCAAACAGGACCCTTGTACCACAAACCAGTATGATTAATGCAAGAGCCCATTTATTGTTTACATTACACTTTTCTTACACACTTCTGCTGCTGCTGCTGTTCACACGATCATGCATGACCCAAATGGGTCTCTGTGCTGTCCATACTCTGCGTGCACCTTTCAGAGAACCTGATTGGTTCCAGTTCCAGATGGTACAGCCCCTCTTTTTATCTGCTTTATTGCTGTTTTTTTATTCTGTTTTCCAACAGCTTCTTTCCCAGTTTAGAATTGCTTATATTTCTGTTGCCTTGACGAATTCTTGAGGTCTCTGATAGTGATAGCTGAAGACAACTTGGCTGGGGCCTGTAAGAGGATTTGAATGCCTCACAACACACAGGAGTGTCCCAGCTCCCCAGCCCCTCCTGACTCACCAGGCACACGTGGACCCCTCTGCACAAAGTGCTGCAGGGCTTTGTTTGCTTCTCCACTGATGGCAAGGAGAGGATTTCCCCTGAATGCGGGTCATGCCATCCTTGTCCACTATAAGGACTCTATACCTTACTTTAAAACCTACTTTATGGCTTTTTTATGTTTCAAATAAAACCAAAAGTAAAGCCTATGTGGTCCCTGAGGAACTTTTGTAGATGGGGACAATGAAAAGCCATCTGGTGGCCTCAGAGAGACTCTATCATCAAAGGTCTGCTTTTCCAGGTATCCTGGCTTACAGTGAAAAACTGTGATTGCTAATCAGCCAGGACATGCTCACCCTATGCAGCTCTGCAAGAGAAAAACGGATGAGATTCAAGTTACAGTGGCATTAAGGAAAGAAGGGAAGAGAATGAAAATGAATAGGAGTCAGGAAAAAAAGAGCAGTGGAGAAAAACTCTCTATATAATTAAGTGCTTGAGATCTATGCCCACTGCAATTGTGTGTGTTGCAGAAAGAATGAGACAAACGTTTAATTAACTGGTAATTGTACAGCTTCAGAGCTGTGCATGCACAGGAACCCTGGTCAGCTTGTGGGTCCAAATACGGACACGAAGGACAATACAGGACCCACAGTGCACAGTGTCACTGAACCCTCAGGAAGGGTTTCTCACCCTGGACTGGATATAAATGAAAGTACCTGGAAAGAAAAGCAGAACACCTTACTGTTGCTTCAAATGTACAACAACTGTTTGTTCTGCAGCCAATCTCTTCAATGTCCCCTTCCATTTTGCTTTCCCTTTTTCTTCCCTTGCTTACATCTGTGGACAGGAGGTCTCTTCTTGTGGTGGTGTGGAAACGGAACATCTGTGAAGCTGGACACAGCTTCAGAGTTTTCATATATCTCGTGTCTCCCATTAAGAAGCATCTTCGCTTGAGTAAATTAGCTAGAAGATTTCAGAAGGCAGAATTTTCACCATGCTGATGGGAAGGCAGCCAGGACCTTGAGATTGCTTTTTAAAGGCTTTATTCCATCCATAGAAAGTTTATGTGTCAGGGTTGTTAATCTTTTCCCTCTAGAATATGAATTCTGATCCTAAGAGACATTTCTGTAATGATGCCACTGCTTGCAGAATGAACATATTGGCTCATTGTCTAAATCTGCAGAGCAGTGAATCCTTGCCAAGGTTTGAAAGTCAAAAAGCAGTATTTTTTTTTATGTTTAATTAAAACATTAAAAAACTCCTGTATTTTTAGTTGGGTTTTTGCTGTACAGAAACCTGTGAAGCAGCATTGCTCAAGTGGTTATACAAAGGCACAAAGTCCACTGTGTTGTAGATGCATGCAGAGTCTGACTACAAAACTTGGTGCATAGGTGCTGTAGAGTGATCTGTGTATTCATCCTGCCCTGAATTTCTGTAGCTTCAAACAGGCTGACATTTATTCTAAAGAAATGGTCTGTCTCTTCCTCTATAAAACTGGTAGAAAAATTCAAAAGGCCATCCGAAATAATACAACTGTGGTAAAAATCTGGCATCTTACTCCTGAATTAGTGTTTCTGGTAACCCTTCAGCTCCCAGTGGATTTGGTGGGAGATGTGCCTATCTGGAAACTTGGGTAAATGCATATATCCACCTGACCCGTACTTTTCCCACGAGGGCTGTGTTTGTGTGTTGTGTGGTAACTTCATAACAAGGCAACCTGGTACTCTGATTCCCAGGGCAATTTGCAATAGGACCAAAGGGAGAACGAGGACTTCCAGGGCCTCCAGGGAGATGTCTCTGCAGAACTCCACAGCAGATGAGTAACCCATCTTATGAGGAATCTGTGTTTGGACACAGCTACCCAACAGTTCCTGCGGTAAGCAGGTTTTCTGGGAGGGGTTATGGGCAGTTCTTAAGTGCTTTTACTACAAGAGATGTTGTACTCACTGATTTTTTTATTTAATAGGGCAGTGTGTGATTTCTAGTACTCAAAACCTCTGTGATCCAGCTGGTGCAAAAGAGTTTAGTCTCATAGATAGTTGTGTGATTGATGTGCTGAAGTGCAGCTGTTTCAAAACACCAGTCAGGTAGCACGTGTTTGAAAAGCTTTTTCAAGCCTGAGGATGCTCTCTTTCTTTTATATGATCTGTTCTTTTTATTTCATTAAATCAAAATACATTTCAGATTGGTCAGTAAAGTAAGCATCTCTTTCTTGTTTTTTTTAAGGCAGTGGTTTCAGAATTGAATATTGGGGTCAAGCATTTCACTTATGCAATAGAACTTTCTCCCAAAGCACACACCCTCAACCTTGAACCAAACAGGAGTTTCCACAAACCATGAGAATCAGGTCCTGTCTGCAGATACATTATATAGCTAATAGCACACGTTATATAGCTCATTTCCAACTCTAGCCTTGAAAGCATTTTTATGAGCAAATTAGACAAAATAAAGGACAAGGCATGGGTGAAATGTTACCTAGCGATTTTTCATCAGTGATTTCTTTGGGCTTTGTAACTCCTGTTTATGTACTTTTCTTTCTGCTGGGCCCTGCCTTATTGCTCTGTGCACTGTAGCACTTAGTCAGCAATGCAGATGCTACCTAGCTGCTGTGTGCCAGCACAACCCAGCCACTCCACTCATGCAAGTGGAAATGGTGCAGTGTCTGGTTGTCTCTGAATGCCAATAAGCAGCAATTAGCTTTGTTAAAGCCCCATGTCTCACGCTGTCAGAAAGCTGTTACAGTGTGTGGAAGGGACACACTTAGAACACTGCCCCTTAAACTGGGTCACTGAGCTCAGCCTTTTGCACAAGTGTGTTGCAAATCTTGTCAGCTGTGTCAGCAGCTCACTCATCCCTGGCTGTGTTGCATCTGGAAAAACCCTCCTGCTGTTTTTAAAACACAATGGTGAGAGATGAATGTGTTGAAATAAAGGTGCATATCACATCACACCACATGCAAAAAAAAACCATAATGTACTTTGCAGCCTGGAGAACTCACAGGAAAAGGTATAAGGCTCACAGTAAAATGAGTAGGTCTTATTACCCTCCTTCTCCATCAGGCACAGTTTCATACTCAATGTTAAAAGATAGTAATGAGAGTGTAAGCATCTAAAATACCATACACTATGAGCCCCCAAGTGCCATTTTGTTGCCAGGAATGTGGGATGGCAAAGAAGCAAGGCTTAGCTCTGGAAATGAAGCACTTCCAGAGCAGCAGACCCTGTTTTCCTGCCTGCCCCATTTGTTTTACTCCCTCAAGTGTAAAGAGAGGGAGCTTAAACATCACTGCTGTTTATTCTGTTCAGATCCCCATGTAGCAGCTTTGAAGCCTGTCTTGCGCCACTTGTCAGCTCTTGTCAGGGTTCTATAGCTGCACGTGGATAAGATCCAGAGATGGTTCTCTCTGCCCTGGACCTGTGGTTTGCCAAAGCAGCACATCCTCAGTGCCCTCACCCACTGCACCCAGCAGCTCCTCCACTGCCAGCACAGCCAGAGGGCAGAATGCTGGTTTTCTGTCACTGGCTCAGATTCATTCCATTCTTTAAATCTTGTGCGATTTTAAAGGCTGATATCTGTAATAGTTTAAGACAGCACAGTTCTGCTATTGATTTCAAGAGAAATTGGAGCTCGGGGGCTGGGCCATGAGCTCCTGAACACAATTACAGAATCAGTTCTGTGCTGGCTTCCTATTTCTTTGCTTTCTTTCATTCAAGCTGAAGGCATTTTTATTCAACATTCCTTTAATGAAATTGGCCTTCATCCAGGGCTATGGGAATATTCCGCTATGTAAAAATTTCAGGGTAACTTGTTTTTAAAAGAGACAGTTCTGTTTATGCTGGTGAGAATCAGACTCAGCCCTAAATCCATTTTGCTCAGAAGCACACTCTTTGCTTTTCTTAATTTAAAAATGGCTTGAATCTTGCAAAAATTAAATTGGTTAAGATGCTGAAGGAAGAGATTATTTCCTAATGCCTCTTACATCCAATTTCAGTGACCAAGACATTAAAAAATGGGTAAGAGAGCAGCTTGTCCTAATTTTACCATTTGAACTAAATTTTTTTCAGTGTAATTGAAGACTTGGCTTTAGACCATAGTATATGCATATAAAGAAACATGCATTTTAGTGCCAGTAAAGTCTAAAGAAAGCACAAAATGGTAAAAGTTAAGTTTGTATTGAGCCATGCATTTTTCATAATAATTTATGCCTAAATAGTTATAGTCAAGCCACAAAAAGCACTTATGCCTATTTGGATTTTGCAATTGTTTCAGCATCAAACCATTTGAGCACCAGGAAGTTCTTCTCAGCAGTGATTGTGCACCAGTATTTGAATGATTTTTACCTGTGGATGTGCATTTCAAAATAGGACCATTGGAGCCTAAGTTAGGTACCCAGGAAACACCATTCTTGCCATGGGTGTAGGTTCTCACCTCCTCTGTTTCTGAAGACAACTGAACCATTTTTCTGTGTGATTATTTACCTATTTGAAGATTCATATGGCAAAACTAGATTCTGTGACACTGCAAAAACTTCTTGAGAAGGTTACCAATCACCTCTTTTTCTGTGCCCCAGATATTTGTGGTGAATAATCAAGAAGAATTGGACCGGTTAAACACCGAAAATGCCTTAGCTTTTAGAAGAGATCAGAGATCTTTGTATTTCAAGGATACCTTTGGATGGCTCCCAGTCCAGGTGAAAATATGACTGTGGTCTCAGAAAACTTGTGAGTGTATGTTTCATTGTGAAATACAGAACATACTTCTGTACTTGAGGTGTCATACAGAGTCAATTAAGCAAATGGGAGAAAAACTCATTTTTGAACACTGCCACAACTGTACATAATTCTGTAAATTTTGTTCACAGGAGTCCGTTACTGAGGCATTAACTCAGCAGTGGTGCAGGTTTAGCTAACCTCCCTAACCTCCCTGTGAACCAGGTTCCACTGGGGAGCAAACTAGAACAGAGTGCAGGGAATTACGGTAGTAAAGAGAGTTTTTATTTAGTACAAAATAAGGCAAAACTCACCAGGGTACAAAGCTGCAGAACAAAAACCCTGCAAACTAAACTCACATATTTCCTTATTGCTTCAAGGAGCTAAGCTGAGTTCTGTGGAAATTAGCAGCAGGATCCTTCTTGTGTCTACTGGCCTTTGGATCAGACTCTGTATAAACCCTCTGACCAACAAATAACAAGCCGTAAAAATCTGCTAGTGGGATCTGCCCCCCAGAGCCCTTCACCTGGGCTTGCTTCTGGCCTGGTTCAGTAACCACTGTGTGTTTGCTTGGTCAGCTCACCCCGTTCTATCCCGTGGATTACCGCTTCGAGGACGGGGGTACCTGTGGAGATGGGATCGTGCAGGATGGGGAAGAGTGTGATGATGGCAACACAGTGGTGACTGACGACTGCATCAGTAAGTTACAGTGCAGCAGGACTGGCTTCTTCCTACCAGGGAAGGTGCATTGGTTGTACACTGGGGTACACTGCTGTCTAAACCACACAAAGAGGGCTGCTGTGGTTTGTGGATCAAGGGCAGGCACAGGGAAAGGGAGGCACAGTGGCCACAGGGTGAAAATGGAGGCCTTCATGCATGTGGGTGGCACACACCAGCACAGGACAGAGGTGACAACAGCACTTCTCATGCATCCTGGCTAAGTCAGAGCCAAACCACTGCATTTCAGGGGCCACATCCAGCAGCTGCTTTACACACACACACACACACACCTTTCCTGGGGGCTGCCAGCTCTCTGTCTAAAAGCTGTAGCACTTCTTTGCAGTGCAGCACAGCCCTTGGGATAGACACTGAAGCTGGCTGTTTCTCATGGTAAGATAGATTCTGAGTTCAGAAACACAACTTTGAATTTTGTTATTCACTTGCATAGGGAAGATGTTGACCCACTACCTTCACTATTAGGTTTACACAACATTTAATTCATGTCTACTCCATCTTCCTTCCATTTTGCTGATTGTGGATAGCAAAGAGCACATAATTGTTCAAGCAACTGTGGCAACCTTCACTTCTCTCTCTCAGTTACTTTCATGGCTTGAATCCTTCCCCAGAGAACAGCACTACACCACCTCCACACAGTAGAGGTACTCTGGTGGTACTCTGTTGTTCCTAGCAAAGGGATGCTCCTTCACATTTCAGAACAGTGTCACTCAAGACTGAAAGATGCAATTCCTCATTTATATATCCCTCCATTTTTTAGCCTGACTTTGAAAATGGTGTCTATGCAGCCATGCCCTGTGCAAGTTTCTCCATCCACCTGTCCATCACCACCTTTCCCCTTTTAACTTAGGAATCACAGCCAGCTTCTCAATGACAACAGGAAAGAGATTTCAAAGGCAATTAAGTCTCAACAGGTCTAGGGAGATATATAAATAAAAGTCCCTCTAAGCTTGCCTGACTGCAGAGTACTGCAGAGAGACAGCAGGATCTCTCCTGTCTCCAGACATGAGAAAATGATTCAATTAGAATTTGCAATCAACCGTGGGGAACAACCATGCAGGAAAATAATGTTCATTAGTTTTAGTGCCTGCAAAATTATACACTGTATGTCTGAGGGTACATCATGTTTTCTGTGCTATGCACTGGGCTAAGCTTCAGGTCAATGGAGACCTTGCAATTCATAGATTTCTGACACTGATGTGATCCAAGGAGTCATCACTGAGTTACTTGGAAATGAGCACATTGTCATCATTCTTCTCCTGTGATCAACCCAAAAACAAAAGACTAGCCAAAGGTTAATTGGATTTTATTGTAAAATAGACTTGTTGGTCTTAGAAGCACCAATTTCTGACAAACACATCCTTGGTGCAATTAATTAATCATTTCTATTTGTAAATAACCCACTTTAGCTTCTTACAAACTCCCTATTCCAGAGTGTCTGTTTAATCCTTTGCTTAACACCAACAGATTATCCGAGAATATGTCAAAGGGATTTTAACTAAACGAATTTGTTCATACTGGAAAGTCATTCTCAATATGCTGTAGATACCAAAATCAAAGTCCAATTGCTAAAATGGCAAACAATAGCAAAAATTACTGCAGCCTTCATGTCAGTCACCATGAGAAAATGTGACAAGTCCCACTCACGCTCAAGTCAGTAGCAGTCAGCAATGGGAAAAGCACATTTTTGGCAACCATCATATAGCTTTTTTTTTATAGACAGGTTGCATAATTCCTTTCATGTGTGGCAACTCAGACAAACACAGATGCTGCACAGAATTGGGTAAAGGACTAGATTGGGAATTTCAAACCACTTAATGACCTAAGAGGGTTTTTTTTGAGATTGTGACCTCCCCAGGCCATTTATGTTAACTGTATTTTATGTCTCCTTTAACTTGCTTTGATAGTAATTATCTAAGGCAATAACAATTTTTAGAGCAAGTGCTGTTGTAATTCTGTAGTAATTATATTTAGTATTTATCCATTCTTTCCCTTGGTCAGTGAAATTAGGCTAAAAAAAGTACATTCTTTGTAGTGAAGAGTACTGCTCCTCCTAAGACAGCCCTTACAGAATGCCTTGCCCAAAATATCTTGTTTTGTACTTAACCCTTAAAAATCTAGTGCCATTTACTTTACCTGTTTCTTTTACATATGAAGTGCCTGGAAGGTATTTCTTTCTCTATTTTTCACCAGGGTGCCGCCGTGCTTACTGCGGAGATGGCTACAAGCATGAGGGGGTTGAAGACTGCGATGGGATGGATTTTGGATATTTGACATGTAGAACATACCTTCCTGGGTATGTAGGAGGAGGCCTTCACTTTGGTTTGGGGGGGGGTCTTTGGTTGCTCTGTTTGAGGGGGTTGTGTGTGTTTTTCCTTGCTTTTTTCTCTTTGCCAGCTTTAAAAGAGAGGAGCCTCACACACTTAAGCCTTGTTCTACTGGGACCACTGCAAGTAGCAGGGAGGAAAGAGTCTATCAAATTATTTCTGCATATCATTGACTTTAAGGGGTAAATCTAATTTCTCAGTAAGAAGTATATGCCTCTTACTATACAAAACAAATGAAGGTCACACAGACCTATGTTTGCCCATTTCTTGCCAAGATTTCCTCAAATGTCCAGCCATAACATAAGAAGAGTAGGAAAGACCATGAGATGATCACACTAAAGGAGAAAAACCCCATCAACCAAAGCACAGGCTGTACCGACCTCCTGCTGCCCTTCCCGTTAATGGGTGCTCTAGGGGCTTCTAAATCGAGCAGTCATCTGTCAGCTTTTCCAAGGTGCAGGAAATTCATTCACCAGCTGATGCAAAGCCATGCATCTGCTTAGCAATGTCCTTCAATTTAAACATCTGCTTATTGTTGACTTGCTTTCTCTGCCTTGGTTTAGGCAGCTTCCTCTGGTCAGCGTTTTGCCTCCAACAGCAGCACCTCTATTTAGCTGTCAGGTATTGTTACCGGCTAACAGGAAACATTTAATTTGCAAATTAAATTACGAGCAGAGCCCTCATTGTTCAGGGAACAATGATGTGCTAATTGACAGGAATAAGAAACCACAGGATGTCTTTGTAAGTCTAATGCTGTGCTAATCCTTCCACTGTAATTGTTGGAGCACTCCCTGTGTAAGAGATTACTAAAATCCAGAGCAGTAAACCTGACAAACCTGAAACGCTTTACAAAGACCTCATCTTCAGACAGTGTGGAACTGTTTTCTACTGTAAGAACTATTCCCTTCTAAGAGTCTGAAGTTTGATGCCAAAGATAGCACCACAAAAGCTTGAGGAAAAATTTATAAATTTCACTTTGCATGTATATTCAAGTTGTGAAGAGAGACAGAGATCTTTTTTGTGTGTAGTCTGCAAATTATCCACCGAACTAAAGAAAAAGCTGTGAATCATAAGTAAAGTGGGCTGAGGATGTGAGCATGGCACTCCCATGGGAGTTTTACCCCAAAGTAACCTTTCCTTCAAGAACTCTGCTGCAAGGATTTTCCCAATTTTTCACTCTTTCCAGCCCACAGATCCCTCCTCCTATTTCACACACCTTCTCTTCAGATTTTATGTTGGTCTGAGAATGTGGGTTATCCAAGGACATAGTTTTAAAGCTGCTTAGTCCACAGCTTGATGCTGTGGATGGGTTATTCACTTGGACCTGCCAGCAATGAAAACTCGTTTAAATTCTTATCAACAGCTCTGGCCAAGTCTTCAGTAGGTAGAGTCACTGCAGCTCAGTTTAAGTCAATAGAAAGACAAAATCTCTATTTTTCTTATTTTGCAAGGACTCTTCAATTTACCTTTTAAAAATTATTATTTCAAATGTGGGAATGTGTCACTCTCATTATTACAAGAACATGAAAAGTAAGTTAAAGGACAGGCACAGTCACGCCTGCTGAAGCTATTGGGAGTAACTGGAAAAACACTTAACTCAGACTGGCAGATATTTCGTTCCACAGCTCCCGTGGGTGAGCACCAGGGCCTTTTGCATCCGCCCCCACAAAATGCTCTAGTCCTGCTGCCAATAGGGATCTTATTTTTTTTTAACTGACATTACTGGGAGTTAAGTGTTCACTCATAGTTTCTTCTGGACTCCTGTTTAGCTGACAAAGGAGAACACAGTTGAGTACTGATGAAAATTGCCCTCCTGTTTTGTTTCCCATATGTTGCTGCATATTTATATTCTGAGGTTCTTCACTCCTACGGAGAGTTACATCCAGAAACCCTATAAGTGAACTATACCATGCTTTGACACTGAGATTTTCTCTTTTATTCCAGGTCTTATGGAAAACTGCGATGTACTTCCTACTGCTACATTGACTCTACACAGTGTCGATACTTCACATGAGGGGAGAGGAGGTGGGTACCATCCCATGTGGAGTGGGTGCTAGGTGCTACACTATCACCTATCCAAGAAGGACTGGGACAAAAAACACCCCACCCACCTCTGTGAGAACAAACAAAGACACGTCATGCTGCTGATGGCCATTTTGAGATTTTTTTTTTTTTTTTTTATGAATTCGTCAGATAGGGAAAAATAGGACCACTGCATCCTGTCTTAATAGAGAAATAAATGTCATTGTGTGCCAGTGAGACTTTCATGAGGCTGAGGATGGCAACTTGCTCTCAATCATAAAAGCGACATTAAACTACTGGAAGCTGCGTTTCATTAACCAGGAATATTGTATAACAATTACCTCCACTTAACACTGTTAAACCCAAATATAATCTCTTCAGGGGTTTCTTTAACCCTTCTGTGCATAAACACAAAGCATATCTTGGATGCAGTGTTTAGAGGGACTTTCTCTTTTATTACAATGTGAACTTAGCAAGTGCTGTATCCACAAGAGATTACTTCAGCAACAGTAAGGTTACCAATACTCCTTCATTGGTCAAAGGAGTTAAAGTTCTTTCAGAATCAGCAAATCAGCTAAATAAGCTGGTTAACATCACCTTCAAGCTAAGGTTTGTGTGTGTCTGTGCACTACAAGCAGTCGCAGGAGGCCTGCATAACACACCACAAAGGACAAACTGGACAAATAGACTGTGAAACAGCCAAGAAGTTCTCTCCCAGGAGGAAATCAGACAAGGAGGGAAGATAAAGAAGGAACATATTTCCATATTTTTCTCCTCTGTACGGAGCTGGCTGGGCTGTGCTTGACCCCAAGGGGCTGGGACAGCATTGGTTCCCTGCCTGAAACCATGGCCACGTACACAGTCTTCACCCTGGTGTCCACACTGAAAGGTCTTTACATGTGCAACCCCTTGTCCACCTGACCATCATCATTCTGGTCCCAGTTACAGCCTGTCCTGCCTTCCCCCCCTGCCACTTTCTGTTTCTGCTGCTGCCGTGTACCCGAGTGTGTGTGCTCACTTTTGTGTTGCCGTAAATCAGACCTCGGGGCAGTGTGTCTATGGATGCTCCGTCCTGCTCTGCAATGTACATATGGGTTTTGTTTTTTGGGAAAGTTGCTCCACTGTATCAGCTCTGATTTGAGTCAGGGTAATTATACACTTATTTATTACCAAGTAGTAAAGATCCAATTTCATATGGAAAGCATATTAAATGTTATGTGACAAAGAGTCTACAACAGAAAATGAAATAAAGAATGTGCAGAATTCAGGACTAAAGGCCTTAACACTAGGCATTGTTTTCATACAAGCCACTTTTTTCTGCTTTGTGTTAAATGTTGTACAGGACTGTGTGCAATGTGTGAGTTATCTGTGCCGGTGACAGCGCTGCAACAGCTGCACTGACACTGGCACTTCTGTAGAGGTTAAATAAAGGTGGACACTGTGTTATAATGATAGTCCATTAAAGCAATCAAGAAACACATGCAACTTTTACCACCTGCCTGGAAGACTTTAACTACGCATGTATAAAGTGATACTGGAAATCACCAATTAACAACAAAAAAAGAAAGAAAATTCATGTACTCTTCATGACTATCACTTACCTGAGCTATTTATGTTGCTATGAAGCCAAGCCACCAGCATTTGTAGCCCAGTTCAATAGTTTAACTTTTTTTTTTTTTAACTGAGGTCTTAATAAAAGGTCAAAGAACCACTGGGGCAAGAAAATTGCCATGAACTCTGGAAATCTGGGCACTAGCACAGCTTCCCTTTAATTTCCTGTGCTTGTGCAAGCAGCAGGTTCCAGCAGCATCACTCCACGAGGAGCAGGTGTAGGGTTGTTGGGAGGCTCTTGAGGACAGACACGCTCCCAGCAGCACATCCTGCTGGTCATCCCTCCGGCTGAACCCCCGGCAGCATCTGCTGGTGTTACCATCCTGGGCTTGGAGACACTTCATCTAACTCACCTTCTCCAAGGAGTTCCTCTCAACCTCCCAAAGGCTGGAGTCTCTGAGAAACTTGGTAATTCCAGTGGCCTTTCACCTTCAATTTTCAGTTGAATCATTTTTAATTAAATTCTCCTACCTCTGAAGGACATTGAAATATCAAAGCTACGTGCATGGATCATAGAATATGTAAACAGGAGATGTGATCACCCAGGTAAAACTGTACTGTGCTGCACATGCCCAGAAAGGGGCCTATCAAACTGGTCAGTCTGAGAACACTTAAAAAGCATGGATTTTAAATGGACAAAGCAATGTAAAATATAAGGAAACAAAACAAAAGTTTCATATGACTGTTACTATCTTGGTCCCCTCAGCTGACAAAGCATTAAAAAGACACCTGGGAAGGTGTAAAGTATATATGATTTAAAATGGTGTAAAAGAAATCCTTTGCCTTCATTTCTGACACACCAGATTTATCATTAAATGGGTATTCTTCAGCTGGGTTGTGCCTGGTCTGCTGTAAATTGTCTTCCTTCCTTCTCTGAGCTTCTTAACACATTGTACCAAGACTGGTTCAAAAGTTAATTGGAATATTTCAGCTCATTGGACTTTCGTAGCAGCAAATGCTTGTGGGAGAGTTTTCTAATGATTAGTGTACAACTCTAGGGAAGTACAAACCATTATGCCATGCACTGTATTAATGTATACAAAAAATCTGGCTTGCACCTAATATATAATTAAATAGATGTAATTACCTACTGCCTATATTAGCAGCTCATGTCAATAAATCATGCTACCTTAGTTCCCCTATGTCCTTACTTTCACTTATTTAATTTTGGGTTTAACAACATGATTCTTAAATAGAATTACCTAGTTGGGTAATTCTGGGGTGGGAAAAAACCCTCTTTTCCTAAAACCCTTTTTACCTCTCCCTGCCTGCCATGGGATCAGGTTCTGTGTGGGCACAAGGATGTGTGCAGCCTGGGAGTGTGACTGCATTCCTGCTCCTGGGCTTGCTGCTGCCTCATCCCCAAACTGACCCCTGCAACAGAACAGCTCCACTTCCACCGATTTCTGGGTGGAATCTGCAATGTACTTGTTCTTAATAAGGCTTTGGGCTGGGGTTTGGAGGGTTGTCCCCTCCTGCTACCTGATAATGTATTTACTGGCTGCTTTGTAACCTGGTATCAGAGGCTGAGCTGATGGCTGCCAACCAGAAAACAACAGCCTCGGGTGCTGGCAGGCAACGGGAGTGGTGATGTTGGGTGCTCCCAGAAACTGCACCCAGGCTTCAAGAAGAGGCCTTGCCTTGCAGCAGCAACCTGTGAATCTGTTGTCCCAAGGCTTCCCTGTAAAACAGGGCGTTCTAGAGAGGGCCAGTGTTGCCTGTGCCCAGGGGAAAAGGAAACGTATTGACAGACAGAGAATGAGTGAGTCTGTTTTCTGCCTGTCCTTTCTAAAAACTCAAGTTCTGTGACACTCACCTCTCTGGAACCCAAATGCCTACATCATTTCCCCATTCCCTTCAAACCATTCAAAATCATAGCTGTCAGGGCCATCCTTGCCCATAAATTTTGCCATGCACCTCATCTCCTTCTTTCTTTCTTCTTTCCTCTACAGGCACCAAAGTTCATATCCTTTGTAGCCTCCTGAAAACTCTGCAACACCCTTGCTGCTCTGCTGGGTTTCATCAGCTTCTCTTTCAGCCTCTCACACCATCCCTTTTCTAACATCTTCTGCTTGTGACAGCCCTGCATATGTCACAGCAAAGCAGCTTGGTCATGGTTCTCACCTTCTAAAAATTGTAGGATGCATTTCCCACTTCAGCTCCACTCACTTGTACAAGAGAGAGGGGACTGGTGGTTATCCTTAAACTGTGAGTGCCCAAAACCAGTCACTGTCCTTGGGCACCAGCTGTTTATGAGGAATAACAGTAGTAAGTCCCCAGTTAGCTGCTTTTGGGGACAATTCAATAGACTTGGCTGCCACATACACTCAGCAGATGTATTTTAAAAAGATGACTAAAATAAGCCCAAGAGAAGGAAATCAGTGCCGTGCTGCAGTTCTTTGATGATATTTAAGCGTATCACACACAATGCTGCAAGGAGATCTTGAAAATGCTGTTGGAAAAATCATGTTTCAATTCATGAAGGGTGAGGCAAAGAGAGCACTTTCTGATAGACTTTCAAGTTCTTTCTCTGATAGCTTTTGCCTAAGGAGATGGTTATGTCAAAGCAAGGGTCCCTTCTCTGGAAACCATTCCCTTGCAAGGAAAACACAGAATAATGGGCTATTGAACTCTGCTACTGGCAGCATAAGGTACTGGCAAGAGGACAGACAACTGGTGAATGTAAAATTTGGATCAGGAATTTGGATCAGAGTAACTGATGCTTATTAATCTGGTAAGAGACCATTCAACTTGTAGACCATTAGAGCCCTGCCAGATCTTAACCAAAGAGAAAAAAGGAACAAAGCCTAAACAAATGAGCCATTTGTGTCTTTAATGAACATAGTCAGTGAAAAACCCCCACAATATTAATGTGCCCAGTTACATGCCCAGAAATGTGCTCTGTGCAGAAAGCTGGTGTCACTCCAGGGCTGAAGAGGCCAGAGCAAAGCCTGGGCACATGCTTTCATTGCATCAGTAATTACTGGGGCATTTAGGAGGATGGCCCTGAACCAGTCCAGCCAGGGAAAGCTGCATTTGAAAGGGTAGCCAGGCCAAATTATATTAGAGGAGTGTACTCCTGATGGAAATTACATTAGTGGCTACTTCCCTCCCTCCGTCCCCCACAAAATCCTGGCACTTAAAAGGCACTGAGTTATAGCCCTGGCCTTTTACATCTTTTAATTCACTCTGACAGTTTCCCTGAGCATCTGAGGGAAGATCCAGTTTGGATGCATAATCTTCTCCAGTGAGAGAGAAGAGGGTTTAAACAGACATATTTTGCTGCAGCCTTCCCACACACTACTGAGAAAGTAGCCCTACTTCATGGAGTGCTGCTCTGGATTTTTTTGGAAAGGAGAGGGAAGGAGAATGATGGAGCTGAACCCATCAAAGCCACTGATAGCAAAGCCAAGGGGTTGCAGGGAGCAGGATCCACTCTGGTCTGTGTGGCTGGGGTGGGAAGGGGCCTCATGCCCGTGTGGGGCATTACATGAGCATCAGAGAATCTCATGTTCTTCAGGAAAAGCTGTCTGCAGTGCTGTCCCCAGGGCTAATGCTGCCGGTGGTATCTCCTGCAGGACACAGGGAAGGACAAAGCACTCCCTGAGCTCTTTTGCAGGTGCAGCTGGGATCCTGCCTGGCTGGTGTGTGACAACACAAACACAGAGGTTCGACAGAGCAGGAATCTGAGTTAATGGCACAATAAATCAGCCAGGAGGAAGAGAAGGTAACATTAACCTACTCACACAGCAGCATGTTTAGTATATTTAGAAACTTGGCAAATGATGACCCTCTCTTAGCTGGTCTAAAGTGTCACCATTTAATAAGTGAACAAACTGACATCAGCATTAAATTCAAGCCCATGGCAAGATGTTTTTGACCCCTGAGCCAGGTGTGGAGGAAGCTTTCAGTATCCATCTTGAAGAGGAGTCAGAGCCCTGTCAGGGTCCGTAGCATCCTCTGTAGGGTAAACAGGGGGGGTGGGTGTTGATCGTTATTCACTGTCACCCTCCTGGGAGGAAGAGACACCCAGTGGAATTTCCCACTGAACCACTTCTGAGTGCTGACTTACAGCATGGAAATGCAGGCATGTAACACTTTCCTTTGCCTTCCTAACCAGAACATCCCCAATTTGGTCCACCAAAGAGAACCCCATCTATTCCCCAAACCCTTCATGGGGTCCCAGAAACTCTTCAGTGAGTAATTTTGTTTGGAAGAGGTACCGTTCTGCCCTCCTCATTTCAATTAACCACGTACCCCTGTGAAACTCATCATGCATGAGTTGGGAGAGGTTGCGCTGAGCCAGTCAGACATTTGGAACAGGTTATGTTTGGTGCTTCTCATGCCTTCCTCTCAGAGGTTATTTGATGGACAAATGAGAATATGGAGGAGCCTGGCAACCCTGATCCTTCTCAGCAATGTAATTTCTTTTACACATTTCCGCTGGGTTTGACATTTTACCTACCTGGCACTGCTGCTCTGAGGACAGGATGTGCCAGGAATGAGAACATTGAGGACTGCTCAGGTTTTGATTTGTTAGCAGATTTAAAGGGGAGGATGCCTGATTGGAGGTGAGAAACAGAACAGTTCAGGCAACTGAAGTGTCCAGAAGTGTCTGGTTGAAATGTGTGTATTATGGGCCAAGATCCACGGGGAGACTGGTTGTGAAATACAATGAAATGCTCGGTTTAAAGTGTGATGCCCCCGTACAGTCAGATAAACCACCATAAACCACAAGGTGGCTGTAGTGACAAGTTACTGTTCTGCTGTCGTTTGAGTAGAGATTGGTTGTCAAACCCAGCAGCAGCCCCAAAGCAGAAGTGTGGGACCAGTGGGGAAAAGCTGGCAACCTCACTGGTCTGGGTGGGCACAGTGAAGGGCAGAGAGGCTTGCACTGTGCGAGGACTTTTTGAGCAAGAGAATATCTGGTGTGAAAGGCTGCAGGATTACAACTTCCAAATAAAGCTCCAAGCGCTGTACCTGCTGCTGTGTGGGGTCAGCAAGCTCTGCCCTATGCTGCCTGAGCTGTTATGCTAACTTAAAGATGTCAAATATTTGTCCTCTGCTCCACGCTATCTGGATGATTTGATGAGCGATTATGTCCTGTAGCTTTGTCAGGGAGTAACCACATGGCAGGGAGGATATGGAACAAACAGCCTGACATCAGAGAGTTTGCACTGGGTATTGGCAAGCCAGAACCGAGCCCTAAGGACATGCAAATAATGTGTTTATTCCTCCTGCATTCAGCAGTCAGGCCATTTGCAAGGGGAAGCCCGAGCTCTCCCTGTGCTGCCCCTGTCCTTGCAGCCCTGAGGATGGCGGGGCTCCAGCTGCAGGCTGAAGAGAGCTAAAGGTGCCTGCCAAAGCCCCCTGAAAGGCCCTGAGGGGGGTTCTGCAGCAGTGTGGGGGCAATGCTGGCTGGCTCCGGTCTCTCTCTGCTCACAGCACTCATATCCATGTTTCCCAGCAGGGTGGCCTGCTTGGTGAGCACACCTGGGTGTGAATATTGAAGGCTTCTTAATTTCTGCTGCAACCAGGGCAGATGAATTGCATCGGGATCTGGGAGCAAAAGGAGCTCTCCTGCACCCTCAGCACCTGTGGCTCAGTGAAGGTTGGCACTGAGGCTGAGGGACCCACACCCATCAGCTGTGATTTACTAATGTGGTTATAGATGTCTTCTATTTATCTAGAAATACTAACCAAGACAGCTTCCCAGATCCTCCCTTGGTTTCACCAAACTTTAGAGCCCATAAGAAAAGTTCTTTAAGGCAAGACTCCCTCAGCAGATGATTTTTTTTGTCGCTTTCTGTTTTAATAAAAAGGTGGTAACAAATAGCTATTTTTGAAAAGTTCTATTTGTGTAGGAATATCCTGCTTTTCTGTGTTCTTAGGCATCTCCATCTATAGAGCAGAGAGCTGAGCTCCAACTGAGATGGTCACTAGGCAAAAAAATACAAATGTGAACAGATAAATCCTCATCCTGGATGGATAACAGCTACAATCTCACAGGCTGTGAACATTGCCTGATAATATAGGGTTAAGAAAATGGAAATTAATATTTAATTACTTTATCCAAAGCGGAAGAGCTTGGACAGGAGGGAGTCCTATTTCAGAAGGAGCGTAGTCTGGATATATGAACTCTTCACACAAGACTGATGTAAGTAAACAAAGTGCAATATGAAGAAACTTCTGGGCTGGCTGATGAGAAGCTGGCTGCCCAAGTGCTTTGAAATAGCCCAGGATTTTCCCCAGATTCTGCCCAGGGGCTAGTTTGAGCCCCAGGGGAGAGCAGCCTGCTCAAGGTGACTGATGAAGTGTGAGGTGGGGATTAGTAACAGTGACTATTTATACACTGAGAAGAGTGCACTGCAGGTTGAAGGTGAGAGAATACAGATCCTTAAAAGACTCATGGGGAAGGAAAGGGAATTTAGTAAGCTGGACTGAAGGAAATAAATTGTGAAATGTCCTGGCATGATCCACCGAGTGACTGGGACATTCTGACAAGGGGAGAAGCATGTGCCAGAAGGTTCCTGTGCCCGGCTGGCACATCTGCTGAGGCAGGACTGTCAGTGCCTCCTCACACCATGGCCAGGGGCACAGAACGAAGCCGTGTGGGAGAGCAGGCCTCTTGCTCCTGCTGAGGAGGTTTTTGGCAAGAAAGGCTCTCCCAGCCGCACCAGGGCTCAGAGAGGGGCAGGATTCCCAGACAGCTGCAGCACCCCACTCGGGTGGTCTGAAGAGCTGGTTAAGGGTATTTTTGTGGTGCGGGGAGCCTTGGGCTCAGCCAGTGTCACTGCCTGGGGCCACAGCTCTGATGGCACATTTGGGAGAGCACAGGCTGCACTGCCCAGCTCCTCCCGCTTGCAGGAAGAGGTTGGGTACCAGCTGCAAAGCAAGAAAGCAAGTGGAAAACTATGACCTATAGGAAACTATGTGAGGCACGTCTGGTCTCTGAGGACTACAGATGAGCTGGCGATACCAACACTGGAAACAGATGCTTAACTGATTGGAAATTATTTTGGCAGAAAGCCATAGCTGGAGCAGGAGCCTTGGTACAAACAAATTGATGCAAAATGCATTTCAAAGTCTCACATCTGTTTGGTTTTAGGAAAACAGTGAGCTGTTCTCTCTCCAGCATTGCTGTAGAACTTTGCACAGGCCACACACCAGTGCAGTTTGCCGAAAGCAGTGAGGTACAGGCAGAAAAAGCAGCCAAATGCTGCTGGTTGGCAAGACGCACCAGGGAAGAGGCATCTTAGTGAAGCTCCTTGGCTGGCAGCTCTGGAAGGATATGAGCATCACCAATTTCAGCTGCTCCTGCTGCAGGCAGAACTCCTGCACTCATGGCGACACCTCCCTGAAGCCATGGGTAAACAATGAAAGACTCTGGATAAATTTTACCAGACCTTGCAAGCCAGGACACCAGCAAAAAAATACAGGCTAGTAAAAGGTGGAGGCTAGGGGAATGCAAGAACACAACACAAGCTGGAAAAGCCTTTTCCCTTATCCCCAAAGCTGGGGATTGTGCATGTAGTGCCATCAGTGCAGCTTCTCTAGGAACCATCCCCTCACAGGGGCAGGGCAGGGAAGCTGGAAGCTTTCTAAGGCGGATTTTTTTTTTTTTTAATGGCAGCACACAAGAAACAGATCTAAAACCTGTGTTAGACACAGGAGTGGAATAAATATCTGCTCCTTAAGAAATATATTTGGGTCAATGTATTGAAATATTAGGAAAAAACACACGGTGACATCTTGGACAGAAGCTTTCCAGTGGACAGACAGACACTTAGCTTGGGTGCACCAATGTGTGGAAATGTCTGGTGTACTGCAGCATCTCCTGCAATTCCTTTCCTTAGTCCTCATACTCATGCTTGATTCTTACTCTACCAGTTCTCAAATAATAAAACTTTTCTCCACATGGCTACAATTCTGGGAACAACTTTGCATAACTGTATTAAACTGATATGTAAAACCTGTACTCCAGGTTTTGCTGTGGTGCTGAATTACGGTCTCATATTGTGCATTTCAATAGCTTTTTATTTCCTAGAGGTCAGAAAAACTGCATGCCAGCCCCATGCTGCCTGCAGAGTAGCAGGGTTTCCAGCTGAGCGAAAAAGAAACCAGCCAACCGAGGGTTTTACTCTGCCTCATTGCATTGGGCATAGGTTTGATGCTGAGCTTGCACTGTATTTCCCTCTTAAAATCAAAAAGCATAGTTTTTATCCATACAGAAGAAACCTAAGAAAAAAAAAATTAAGGGTATTTTGGTTATTACTGAATCTAATGTGTCCTCTTTGACCTTTCTATTTTAGCAGCAGCACCTGTGTGTTCCTATGAACCCTACCTGTTCAGCACACCATTTTTGTATTTTGAACCATGGATCCAGATTCCTGCAGGGACAGGAATTCAGCAACCACTACCACATCCCCTGACCTTTCCTAACAAACATGGCAAACTTTCAAAGCCGGGGCTCTTTCTGCAGTTCATCGGGGATCCTGTAATGGCAACAGATTTTCTTAATCAGCAGAGGCTGTGGCGAGGTGGCACTCGTCTGGGAGGGATCTCCTTGTGCATGGGATTTGTGTCAGAACACGTCTGTGCAGTGCTGCTGGGCTGTGTGAGGCTGCTCAGGAGAAGGAGGCATTGTGCAGAGGGGACTGACAACTTGTGCTCAGTCCTTGCTGGAGCAAATACAACTCTTGGCCTTTGCAAGGATGGTGCTCTGGGGCCGATTGCAATTAGAAGGTTGAGAGTCTCCTGTACCCCATGGGAGAGAGCAGCTCTCACTGAGCAGTGCTGCTGCAATGGGATACATGTCCCCCATCCTCCCCCTGCCACAGGGCTAGTTAGGCACAGGCAAAAGCTCTTGTGCAGCTGAGAAAATGCCTCTGCCACGCTGTTGTCATTTAACAGAGGGACTTGCCCTGGCTAGAGAGACACAACTGGGGATCACAGATCTGCTGTCAGGCCCATGCTGTCTTTAGACAGAGAGAAAAAGGGAGAGGAAAGGCATATGTTACACCCACACTAAGGAGCACCAGTCCTTATCTACATCTCAAATATGACCACACGGGAGTTTCTCAAGTCTTTGAAATCTCTGTGGAAGACATTCAAGTCCAAGGACAAATAATACATGTAATTTGAAAATACAAATTCCTCTCACCCTGCCCAGCTGGGTTTTTTAACTACAACCTTCACGTATTTCCACTGGCCAAGGACCCACAACCAGGTGCCAGACATAGCTTTTATTCTCTCAGTCTAAACAGGCTTCATTGTGTTAACATTCTTCATACAAAGATACATACAGGCAGTTTCTGTGAACCAGAAACATACTGGTTTCAACTGTTCACACAGTATCCATAACAGATGCAGTCCTGAAGAGCACTTTAGGCCCTATGTTGTAATAAAAGAAACAAAATCCATGCAAGGAGAAAACGAGATTTTAAAACATGCTTATTTAAAATAATTTTATTATAATGAAATAATATAAAAGTCTGTCAAAAGTCTTAACAATGCTCCAAAAGAAGAGACAGATGTTGTATGATTTGAGAGATGATGCACACTGGAAACTTCAGAGTATTTCAGACTGAACTGCTTATGACAGCACAATTTGTGCAAAGCTTACACTGAGAGAGGTGATTTGGGGGGCACGAACAAGCCCTTAGAATTCAGTACATTTAAAGTGTGAGGCAATATACCTTCTCTTCATCTCTATATGTATTTCAGTATGTATATATTTCAGTATGCAAAGTAAGGCTTACATTAAGCTTAGCATGACATTGATAAAAATGTATGCCCAAAACTGGCTTGAAAAAAGCAAAACAGGAAAGGGCACCATAAAAGCAAGCAGCCTTGGCTTTCAGTTTAATTATTGTATTCTGGAATGCAATTCACTCATTTACTTTCAAGTAGACATAAATCTCAAACTTTCAAGATGGCTTTAAATAAAGGAATCAACAAGTTTTGGACCCCTAGAATGCTGAAATGCAAAAGAAAGTCAACACACTTAGTGTTAAGCAGAAATCAGGAAATGAAAACAAGGAAGTTTCATATTCAAAAAATTCAGCTTTAGCACATCTGGAATATGTGGGGGAGAAATCTTACACCAAGAAAGGGATATTAAAAATGACAATCAAAGACTGCATTTTGAAGAACTGCATGCCATTGGGATGGTGCACGTGTGTGGAAGTGAAGCATATGCCTGTGTCATAACTTCAAAGCAAGTGCTTAAATCCTTGTGTCAACTGTGAGCAGGATCAGTTTATGGGCTGGGTTTGCTCAGAGCCAGTAAGTGCACTATGATACCCCTCCTGCAAGAGGGAGGTTTTATATTGCCTGAAGCATGCTGAAGATTGCAGGGTTTGTTCACCAGGGGGCTACAGAAGGTAGCAACCAGGCATGAATTCAGTTATTTCCACCCTGCTTGTTTTGTTTTGTTATCTGCACTATGCAGGCAAGAGAAGAGAAATAAGTAAATTAAAACACCAAATTAAAACAACAAAACCAAAAAACCTTGTGCTTTCATTCCTACAAGGCAGAACACCCAAGTCTGAAATGTCCCAGTTTACACTGCCTGCCAAAGAATTCACGTCTGATTTTTCAAGCTTGTATTTGCATGCCTTACAAAGCATCCTGCTTTGCTCTGACAGCAACAGCTCTGATAGCAAAGCAGATGACAATGGATAGATAGCAAGGACCAGGTGGGGAAAAAGGTCAAGACAGCCAGGCAAGAACATGCTAATGATCCTTCCTGGTGTCTGAAAGGCAGTTTAAGCTTCCCTAAAGGTTTCCACAAAAGCTGCAGTGACAATGAAAAGGAATGGTTAGAAGGCCCAGCGTAACACTTTTTTCTATAATGGCCCACACCCCTTTGCCAAAGCAGGCTGCAAACAGCTGGGGCAGATTTTGGGCATACTTTTTACATGTCCAGCCAACCAAGCGACTCTTTTCAAACTATGATACATCTTAAAAGCAAACACCTGTAACTTAAATCATGATGATGCTTTACAAAAAGCTTGTAAGTGAAGGTACATGGCCCTTAACTTTAAGTGCATCTATTAAAGGGAGATCCACAGCACAACAGTGTCAAGACAGGACGCTTCAATGACTCCTTATGTTTACACTAAAGCACTTGAGTGTGCAGTTCATATTCTACAATTGTAACGTCACAGAACTTCAATATGGAACTCATAAAATAGCAGAGGGGGCTCCAGAACATAGCTTGTTTAAAAAAAAAAAAAACCAACAAAATAAATAAAATAAATAAAAGTGTCCAATTGCTAAGCAGAACTCAACTGAAACTGAGAGCTCTGCTCTGATGCCAGTGACACTATATAACAAAGATGTGTTCATGATCTCTATTCAAATATGCTGACTGCAAATATTCAGTACTAGGTAGCACTTCTACCAGATTGCTTTGGGATTTACCCTGTCTCAGCAAGGATGCACACTGCCTGTCTCATATGCTGTATCAGAGTTCCATGCTCAGCTATACTAACTTCACAAAAAGCAGCCTTACTCCTCCCTAGGGTAAGGCTGTGATTACTCTTATTTCACCTTGGATAAGTAAAATCCCTGAGAATATGCAACTGTTAGACATTGAAGGAAACAGCCAAAATCATTTCTAAAGGAAAGAGATGCAAAACTTCTGACTAGCACAATTGAATAAACCAAAGCAGTTGAAGTGAAGTATACAGAGCCAGGGTGCTGCTGTCTGAGAGTCACGTGGATCTCTATCAGTGTGCAGGTCAGCTGTTCATAAATGTCAGCCATTAAAAAAACCACAGAAAACAACCCTAACTAATCAACAAACCAAACAAATGAAACAAAACCTTCTCTCCAATTCTAAATTTGAAGGCCAAAAGTTAGTTGCTTGTTCTCTACAATTATTCTAGTGAAATGCCATCGTCTCTGCTTGCCAAACTGACATCTCAGGAAAAGACAGTGAGTTGTCTATCAGTGCATTTGCTTCCACTTGGTCATCTGGCCCACTGCATCCTGAGAGGTGTGACCTGGAGTTCAGCTCTGCAACACGTTGCATGGGTTTCTTTCTCAGTGCTGGTTTGACTGCAAAGATGGCATTCATAAGTCTTAGGAATGTTCAATGTCCTGCAAGAGCAGTGCATGGTGAAGTGCAAGTTTTGAAGGGAAGAAGACCTTGCTCAATTCCTTCTCTGCAAGGCCCCTGCTTAACAACAAGCACAGAGGGGTCTCCTGAAGCCCCAGTCTCTTAAAAACACTCCCAAGCACCAGTTCCAGAGTTCAGAAAAAACAACTTTACACAGAAGAGCAAGAGGAGAAAGCCTGCTCTGAGGCAGGATGCCATGCTGATTAGAAGATATGTCATGTGGAACACTCTCCCTGCTTGTTGGATGACAGAAGCACAGTAGGAGTTAGTAACTGGAGCTAGTGGCCCAATGAAGATGTTCTTTGCCTACAAAATAAAGCTTCCTGACTTTCTGAAACAAATATGGTATCTCATGCACACCTAGCAAACTAGTGGTTCTCCTGCTAGTTAAAAAACAGACCAAAACAAAACAGAACCCCCCAAAATACCTCCAAAACCCCTACACTGAATATGCTTTCCTGCTACTGGAAAACTTAGGGCAAAAAAGGAATCCAATTTTTGCCATGACCTGACAGTTGATTTCTAGAGGAGAGGGATTTCTTCCTGATCTTCCCATAACATAGCTGACATTCTGTGGAAATGTGGTCTCCATTATCTTTCGAGAGCATTCAGCTAAAAACTCTTAGAGTGAAGCAGAACAGAACAGAGTTTTCAGCTCACAGAACAGGTGAAAACCTTACAGAAACCACACAGGGTGGAAAGTTGGTTGTTCTACTACAGGGGTGATTTCTTTGGATTCATGCTTAGAAGCAGCAGACAAAGGCTCTCAGCTTCATTTTTAGCACCGCGAGTGGTGAAATAATTGAATAAAGCTTTGGTCAAATGTTTTGACTTTGTACTCACACATATACTACTTAATTTAAGAAAATCCAAAAAATGAAAACCTGATTCTTTCTGATCCCTCTGGAGTACTGAGGAACTACAGATGGGAAAAACTCAGTGAAGATGACAGAGCAAGAAGTCACACTATTTGAATAGTCTCTTGGAAATCTGGAGACGTCCCAGCTGACTGGAAGCTGGCAAGCATCATCCTGATTTTCAAAAAGAGGAAGAAGGAGGAAATTACAGGCCTGTCAGTCTCACTTCAGTGCCTGGTAAAATCATGGAAAGGATTATTCTGGGAGGTACTGAAAAACACTTGAAAGACAATCCAGTCACTGGTCATAGCCAGCAGGACTTCATGGGAGGGAAGGCCTGCTTGCTGAAACTAATTTCCTTCTACAATAGGGGAACCCACTTAGCTATCCAGGAAAGCCAGCTGATGTAATCTTTTTGGACTCCAGCAAAGTTTTTGACACTGTCTCTCACAGTGTCCTTCTGGACAAGATGTCCAGCACACAGCTCAACAACCATGTTACATGATCAGTGAGCAACTGGCTCATGGGCACAAAGGCTTGTAGTGACTTGGGTGACATCAGGCTGGTGTCCTGTCACTGGTGGGGTTCCACAGGGCTCCATCCTTGGCCCCATGCTCTTCAACGTCTGCATTAATGACTTGGCCACAGGACTGGAAGGGATACTAAGTAAGTTTGCCAACAACACTAAGCTGGGAGGAGCTAAATTGGGATTCTCTTGAGGGCAGGGAGGCCCTGCGGGGACACTGACAAATTAGAGATGGGCAATCACCAGCTGCATGAAGTTTATCAAGGGCAAGTGCTAGATTCTGCACCTGGGACAGGCCAATCCTGATTGTGTGCACAGAATGAGGAATGAGATGCTGGAGAGCAGCGCTGCAGAGAGGCTGGGGGGTTCTCATTAGGGGCAAGTTGAACATGAGCCAGCAGTGTCCTGGAACCTGGGAGGGGATTGTCCCACCCTGCACTGGGGTCAGCTCACTTGAGTGCTGGGGGCAGTTTTGGGCACCACAATATTAAAAAGACATTAAACTATTAGAGTGCCCGCCCAAAGGAGGGCCACGAGGATGGTGAAGGGTCAGGAGAAGCCTTACAAAGAGGTCACTTGGTTTGTTCAGCCTGGCGAAGAGGAGACTGAGGGGAGACCTCATCATGGTCTTCAACATCCTCACAAGGGGAAGCAGAGGGGCAGGCACTGATCTCTTCACTCTCATGACCAGTGACAGGGCTCAAGGAAATGGCATGAGGCTGAGTCAGGGAGGTTTAGGTTGGATACCAGGGAAAGGTTCTTCACCCAGAGCGTGGCTGGCACTGGAACAGGCTCCCCAGGGAAAAGGTCACAGCACTGAGCCTATCTGAGTTCAAGAACTTTTGAACAATGCTCTCAGGTACCTGGTGGGATTCTTGGGGTGTCCTGTGCAGGGCCAGGAATCTGGCTTGATGATCCTGATCCCTTGGGTCCCTTCCAACACAGCATATTCTATGATTCTATGAAATGTCTAATTATAGAGTCCTGGTATCTTTCTTCATACAGCAAGTCTGAAGTTGGCCTTTTCTTCACGTGTCATATATTTTTCCCAAAGCCCACAGTGCTAGGCTCTTTAGAAAGGATCAAATATTCAGTGTGCAGAGGCTCCTGTCACAGAGCAATGCAGGGCAGCAGGTCTGTAGTACATTCATTTTGCTGACAACATTGGTTTTAGCCTAGAAAAAGCCAGCACTACTTCTGTGAATATGGCAACACTGCCTTCTGTATTTAGGAAAACTTACTAGTTCGAAGTTCCTCACTAGCACAGTCATCTCCCCTCCTGCACACGAGTTAAACTCAGCTCTTTGTACAAAGCCATCTGAAGCCCTAGGTCAACACAGAGACCTGCTTGTGCCTTGAATGGGAATCAGTAACTCACAGACAGCCTTCTGGTCATCAACACAAAGAGAGATTTTGCTCTAACCATATCACTAGCTAAAAGGACTTCTTTAATTTTTTTTAATAGGAGGAATGCTAAGGAACACATTTTTATCTGTATCAGCAAAATGGGAAAAAGGGCAAATCTTACTTTCTTAATTTTCAGTCACTTCTAAATGGTTTCAAAAGTCAAGATTTATAACTGGTCCAATGTGTAATAGCTCCATCACAAATTCTAGCTTCTCCTATGCTTTACTCATTTTGTATCCATTTTCATGAAGTTTCTGCCCACAATGACAGTCTAGGAAGGATTTTAATGATATCTGCTTTCCACATACTGGAAGCTGGTCAGGGAACACAAGATCCTGTTTCAAAGGCTAGACCTTGGGGCCACTCAGACCACCAGCCACATACATCTGTGGTGAAGATCTCTGTATTATTTAGATTAAAATATTTATTTAATTTAATAAATATTTGCATTTAAAGAGCTTCAACCCAAACTGAGGGACAAACTCATTGCATTATAAGCTGTGTTTAGCTGTCCTTCTCTTCTGCTACCAGGATAACAATAACTCTCACTATCCTCCTACACCATGGCAGGGAGTGGGCACAGGGAATGGGAGAATCAGAGCTAGCAGCACCTGCCTAGGTGCCATGTTGATGACCCAACAGTTGTGCTGCACAAGCAGGTCTCTCCTCAGCAGAGGCCAAATTCTCCTTGGCAGCAAAGGCCAAATTCTGCTCTGTTACTTCTATGAGGTGAAGAGAAGAGGAGGTGCACAGGCAGAAGAGAAACAGTCAGAAACATTCATCACTGACGTAGTTAGGACCCAAAGAGAAACAGTTCCTCCACATTTAAATGCAACACAAGAGTAATGAAAAGATAAAAATCACACATACCCTTCCCACAAAACACTCAACACCCTTCCCACCTGAAAAGATACAACGAACAGAAACAATGTCCCAAAACCAAAATGGAAGAAATCTTTGTCAACAGACACAGTCCCTGAATTTTTAAGATGTGGTCTTGCTGTAGTCATACCACCTCATCTGACTCCAAACCATGTACTTCATAGAGAGTGTCCAAGATATTTAGCTGCTTTTCCATGGCTGGTAAGTAAATGTTGAGGTCCCTCTGCATTCCTTTGTAAAATGTTTCTTCCTGAGGATCGCACTCATCTACAGACAGAGCTGCCACGAAATCTTCATACGTTGGAGCTGCCCTTAAAGCTAACTGGGAGAGGGAAAAAAGCTTTTAGACTTGCAACACAGAATGGAAAAACAAACACAACTAAAGCCATGAAAAGCTTCTAAGACTTCCCTCTTTGCACTTAGACCACATAGCTTTAATTTAATCATGTGTACATGCCTATGTTCAGAATTTTAACTAAAAGGGAGGCTAACTTCATTTATGTTTATTATTTTTGTTTAACACATCTTCAGAGAAGCCTGACATTTAAAAAGTGTCAGTGTATCATACATTGTATAAGTAGAGTACATCAGAAATTAATTAAATATAAACCCCAAATAAAGCATAGTTTGTTAGAGGGGCTCCCAACCCAGTGTTACACACCATCACCAAATTCTCAACGTGCTCTTTAGAAAGCTCTCTCCAACACTTCTGGTTCTCTTACTCAGTCAAAGCCATGATTGCCTGGATGAGGTTTTCCTTTTTCCTCTGGTAATTTCAATGGTAATTTTCCAGTGACAGACACAAGGGGGAGCTGCCAGACTGGACGAAAAATTTCCTCTAGTCAGTATACTCTGCTTCAACTCCCTGCACATTCTGTGCTAAACCTTTCTCAATCATATTCAAAGAGAGATCAATCTCCAAAAGAGAAATCTCAACTCCTCATTTCTTCATTTAATAGCCCTGCAAGACTGTGCTCAAAAGCACATAATTAAAAAATCATGCATGCAAGTGCGATCTGTCTGTTTCATCTCTAGAAAGCAGACTCCACCCTAAAAGTCCAGTACCAAACACAGTGAAAACCTCATTTTAATGCTCAGAATTTTAAACCAGTTTATGAATTACACACAAGATAAGGTCACACGAGCAAGACCCCCAGCTCTATCAGCAGCCAAGACAAACACTTACCGCAAAGACCCCGCGGACAACCCAACCATGGTGCTGCCGTAATGTCTTTCCGTAAGCATTGTCTAAAAGGAAAAAAAAATAAAAATCAAGAGGTAGATGTATGGCAGTTTGAAGTCTGCATCAGAAAGAGAACTCAGAGCTTAGAAATGACTATTTAAGGGTATATTCTTGACACTCAATGCAAATAATGGCTGTTTCTCAGTACCAAAGTTGTGACTGAAAGGAGATGACAGATTTGGGATTTCTGCACTGGGGTCTCAGCTCCGCTGTCGAATCTCCTTCAACTCATCCATGGCAAGTAAGTGATCTAACAGACAGGAAGGCAAATGTAAAGTCTAAGAAAGTACTGTATGGAGTGAAACTCCAACAGTAAACCAAAGCACTGGTGGTACAGATATGGAAGAGCTTTTCAGGGGAAGAAAGGGAATGAAAAAGGAGAAAAAACATGACTGCTGCAGACACAGAGCAATTCAAGGAGTAATTCAGTGCTGAAGCCTTCAGACTCAGAAGGTCAGGTAAGTGCCCTGACCTTCCATGGTGTTTGACACCCATATCTGGTAGCCGTGTATTTACAGTCTCACTTCCAAGAGCTACTACACACTTCAGTGTAGTAGTTCTTCTTACTAATACTATATGGTAACTGCTTCACTCTGCACAAGAAGCTAAAATAAAAAGCTTTTAAAAAAGCTGTTTTGAAGTCAGTTTAAAAGATTATTATAACATTATAGACAGGGTCTCTATAATGCATATAGAGAGGGCCTTGCTCAGGAGTAACCAAGTCAAGACTAAGAGGGGCTTGCATTTTGTTTTGTACCTGCTGTGGCCAATAGGCTGACAAAGCAAGCATCAGAAATAGTGTACTTGGAAAAAATCCTTCATCTCTGTTACAACCTCCCTTCTAATTGATGCAGGCAACTCACAGCCATACTGGTAAAGAGGTGATTTCAAAGAATGATGGCAAATTGCTCAAGGAATTAGAAAACTAACAAAACAGCACTTATACATTTGGAAGCACTCCCACTGTAAACCAGTAGAAAAATCTCAATGAGTCAAAGCACTTGTTTCCCTAAGATGTGACTGTCTCCTCTGCCAAAAATATGCTAATTAAAGGCATCTTTATTTCCTAATAAATCAACATTTACCAATTAGCTAGTAACCCATCTCAAGGCAGCCATTTTAAAAAGCTGTAGTTTTCAAAAATGTTACATCTTAGACATCACTTGCATCATCAGTCACTGAAGAAAAGAAGGCACAGGTTCTAAACAAGGAGGAAAGTAGCCAAGTATGTAAATTTAGAAGCACATGAAGAATGAAGCAATTGGCACTTACTCAGAGCTGTTTGGATATTCTTCTCCCCATTCTTCACTTCTGTCAAAAACCCTTTCAAGAACTTTAAGCCTCTGCCGGAATGAACCCATGAAATAAAAATAAACCATGTTAATAAGAAGGTAACTCACAGTATAACAAAGCCCCCAAACTTGCAATAACAATTCCGGAGTGCAATAAAAACTCAGAATTAAGGAGCCAGTTTCAATCTGAACAAAGTTGCAGCCACCTCCTCCAGCCTCTCTCCCATTCCAAGGGAAAAACACTTTGCTAAACATTTCTGCTGCAGCTTGAAATCATCTGCTGGATGCCCTAGCCCAAGTAGGATCAGTCATTCGCTGTAACTTCACTCCTATGGGAAAAAAGCTTGCCTGCAATGTTTTTTCAGGCCTTCTGGCACAGCTGCAGTGATACAACCACAGACAGCACATTAATGTTGAACCTGGAAAGTTTGGATTGATGGAACCTGTGGAAAGTAACCAGTCTGCTCCATTTACATGAGCATGCACTGGTGAAAGGCCCCTCATTGCACCAGCAGTTCACACTGCAGGCAGATACACAAGGCCATTACCTTTTCAGCCACAGGAGAGCCTCTGTAGCAGAGTTTCTGACTTGTGCTACACCTGCATTCACTTCATGGAGCACGATCTTCTGAAGGGTATCAAACTCTTCTTTGTTGGTTATAAATTTCTGGTTTATTTTCTGGAAAGAATATAAGAGGCAAAGCTTTAGGCTTTTAAGAACAAACAGGTGCCTGTCCTATAAATACCACCCATTTACCAGGACTCTTCCCTGTTAAGAGATACTGCAGATTCTTGCAGATTCCCAAGGATGTCACATACTCCCCACGGCACGGCTGCTCTGACACGCTGGGCATGCTGTCCCAGGGCATGCTGCAGACACAGCTGGCTAATGCAACCAAAATAAAGCAGCTCAGGCAAAAATTTACATGGGACCTACCATTTCTGTCCAACAAAATGCTTGAGGTTCACCTGACATCTTCCCCACTGGAGAGGAGGAGTTAACTCAAACTGCTCTTCAAGCAAAGTTCCATTTACCCAGAGCTTCCACTAGAAGCAAAATTACTTTCTGACTACTACAAACTCTCAGCAGTCCTCAGCATGCCTATGGTTTTAATTTATTCCCAAGTTTCTATACACAACTCTTCACACAAACAAGAGACACAATATGTAAGTATGGATACTGAAAAAGCTTCAGCAGGGAATTTCTTCAGCCTTCTGCAGCATTTTGCGAGAGCTCTGTCTTTCCCACACAAATTATTTAAAACAATGTTAGAGTTTTGTAAACTTCTTGCACCTGCAGGTTGTTTTTGCAGTATTGTTATGGTTCTAACTAGAAAACTATTTAGAAATATGTGTCTTAGAATTTGGCCAATCCCCTCAAGGGGTGGATGGCCAAAGGACCAATTACCTTATGCCATTTAACACACTTTTGTGAACTAACATATAACAGCCTTTGGAGAAATTATTACATCGCTTCCATTCATCCCTGAGCCTGGACTCTGTGTCATTTCTCTACCTGTCCTTGGTGTGACAGTGACATATAAGGGGCAGACAAATAGATTTTTCCTTTACATTAAAGGAGTAGCTGTCTGTCACTTCCTGAATAAGAACCAAGCCTGCATGGTCTGCCCCAGTGTGCTGAGAAACTGCTTCTAAAAACATTAACTTCCTCCTACTTGGGTGAGCAAAGTGTTTTTTTCCCCCATCCCTCCCTTCATTTTACAGCTTAAAGTCAACATTGCTAACATCACATCACGACTTACACAGCTCAGAGTCGAAGTCATATTCATTAGGTGTAACAGATGTTTTACTCGGCACTCAACCAAGTATTTTTTAAGTTTGTACACAACTGGATTTATTAAACACAGCATGTACCGTCAGAATAGAATTAGGGGCATTTCAGGGTTTTAATCTGACAGATGGTAATGTTATCAAATATTAAATAGCCTTCCAGTATTGACTCCTACCACAAAGATGCTTGAGCACTAGTGTCTAAAATGGATATTTTGTTTAAAAAACAAAAATTAGTGCTAGAAACAAGTTGTTACCTTGATGTTGCCTACAAAATCCATTTTAACTGGAGCAAAAACAGTGGGTCCCAGCTTGTCTAGAGGAAAAGAAAAGGCCGTATTTTAAAACTGTGTCTTTTTCCAGTTCTCACGTTTTAGTAAAAATTAATTTCATTTAGTCATTTAACAACCCTTTTAAATGGCAGGAGAATACTAAGTGAATGACAAAATGTTTTTCTCTGGTGTAGAACCAATTCACGTCGGTTGCTACAAGTGTTAAAATACTCCGACCTACAGTTCAGAAATCTTCAAAGGGCTTCATGCTCACAGAGACATCACATCCACTAGATGCAGGGGTCAAGCTGGTGGGGGGCTGTGCTAGATGGAGATCAAAGTCTTTGGAAATATCAAATAGAGAGTACAGCTGATGGTGTGCTGTCAGCTGCTGCACTAGACTGTAAGGCATTTATGCTGCTCTTCTGAGGGAGAGAAATTGATGTTCTATACAGACACCTACACTGCCAAACAGCTTATATGTGGGTCCCATCTAAATAAGAGTGGATCTTCTTTAAAGCAAAGGGGTAACAAACATGTTCTGGTACCAGTCAAACTGATTCTGCTGATACTGGTTCTTCTACATCACTGAAGTGAAGAAACAAGTTTTCCAACCCAACTGCTCCACTTTTGCTTGCTGCTAGCAGCAGTCAAAAGGAGTCAGAAGAAAAGCTGCTTACCCAGAACGGGCACAATTGCATAACACGACTCCAGGAACTCCTCTGTTGGTATGCCCTCCTCCTCTCTAAGTTCAATATCACTGAACCTGGTGTCCAGGACAAGCAGAAAACACTGTTACCTCAACAATTCCTTTTGTGTAACTTGTAAAAGCAAAAATAGATTTCCTGTCCAAGTCATTTGCATAGAGGTAAAATTTATAGACATGAAACCACCAACATGGCTTTTGCTTCATTATGTTAAAATAACAGACTGCAGAGAACATATATTGGGTGGTGTGCAAGCAAGGCTTGCAATTACAAACACAGAAAAACCTCCCACTTCACTCTGTACAGCTAATTTTACAAAAGATATCTTCCTCCAATTACTGTGCTGTAGGCAGTCCTGTTAAATAATCTCAGTAAATACAGTTTTACAGACAGAAAAGTCTTAAAAAAAGTCAATTAAAGGCTTAACAAAGTTTCAATAATACGATTAATTGAAATCTGTATTACCTATTGCTCATGACACTGAAGAAGGTAGGAGAATCATTTTCATTTCTTTCTTCCTCACACAGAGTTAATGCACTCAAAGAATTTGTTTCCAACTGCAGCAGCTTGTGGGCACCACAGCTTTCTACAGCTTGGAGCTTGTCCTCTCCATTGTCTTTAATGCCTAACAGTAATAGGAAACAGAAGGAAAACAAAAAAAGAAAACAGTTACATACACATATTGTTACTCCTTTTCATCAAGATGCCTTTCCATTTGAAGGAAGGCACTTGGATATCTGGATAGTGCAAGTTTAAAAGCATCCCTGCCTGCACCACTACTCTCACTGCAGGTTTGGTAGGTGCTCAGACCACATTTCCTTCAGTCACCTCCCATTTCTTTTAATCAGACAGACCAAGCACCACGCTGCAGTACAGGTGAGCAACCTCAGCAAGGACAGTCTTGTGAGAAAGAACAGCACTGAAAAAGTGATTTGGTGCAGCAGGGAGCAGACTCATCTTCCTGAAAGGAAGATTACTTCTCATATGGTTGTAACTTTCCCAGTATTGTTGAAGTGCCACAGTGCCTTTTCAAAAGGAAAGGAATAATAGCAATGTGTTTGCTTCTTCGGATAGGTAAGCAAGCTTGCTGTTTAGATGGACACTTGTATGGTATCAAAGGCTGCTATGTTCTCCCTGATTTCTATGAATATCTTTAAAGTTTCCCAGAAGAATGTCTAGGTGCCTCTTCCCCACTGTGGCCTATTTTATTTCTTTTTGGGGTCAAGTACATCTGTTTCACATACAGCACAAGGAAGACAAAGGACATACAAAATATTTCATATACATCCCATACGTGGTAAGACCTTCTGACCTCATGGAGAACTTCAGGGAACAAGTCAAGAAGCAAAAATAATTCACAGCATCTGCATCATACAAGCCATAGCTACAGGACATCTTGCTACCAGACTGTCAAACTAGCATCCAAGATCTCCCAGGGAACCTGTCTTTCCAGGAAAGGAATACTTTCAAGTGTCAGTGAGGATTAGAGAGAGACATGAAGCAGAACTGAGCTTCTGGCTGAAAGGATCAAGCTGCAAGGAACTCTCTTCCTCCAACTGACAACTGAAACCAGGCTTGCAGAACCACTGAACAAACCTGGTGCTGGGTGAAAAAAAGAACTCCTCATACCCAGACCAGCCATTCTCCTCAAGTCAGAATAAAAATGGCCTCAGACATCTCTGACATTCACAAGCAGTGTCCCTGCCAAGGAATGATAGAGGTTTGAGTGATGCCACTGATCTGTCCTTCACCAAGCCATATAGGCTGGGGAGTAGAGAAACAGCACAAGTCTCCAGTGACTCCATAGGAGTGCTATGCAAAAACCCTGGGTCCTCTGACATTTCAAACTCAAACACTGTAAGTCCTAAATGACAGAGAAATTTGCTATGGGACTTAAGTGCTTAAGCACTTCTAAAGACTGACTGCTCTTAATAAAGGGGAGAGGGAGGGGAAAGTATCTTTTTAAAGTATCTCTTTACAAAGAGACAGGGGAGACAGGGCAGAGCTCTTGGGGTCAAAAGGAGCACCCAGACTCAGCCATCAGTGAAACAAAGCACATGGGCTGGCTGGGTCAGCCCAGCCTATATGGGTGGCCCTGCACATCTCAACTCCACCCCACACCGACAGCAAACCTCTGCAGCTCAAATGTGTGTACACAATGCTGGGGGTGGGTAGCCTTTTCTCTTCTGTGCACAGGAACCACAGTAGCTAAATGACACCAACAACTTGATTTGAATTAGTATGATGTCCTTGCTTTAGTGCTGTTTTATTGAGATATTAGGCTAAATGGTGACATGTGTGTGTTATTCCGCAGGGACTTGCCATGCTACATAGTACCAACCACAAAAATGGGAAAAACTCCAAAGAGAACACATAAGGGCAAAATCACTATCATCATCAACTTGGGCTTAAAAACTTCTGCTGACTCACTGACTGCATATTTATGTCTTGGAATAACAGCCAGGCAAAGAAAGACACTGTTCAAGAATGGTAAAGTCCATTCAACAGGATGAGAAAATATCATGTTACACGAACAGTTAACCAAATAAGGTTCAGCAGCCCTTAACAATATAACTACATTGGAAAGAATTTTATACTGAATTAGTTCAACAGAATTTACTGAAGTCACAACACAAATCTAAGTTTCACACTGTTGCTAAGGTAAAGGAAGAAATAAGAAGCTTTCTAGGATACTCTTACTTGCAGAAAAAGGGTTAATTTTCTGTAAACATTTGTCAGAGCAATCAAGAAAAAGTTCAAGCCCTCCCAGACAGGCACACAAAGCTTCCATGGCTCTTTCTGACACTGCAGCCCTATACACCAGCAGGGAATCATGTGTCTGCCCACAGTGCAAGGAGAGCCCAAGCTCTGCCAGGCTGCTTTGTTACACATGTCGATTAGCACCTGGATGGCCAAACCAAAATTTTTGATTTCCTTCTCTATTCAGCCCCAAGTTAGCCATCAACAAAGGCAGCAGGAGCTATGCTGAGAAAACTTGCAAGGGCAAGGCACTAAAAGACTGATATTCCCTCTCCTGGGAGTCAGGGATCAGCAGTCTCACAAGGAGCCTATACCTTCCTTAATTTACAACTATAGAAAAATCATCCTGGATAAAATCATCCTGTACATATACTTACCTGCCAAATCCCCTGCTACATGATCTTCAACATGAACATCACCACTCCCCTCATTTGTTTCCAAGTTTAAACATTCCATACTTTTCATAACTGTTTGCTCTTGATGGCTAATTTCTGCTTTTACACAGCCATTTTCACAGGGGCTCAAATCTACTTGCCTGAAGAGAGAGAAAGAATAATAGTTAGTGCAGAAAGTATTGCTTGGTAAGCTTCTTCCTGTGAACACACAACTAACAAGAGAAAATATTTGATAGAAGTTATAGGCTGTCACAGGCTGCAAAAATACTTGTCTAAAATAATAACAAGAATGAGGCAGCTTTTTGCATCAAAGAGGATTAAAGACTCAACCTCAGCTTGCAGAGTTCAAGTATATTTACAATAATCTTTATTAAAAAGGCACATAACCAAAAAAATACTATTACAGAAAAGAAAATCACAGGCAGGTATTGCAAATTATAGAATATCCCCTCATTAGTACTTGAAAATACACATCCTTGCCACCTACTCCACGAATTAGTCTGCCCACCATCAATGATTTTGATGAGCTTACGGAGTGGAATGTAAAATGCAGGAAGGAGCACTGAAGTGGGAGAGAGCTGGCTGGTGACTGAGCAGTAAGACACCAAGTGGACTGCAGAGAAAAATGACAGGGGAAGGGCTGATACAGAAGAGCCATGAGGTGGGGTGAGCCACATTCTTTTTGTTTCACCTGCTTCCAAGCAGGCAGCTCAGAGTGATGCCTGCATCCAGTAACAGCATAGAGTAACAATGAGGAAAGAACAGACACCACCAAAAGCAGATTAGAAAGGGACTGACAGTAAAGACTTCTGTTATACCTTTCCGTTGAGATGTGACTGGACAAGACAGAGTGCTTTACCTGAAAGATACGGATGGGGGAGAATATTCTTTAAAGCAAGAAGACTATCACACTTCTCAAACTTCACATTTTATTAAACACAAGCTGAAGTCAGCAAAAAAAACCCTCACTAACTCTCTTACCTGGAGGCAGTATACAGACAAATGTGCTAGAAAATGGTGCTACATTATAACATTACAATATTGTTAAGAAAAAAATAAATAGGAAAAGAAAGAAAATCAGATTTCTTCCAAAAGCTAGCTAGCAAGTGTCAAGTGAGACACCACACAGCATATGGGAAAGAAACAAAGCAGTGAGTTTCCTTCACAATGTTTTCTTTACTGAATAAAAAAATTTTGAAAATAACAGAAGAAACATGAGGCTAGGTATCAGGTATGGTGAAGCAATCTCATTTCTCAGATGCAGTCATGCATCTACCATCCTACATAGACCTTAACTTCCTGATTGCCAGAGATGCTCCAGTTTTGCATATGTAGTTATGGACCCAGGATTCAAGAAAGTGCCCTTGTGTATTAAAAACCTAAACTCATCAGTTCCCACTGGCATATTAGGACATATCCAATACTGCTGCAGCTTAGCAGAGTAATAATTGCTGTGAGCTCCCACAACAGACAAACTTGCTGTAGAGCTAAGGTGTTTTGAAACACCACTGTGTAACTTTCAGGCCCTGAAAGTTAATGTTTAATAACTTTCACCTGTCATTAAAGGTTAAGAGATTGGTCACTGCTTATTAAAAAAATGGCCTTACCTCACTTGCAAACCACAAAAATAGCAGAGTATGTCCAGTGTATGATCAGCAGCTATGATGTGGGTAAAAAGGCATTTCCTACTTCTACAAACACTACTTTTGACAAGAGGACCCATTAGCATTCCTGCCAAGGCCAAGAGAAGAACATACTGGCCATTACCTTGCTCGTTCTGAGAACTGCTAAATTTGGGGATCCAGGTGGGGTCTGATGCAATAACTCAGAAGTGAAGGCAGTATTTGCAATCTGCATACATTCTTCAAGAGTCTTCAGGAAAGTGTCACAGGTTGATTTTAAGAGAGCTCCCATATCAATCTCACTCTGTGGGAAGAAATCAATTGGAAGAAATGGACTCACCAGAGAAGATCAATTTGGAGCAACTAATGCTGCAAAGCCCACAGCTGCTATAGTTGTGATTTCTGGTTAACACGAATTAAAATTCAGCTGCTCAGAGAATTGGCATCACACATTACTGTGGCTATGGCCCCTTGCAGTATTACCACTCTTGTCAGCCTCCATGTACAGCAAGCTTAGTATGCTTGTGTTTTGAAATCAATGCCTCTTAGTTACTAATCTTATTGGTGTTAGAACTGTATGAAATACCAAGCCTGGATGTATTCAACAATGGCATTCCAGGAAACACCACTGACAGGAGAAATGAAAATTAAACCAATTAAATAGATGCAGATAATCATTTCCAAAAACCCCATGAACAAAAAATTACTGCAAATGACAGAAACGCAGAATGAAGTATGACACTGCCACTCTGCAAAGTGAGTTATTGATGCTGAAACGCTTTTAGCAATAAATCTTTGCAGTTAAATGCCAGTAAGATCAGGGAAAGAGAGTCTTCCCCCAAATGCATGAAATATGAGCAGGATAAACACCACATTACAGGTCAACACCTGTGAGCTGCAAGTTCTAACAGTGTCTTTTAGTTATTTGTACACCCCCATCAGGCTTCTGCATTGTCTTTTAATTCACTTTAAAAAGTTCATCAAGTATCTTTACAGAGATGGCTTGGACATACCAATGATTAACCTTCAGGTGTTTTGCCTGCTTGTTCTGCACCTGGGCACCCATCTCTCCAGTGGGAGGCATCCCAGAACTCCACACCAGCTTCTCTTCTCTAGCAAGGAAAATGCATCCCTCTTCACACATATCTCTCTCAAAGCAAGGGGCAGATCACTGTTTTTAGGAGATCCCTCTTAAATGATGCTTCTTTGGTCAGAAAGACCTGCAAGGTTTGAAACTTTAACTTATGCGAGGCTAACCAAGCAGTTCTTTATATCAGTTTTGCTCTTTTTTTGTGATCTGCATCATCTCTTGGCCTTTAAAGGGTTTTTGGATGTGTTTTGCTGAGCAGGATATTAATGACTCAGAGGCAGAAAAATGTGCACTTCTTGCAAGTTATCTTTTTATAAAAGATGCTTTTTTTGATCCACTGTAAACACATGAGCACCTACTGAGGTGTTAGTGTCTCTATCCCCAGATACCAGAACTCATCTCACTACCTGCTAGCCCAACAAAGGGCAAGTTATTTGCAACAATACATTAATACTCCATTTAAACAAGAACTGTTGTGTGAGCACTTTACTTCCCTCAGGTTCTCTGCAGAAGGAGGTTGCAACATTAAGTAACTGGGAGTGAATATTACATTGGCTACCCAGAAAAGATCACAAGCTCAAGTCTTTACAGACGTGGTCTACAGCAAAAATAGAGCTGTACCTCTGGTTCTGACACAGCACAAATGCTGGCTTCCTTTGTTTTATGCACTTGCTGAACAAGGAGGTTACAGTACAGTCTAAGTTCAGACATTTTAGTCTTCAAGGCTTCTGTGTTTTCAGTGAACTCTAAAAGTGAAACAAAAGAAAAGTTAAATTTACTGTATCCAATGCAAAGCAAAGTACACAACATTTAGTTTTAGCAAGCTTTTTAAACAGGACAAAAGCCCAATATATAATATTCTTTGTTTTCACAAAGTAGTTTAAGGTGCAAGCAATACCATTGTTTATATAGGGTTCTAGGTAGAAAACATTTGACATAAAAGATGCATTCTGTCCAACAGAAAGGGATTAATTTAATATAGATATCCCTGAATCACAGAATGCATGAGGTTGGAAGACACCTTTGGAGAGCAGCTAGTCCTTTTCCTGTTTTTAGAGGAGAGTGAGTAAATTACTCAGGTCTAGTCAGGTTTTGAACAATGCCAACAATGAAGACTCCACAACCTCTTCTGGGCAGCCTTTCAGTGGTCCCTCATGTTCACAACATAAACATTTTTGTTTATGTTTCAATGGACTGGTTTGTATTAAAAGTCATGCATATTTTCTCTTGTTCATTCACTGAGAAGACTCTGGCTTCATCTTTTTTATGCTCTTTCAGTAGATAGTTCCTTTAATCATCTTACTGGCCATTTGCTGGACTCACTCCAGTATGTCCATATGTTTCTTGTACTGAGAATCAGAGTGCAGGACTGAGAAGGCTAATCCAGATAAGAATAATGGTCAATCTGAGATTTTTCAGAAGTAATGTTTTGGATATTAGAGTCCCTGAATTATAGAATAAATTGTCTGATAATAAGACTGATGTGGTTTAGTTCTGCAAATAAAGCCATAGCTTTTCACCCTGTGATACTGTATGTCTCTTTACAGATATAACTTTGTGCTGCTTCTAAGCACTGCACATCAGATCCTCACTTGATGAAGGACTCTATGGTAGCATCTTCTGCTCAGTTCTGACTCAGTTTGAAACAGCAGATGCAAAGCCTGATGATGACACACATAAGGCTAAGAGGAGAAGCAAATCCTCACCTCAGAGAAAGGAAGTGCTCACCACCCCCTGCATTTGCTCAAGACATTAATAATTTGCTGTTTTCCCATTTTCTGAATAGTCATTGTGCTGAGGTTACACAAGGTTAAGGCATGAGGCCTCACAATGACCTGTGACTAAAGCCACACTTGTAAGCAAGAGGGGGTTCTCACTGGGGAGAAAGTGAGATTGCTGGTGAAAGCAAAGTGGTAACTGAATTAATTTTCATAGCCTGACCACAATCAGATTTAAGTTTCTGAATACTAATATATAGATTTGGAACCCAGTGCAAACCTTTTCTTAATTGCCAAGGCATTCTCAAAGTGCAGAAGACAGCCCAATTAGAACATGGAAAGAAAGGGTATGAGGGACTCCTCTCACTGGTGTGAGAGGCTGGGTCATCATATTTAGACAGTTGGGCAAGGTGGGGAGTCTTACATTCTTGTACAGTCTGCATCACAGTGACCCCTAGCCAGGACCTATTTCCTCACTGTACTTACATAACCCATCAGCACATGGTTTTCAAATGATTTTTATATAGTATATTTTAAGAAAAAGCCAAAGTTTTCAAATCTCTGCCCTGAGAATTAATACCTGAGATTTCTAGTTAATGTTCCCACATGGCTTAGCTTTTAGCAGCAGCAGACACCTGAAGCACAGGTTGGACACTGAAGTTGTGTGTACATGGGAAAGCATGGGGAAATATAAAGCAAACAGTATGTGCCAGCAAAAGGGTGTTCTTGCCTTTTTCCTTCTGTGTCCTGCTGTCAGTCAGACAGGCTTTGGCAGTTCCTAGTGCAACCAGCCACTTTTGCCTTTCAACTGCATTTCTTGCCTTCAGATAGAAGTACTGCTCCCCTGGGATAATCAGGTCCATTCGTGTGTTATCTGCAGGATGAACTGAAAGCAACAGACTTCAGACCAGCTCCCTGGCCCTTCCCAGCCCAAAACAACCATCTCAACAGATGTGTTAGGTTGCAGGTCAAACAGTAATTAAAGAGGAATCTATAGTCCCAACTTCCCTCAGTGCCATTTTATGACTTCTGAGTTCAGAATGGGCAGGACACACATTATGTACAGCTGTGAAAGAGAGTTTTGTGATCAGTATAATCTGAGAGTCCTTATGGAAAGGGCATCCTCTTTTGGCAAGCCTCCCTGTCAGGTTCCAGCCCTCAACTGAACCTCAAAAATGTGGCAATATGACTCAGCAGACCAAGTACTGAAGTTTATCATTCATGTTCCTAGCTTCAGCTTTGTGCTTATGAAGAGTCATTTGAAGCTGTGTGATGTTCCACCACAGCTCATGAAAAAAGTGACCCACCTGCATGTAGAATACCCATATTAGAGGCTTGCAGTTCTCTCAACATTTTCAAAATACTATGAAATAAAACCTGGCATATACATCAAGTTACTGCAGATACATATCAGAGAAATCAAGCTGCCAAATAGCTCGTCACCTGAAACCTCATCTTGAATGCAACGTTATTGGACAAACTTCATGCAGCTGAGTGTTACTGCATCTTAGTTACCTTGAATTTCACAAACAGCCATTTGGATGCTTCCCTTGCAACCTTTCCAGGCATCTTCCTGAGAGTCATAATAGGACAGGATGCCACCACAGAGAAGGAACCACCGAGGCTGCCAGCCTGAAAAACAAAACTGCATTTCTCAGCCTTCCCTGCAATGCCTTTTCATGCCTTTCCCTGCAATTCCACCACCTCTCTCACTTGGGACTTGTTGCAAATAAGGCTCCAAAGATTCTCAGTCCCCCTGGAAAATTAAACTCTTTGAGGTAGTAAGATTTTTAGACACACTTGGATGTTGTACGCCATAACCCCTGCTTGCTGGCACCTACATGCCCGTTCTGCACACAGCTGGACCCCAGCAGTGTGTGTCTTGAGATGCCATATGTCATTTTCTGTAATTTTGCTAACACAGCATCACTGACTCACTCTCTCTTCCAAAAGCACCTTCTCAGCTCACCACCCCTCAATTCCTTCCATCACTCCTCAGCCCACCTCTTCACTCTTCCCAAAAGCCACCCCAGCTGTTTTGCCTTACAAGTCTTCCTCCCTGGGCTGGCCAGGTTATCTTGAAAATCAACGGGTAAGAATCTCCTAAAAAACAACAGGAGGGAACAGAAGCGGATCTGTTGATTTCTGAGTGTTCTGAGCACCATCTCTCAGTGAAGCATTTTTCAACAGCTCTTGAAACTCCTTGTGCTGCCCACATAAAATATAGTCTTGAGCTTCTGCACTTCTGGATGCCTTCCCAGAGAATAACCAAAATACAAGGCCAGACCCACACCAGTAGTTCTGGGTGCACTTTTGCCCACTCTGCTGCCCAACTTTAGAAGTAAACTACTCTTTCTTGTCTTCTACTTTTGGAAACACTACAGCAGTATGAAAAGATAAAACCAAACACGACCTGACAGCCGCCATTTATGTCTAATTAAAAACTACAAGCTCATTAACTTAAGAGGAAATGAGGCAGCAACGTCACTGGAGGAAAGCAGCTTTCATTACTGAGCTGCAATAAACTTCCCTGGCCAGGTCCAATGGATGGAGATTCTGACACTCCCACATTGAGCCAGCAAACCATCTCTGGAAAGAACACTCGGACAAGACCATGTGAGCCACATGGTTCCTAGATATTTTGGCAGAGGGTCCTCGCTTCTGCTGTCCCATCCATGCGCCAGGGCTCTGCCAACCAGCACTGTGCTGCAGGAGCCCAGGCTGGGCTTGGACTGACATCACATTGCAGGAATGACAGCTCCTTTCCACCTAGGAACTGGTTCCTTAGGCTACTGCTGAAACCAAGCACAACACAGTTTAAGGTTAGAAAGGCCTAAAACCTCAGGCTAACAGAAGGAGTATGGTCTGGCTTGCAACCCCCTTTTTTTTTTTAAAAGCAATACCACTGCATTCAGTCCAACCCGGTTTATAGACTGCTGAACTTTGTGTGGTGGCTGGAAAACAAATTAAACATAAATATTATTTCATACCCTTCCAGATCTCTTCCATTACTTCCTAGAAGAATATAAAAACATCAAAAATCCAAAGTATTCTCAACACTTATCTACTTCATAAGAAGGGGGAAAAATGACAAGAATGAGAATTTTAAAAAAAGGAAAACGGCAAGACTGGTTTTTATTTGTCTTGCCTCCAAAATAAAGAAACTATCCTAAAAGTCACTACTGATATGTGGGAACTCACAAAAAAAGGAAGTGATTGTTCAGCAGAGAGAAGCAGTTAATTGCTTCAGACACTCAATGGCACAGAACCAACTCTTTAAATAATGCAGAGCGCCACAGTCAATACAAGCCTCTAATTCAGTCTGGAGATCCTGCTGCTGCGCATGAATCATTTCAGCCATGGTCCTACAGCTTACAATTGCAGCTGATGCCCAACCAAATTGCATCCCATCAATCAAAGGCTGTGCAATCAATTAGCCAACACACAAATTACTCTGCCTCCATCACTTTGGAGGTAGGTTAAAAATATGTTATGAGTCAATATATTTTGTTGAGACTTTTATTTGGTTGGTTTTTTGGTTCTGGGTCTTGGATTCTTGTGTGGGGAACAGAACTATCCATATTCCTTTGAAGAAACCTACTCTTCTTTAATTATTACATATGAATTAAAAAGACTGTGATAGACAATTTTACCTATGAAAACACATATTTTCAGAACAGAATAGTTACACTAATAAACACACGTTTTTGTAAAAGGAAAAAATTTTTAAAAAATACAGCAAGGTTCTCTCAGAAGACATACTAACCACCTGGTACTCACTGACACTGAGTCAGCAGCCACGGGAAGGTTATCCTAAACAACCAGCTAAAAATAGCATGTGGCTGACAAGTCATGGCCACTGTTCAGGGATATAATCTTTAATTACAGGAGCTTCACTTTAACTGAAGAATGGAGGAAAAAATACCCAAACAAAACAAAAACCAAAATGGCAAAAAAGATACTTGGGCACTTTCAAGAAACACAAGCCTTGGGTTTATTCAGTGGTATTTTCCTTCCATAAAGTGTCATAGGAATATTGCAATGTTTGGAACTGAGCATTCAGACTTCACCTGATATGGAAAGGTAAAGCTGAACCTTTTAAGGTCTTACTGGTGCCAGCATTAACAAAACTTTGAAGAAGAATTTACTAAGTCCATTTTTACTGGTGGTGCAGAGGCAGGAAAAAATACAGCTCGTACTTCCAACATCTCATTTTAGATGCACAGTACCATTAACAGTAAAAATTGACCTTGCTGGGAAAGATATGTATAAAAATCCCCAATAAAATGCAAAGCACAATAAAAAGTGATTAGTAGCTTAAGGTCTGAGCCATAGAAGAGAGTGAAGATATACCAGACAACTTCACAGGCGCTGGTTAAAATACATATCTCACTCCTGTGTGAAGCCCACTGTTAGTGCCTGCAGTACCTGGAAGATCTGATATTGTCCACTACAAAAACAGATACTTAAGCAGTATGTGCCTGCTAAGGATTCACTATTTCTCCAGAAGTTTCCACAGAAAGAAAGATCTGCCAACTTCCACCATTACACTTCATACATTTGGATGTAGCTATCACTGAGCAAACCTGACATTTCTTGATAACACAGTTGAAATTTGGACATAATTCAAACTTTAATGTTATACAACTCAGACTCCAGATAGCATTCCTTCCAAAGTGCCAAGCCTGAAGAAAAAAAACCCAAAACATTTGAAGACATGTAGATCATGTCAGACATCCACAAAGCCAAACCATCTGGGAGAATTACATACTCAAGAAGTCAAATTGATGACCTGGAAAACAAGCTGCAATTAAGAGACGCCAGTTCCAGCTGCATTTCTAAAATGCATAAAGGCCAGACACCCAGGTTTTTATTATTGCTTGCTTTCCATGAGAGTTATGTAACACTTCAGGCTTATTAATTTCTTGAGCTTCAGAACAAGTTCTTGTAAAACTTATGCAATAGATAGTCCTTGGACTTCTTTGATCCTAATCCAGACTTTAACTGCAGATACAAGATAATTATGAACTTTCCACATTACATCATCTGTCTAATAGGAGGAGTTAAAGCCTCTACCACCTCCCTACATCTTATAATAAGGGCATGATCCAATACTTAGCTGCAGGTGGCAGAGCAGGACAGATCCCTGTTTTTCTGTGCAAGGTCACTAAAAAGTCCCAGAGTGGGGGCCCTGATAGTCAGAACCATCTTACAGTGAGAACAAGCAATATCCATCATTTCATCCCATGCTGAGCAGACGTAAACTGTGCCATGTGTTCACTGTCCCACCATCTATAGCTTTATCTCCCAAGGGCAAAAGCACCAAGTCATCTGCTCAGTGCTGTGTCAGAAACTGATAGCTGGACAAGAGCTGCTGAAAACTCAGCTCTAACAGGGCAAAGACACTGTCAGTCAACCAGGTTTCCAGTCAGGAAAAGCAATTAGCAAGAAAGCATCTTACACAGATCAAACTTGAAACTTTTCCCCTTTTTTCTCATTCAAGAAACAGAAGTAATACAGTTAAAAACATTGACATAAGCATTGTGCACCCAAAACTGGTGCCTACTTTTTCTATACAGCCTCCTAAGTTTACCCAGTATTTTGGGCAGGGCAATCCCAGTTGCTGGAACAAATTTTGCAGCCCTAATTCTATAGCAAAACAATCTGACAGGATAAAAATCCAGTGTGTATCCATGAGGGACAGCAGAAAGGCAGACAGGGGTGTGTGACAATCTATGACTCTTCTCTGACCTATTACCTGTCACCTAGAGAGCAGCTTCTGGAAATGTCCATATTGCAATTTTACTCTGATTATGTGCATATTAACAGCAGGAATCAATACCAAAAGCCCCTAAAGGTAATGAAGTTCAAAGATCTAGCACTTTAACAACAATATCACTTTTCAAAGCACTTGTTTGAGGGGCACTAGAGTTTCGAACAAAAGAATCAATGGCTGGAAATGGCTTTAACACAGTGACCTTCTCCCAAACGATTTTTCTCACAGGGGTTCCATAAAGTCCACTTTTGTCTCAATCACAACTGTTAGGGCCATGTTAGCAGCACTGAAAAAGCATCCTGTCATCACAGGGCAACTGGGTTTGTTTGCAAACGATTTTATGGCAGTGACCAGCCAAGGCACAGAGAGCATAATGTACCAGCCGTCAGGCATTTTTGAAGGGGACACAGTGAAAGGATGAAGGGCAGAGAGGGGATCGTGGTGGAGGCAGAAGTTCAATAATACAGGCCACTGCTCAGATATGCTAATTCAAGTCATACAAAGCTCCCGGGAGTTTTCCTCTTCTGTTTATACTTCCCAGCCCCAGCAAACAAGCTGCTCCTCTCTCTGACCCCCGGCGTGGTTATCAGGCCAGACTAAGTCAACACGCTGATTTTATGTAAGCACATACAGATACCACATGATGGTATCTCTTCATCGTCAGTCTACCACACCTTTGGTTTCTGTCCTACCCAGCCATTCCTTGTGATCACTTACTCATTTCAGTGCAAAGGGACTGAATGCAGAGGCACCGGTACTGCAGCATACCTGGCAGGGAATGCTGCACCATGGAGGCTCTGCAGCACTGCTCTAATACTTACAGAGGAGAGAGGGGACACTGATTTCCATTCCTGCAGCCTCGCCAAACCTTTCTACTCTGAGCACATTACTCAATTCCAAAACAGCTGGACAAAAGCAATATTGCTGCATGAACAAATACAGAGGGAAAGGGCAGAAAACCATGAGAAAGAAGGTCAAATCACACAAAGACAACTAAGCAAAATCCAAAAAGAATTAACTAATCAGTCCCTGAGGTATCCTGCAAGAAAAGTCTCACCCAGCCAGAACTGGCTGAGACTCAGGCATTCATCTAAACCAACACCTGGTCTCTAAGAGCAGCTACAGCCAGTAATAGAAGGCAGACCATTGCCCTGAAGGCAACAGAAACCTCAGCTGTCTAGGTCCACCTCTGCAAAAGCCAGACTTCTAATTTTATACAATCAGAACTTGGACTACACCCAGAGGCTAAAATGAAGGAGAAAATTATAAAAGGCTTTTTAGAACCAAATCTTTATCTAAGTGTGAAGTTTTTGATTAATTCCTCCATCTCTGGAAACAAGACCTTATTTCCAGAGCTTTCTATCAGTTGGAAGTGTATGTGTCTCTCATCCTAAAACATCAGATATCTTAAACTCCCAAAACAAAGACTAACTCTAAGCAGTATCATCTGCATCCAGATCCAAGAACTAATGCTTTTTCACATTTTCTTGAGCTCTACCCTCATATTTACTAAGGAATTCTGCATCATTAGACCCAAAGAGCAAGTTAAAGCTCTATGTGAAAGCTGAAATTTACTGCTTGGTGCTGGCTCTCAGTATCTTGGGATAAACTGAAAAGAATCCAAAGTACAACAATAAACTGGGAGGAGATGATTACATACAGGTAGATGGGGAGAGCTACCTAAAGTATGTGGTATGAGGCAGCATCACTGGTGATGTCATGAAGGTGAGTGTATCATGCCTTGAACATTAATAACTGTGGGTTAGAATTACTCAGCACAAATAAGTAAGTGAATATTTAAATATCGGCTAAAGCTTAGCTTTGTAGAGGGAAGTGATCAAAGCCATTTCATGGAGCATGTAACAAATACCAGGCAAGCCAGTGGAAGCAGTCATCATTTTTCTTTCTAATGATGAAACTGCCTTTGAACCCCAAAGCCAAGAGCTGATCCATACCATCTCTTCCAGAGCTAGCAGCAACCCTGCCTGTGGCCAGCAATCCCAGGTAGGCTGTGTGCCCACACTGAAGTTCTGAACTGAATTTCAGCAGAAAGAAAAAAAATCAACTTAAAAGAGCCAAGCTCTCACAAGCACCACTGAAGGGAGGTATTCCCCAACTCCATGCTCTGTTTCCCAGCAATAGCTTACTCATTCTATAAACCTGATGAGAAAAAAACAATGCCAATGCATCGATGTAGATGCCTTTACAAGGCAAACTCCAAAGACTAAATAAATTTGTTTTATCAATCAGAAGGTATGCTCAGCAAAGAGCACATACTGCAGGTTGAGTGCAGCCGGAGTCCCACGAGAGGCAGTTTCCAAGCAGCCAAGAGCCGTCTTCACGTGCAGTTCAGCTCCACTCTCCTTTATACTGCAAGCAGCATTCCCCAGCTGGAGATCAGTCACGCTATGACACTGCAGCCAGGATCTGGCTTGGATGCTGCCCGCACCAGAATGGGCTGTGCTCAGCCAGGACTGCAGGCAGTAGCAGCACAAAAGACGGGGGGAAGGCACACGGTGACACTTTCATCATCCCAGCTGCTTACTATAGTAAGAGGTACTGAAACAATAGTTACACACCCAGCCCCAGCCCCCACAAACATCACCAAACAAAGCTATCATCAGATAGAGACTTTTGGCAAACGATGAAATCTAGGAATTTTTAAAGATCGTGTTACATGCTTTGTCTGTAAGCTCAGCTGAGGCCAACTTACATGCCTGCATGACTTAAGTAACCCTGCTCTGGATTTTGAGGATTAATAATTTGAAGTTTGAATTTGAATAATTTAAAGATGCATTACGTATTTGCCCAAGAGAAACAGTGCTGTCTTACTTTACATGACAACGATAATTCTGCTCGATAGTTCCCTGCTCCCTCAAGGTTTTAACCAATTTAGTGGTGGAAGCACAGACAAGAGCAATCAAAGGACACACACTGCAAACACAAGATACCAATAGATTTTAATGGATTTTCATAGGCTACAACTGTGTGCATGTCTGTCTGATCCAGAGCTGGCACACTTCACGTGAACGTAAACAAAAGTAACACACTGAGAAATCACTATCTGGTGGCCATTGCATTAGGGGAGAAAAAAACTCTAAAAATCTCAGTTTTCTAAACTCAGAGATTTCCAAGGTAGCACTGGAAACCCTGCATACAGAAACCCCAACGGGGGTGCAGGATCAACACCAGAGGAAAACCCTTACCTCCAAGCAGAAACCAGGTAATACTGATTTATTCTAATCTATATAAAGCAAACAAGTGCCTTTATTACAAACAAGATAACTTGTTTAAGCAGTAAAGCAAACTAATCTGTCTTTCAGTTGGTGGCAATCATGCTGCGCTTTCTTTGCCCTTTGCCCACAGAGTGCCAAACTCATTTCCTATTTCTGAAACGTTCTCTCTGTCAATAACTATGTCATTTGCAACACGGATCTAGCTCCCGGCCCAAGAGCTGGGAGGAAATGGGTTGATGTGGACTTGACCTCTCACGATGGCAATGACATAAGACATTACGAAATCAAAATTCCCAGAAAACACTCAATTACCAACAAACTCCCATAAGCTCCTCTCTCACAGCAACTGTTCCTCTCAACAGTTTCACGCTTGATCTTTGTTGAATGTTTTCTCTTTGCTGACTGTGAGGAGTCCTCCTCATTCTGAGGAAGAAAGGGCAAAAGTACCTGCAGTGCATGGCTACATCAGCACTGTGTCATTAGCACAGGCACACACCAACATACAGAGATGACACACTAATTCCCCGTTTTTGTGTGCACCATTTACGCTATACAGCACCTGATTCATCAACCTTGAGCAACAGGAAAAGCATATTGGGGGCAGAATACTGGCAGAAATACTGTTCTCGATGACCTGTTGAACCTTCTAACTTCCCTTAATCCCTGAAGGGATGCTTTCCTGTCTCTCACTCTCTGGCTCTTTGTTAATGCTACAATAAACACCACATTCCAGAATGATTTTTTTTTTTTTTTTTTGCATCTCTGCATAAATTTATAACTTAATGGCTTCAGGGCAGGAAGTCTTCATTTTATGGTAAAAGAAAGCACCAATATGCACAGTTAGCTTGCAGAACAGCAAATTTATTGTTCTCAAACATACCATGGGCCTTTTGCAATCTAAGAGAAAGCACAGAGTGACCTTGACTACAACACTTACAAGAAGAGTCAGGTTTCAACAAAGAAATCAGAAAGATGCTTCAATCTTCCACCACAGATTTGCTGCTGACAGCAAAACCTCCTCTAGTTTTCAGCCAGTGGAAATCTTACATATGCAAGGAAAAGAGTTTCCTTCAGTCTACACTCACTTAGACTGAGGTTTACAAAATTATGCTTCTTCATGAAGGGTGTATTTGATTGGAAGTACTTATCGATGTGGCTAGCAAAAGAAAATTTAATTTTGATGAAAAGAGAATACTTCTTAGTCTTCATCTTACAATCAAAAGAGAAGTCCAGCTCATCCTACCACAGGCACACTCAGGCACTAAAATGTCAAGTGCCAGTCAGTTATCTACAATATGCATTGCTTCCCACAGACACACATTCCCAGGTCCCATGGCACACAACCAAGCACAAGGGTTCCAAACACACCCCAGCATCTCAGCGATGCAAAGAATATAATGTAAAACTTTAGATCAACTAAATGGTTCACCTATGAACCATTAGGTGGCTTTAGTATGGGGAGAGGACTAATATCACTGCTAGAGTTCTGCAATTCAAATGGAAAAGGCAAGCATGGCTGCTCCTACTGCCACAGACTTTATAATGCAAGAGCGTTCGTTCACAAGTAGTTAACAACAACAAAAAAATCCATGTCTGTTCAGTGAGACCTGACAAATTTTAATTGTCATCTCAGAACACCTACTGCCTAAAGGGGAAAAGTCACAGCAACCTTCCAGCACAGTAATAAATCCAGCCTCATGCACCACTCCTGCCCCCTCCAATTCCTACCACATGAAATCAACACTCTCTTGTGCTTCAGCTTTTTCTTTGTTTAATTTTGATTTCCTACCTTTTCCCAGCTAACCAGAGAGGTGCAGCTGTTCCAGTCTCTCTGGAAAAAATTCAAGCAAGGCAGCAGCCCTTGTACACACACTACGGAGCAACACTCGCACCTGGCAATGTCAAGGTGGTCGTGGTTACTTTCCTCTGACCTTCAAGTTTCTAAACTGTTCCAACAAACCACAGAGAGGTTTGCACCTGGCAAGACCCCATCCACAACCCTAAATCACACGCCTCTGCCCCTCCTGACTCGGAGGCATCCGGCAGTGGACATCCCACAGGAACAGGGGTGGCACCGGACCCTGCCCACCTCTGCAGTGCTCCTGACCCCACCACCACCTTTAACCTCTGCCGAGCAAACTCTGGCCACACACGGCTGCTTCCAATCTGCCACGAAAACCAAGCCTTCCGTGGCACGGGAACACCCCAAAAATTAAAATTTGGGCCTAGAGCTAGCAGGACAGCCCCCCTCCGCCTCTTTTCTTGTCTTTTTTTCTTTTTTTTTTTTTTGCATGCCTTTTCATCCGAATCCCCCAAGTGGAACTGAATGGCAACACCTTTTCCCCCCAGCTTTGGGAATCCCTCGAATCCCCGACTCGCCTCAATGAAAGTTCTACGGGGGTGTGTGGAGAACGAGCGAGTTCGCTGTTCGAGCTGCGCCCCAGAGCATCCAAACCACCCCAAACCCCAACCCACGATCCCGGGGAGGGCGAGGGGCACTGCCGGCACCGGGGTAAACGCCGGGCACTGACAATAAGGCAGCGCCGGGGCTAGTCCCCTGCACGGCGAGGTCAAGGGGCAGCGCTGACCCACGCCCAGCGAACACAGCGAGTAAATGCATGTATGTACTTGTATAAATACATTTACGAGAAGATGACGGCGCCCGTCCCGCAGAGGCTGAGCGCTGGCAGGAACTCACCGCTCAGGTAGTTGGTCCACTTGTACAGCACCCCCTCCATGCCGGCCGGCCCCCGGCCCCATGCAGCGCGGCCGGCCCC
>VXAC01006246.1:1378155-1395297 GCA_013399225.1 Rhipidura dahli
AAAGGACAGTTTTGCATGTTTATGCTCTTGCATAAACAAGATGATTCAACTAAATGAATGTTGTTTAGTTGAATGCATGATTCAACTAAAATCTCACTAATTTTTTCTTGTAGTTAACCTGCCTCTCTAAAAGGACTTCTAGTGACACTCTAAAGTTTTTGCTGCTGACTAACTTCTGTAAGTGTTCTGTTTTCTTCTTAAACACCTTTCCTGCATGAGTAGTAAGTACAGCTTTTAAATCACTTGTCTGTTAGTAGAATGAAAATAGTCCGGATTGTACCACCTGGTTAAATCAGAAAAAGGGTTTTTTCTCCCTCATCTAAAGTTGAATGTTTTGCATGCATTTGCTTCTGGTTTTTTCTAGACTGTTATGTCGTTGTTTCGTTTTTGTTTTTTTTTTTTCCCTGATGGCTTATTTTGAAAGAGATGTGGCTGATTCTTCTAAGCATGTTAATATGTGTATTGCTATTTTGATCATGCTGGTCTGTGATTTACAATTTACCGAAGTTTGTTGATGGCTTTGACTATAGATTTTTAAGAAAAATGCTTTTCTACTCTGATCGGTTCCCACGTGGAAGTAGGTGATCAGGGAGGTGAAGGTGGGCAGCCGGTTTGGTTGGTATTGTCATAAACACACCAGGTAAAATTGTTTTATTTCTTTCCACTTCTCAAGGAACCTTTTCATGCAAAGCATAAATTTTAAAGACTTTGAAAGTGTAGGTTTTTCATTTAAGAGATGTCAAGGTGCCGAGTAGTGCTGTGTTTTTAAATATATATCTACATTATGAGCATATTCCATCTGCCTTTTGTGGAACTTGATGTTTACATAAGAAGTGTTTTATTCCTTTCTTTTCCAGTCACAAGCATAACAATGGTCAGCCTATGTGGTTTACACTTGGCATAAGGGAAGCTCTCAAAGGCTGGGACAGAGGTTTGAAGGACATGTGTGTGGGAGAGAAGCGGAAGCTAACAATTCCACCAGCTCTGGCTTATGGAAAAGAAGGGAAAGGTAAAACATATGAAGCTCTTGCCTTGCTCTAATTGTTTCTAATCTCTGTATTTTACTGTTATTCTTGGCCTAAGAAGTTAGCAAGCTTTCAGGCTTTCCAGTTTAATTCTGTTAAAGAAGAAAAATTGAGGGAGTCAGGTGTTCTTTCTCGTGAATTTGCTGCAGTAATACCCACTAAGTGGCTGTGTGGAGGAAAGGCTGCAGGAAAAAAAAACCCAGAAACTGATGGTAGCTGCTGTGCTGTATGTTTTAAGTGTCTTTTCTGTTAGTGCTGTGCTCAACAGTGCCCTGCTTTTTCTTTTTTTTTTTTTAGTTTGTTTTTAATTCTCCCCTTCTTTACAGTCAAGTGGAGGTGGTTGCTTAGGTAACAGTTGGCTTTTTGGCTGTTGGATCTGTTTTTGTGGTAATACTTCATGAATGTGCATGTGAAAGCCTCATTCTTGCTTGCAGGTTTCTTTTAGAAGCCTGTACTACTGCCCAGCCGGTTCTTGGATGATACAGTGAAAAGTCACTGTTTATTTCTCCATATAGGGACATTAATTCTTCCCCCCTTAGAGCTGTTTTCAGTTTGGGCAGTGGACCCTGTTACCCACATTAAGATGTGCAGTTGCATGGGCAGTCATGTTGTCACCTACTGAAAAACCACTGAACGGTGTGCAGACAGATATAAACATCCTTTGTAGGGTTTTCTCAGCCTATCTACTACTGAGGGATTTTCCTTACAAAAATTTTCAGATTCCTGTAATGGGAGGGCCAGATTTGGAATATGCAGTTGCTTAAGTGACAGCTTGAATTGTTCTGTTTCTGTTTTATGGGATTTGTTTTAGTTAACTTATTTTGAGCAATTATTATGAATATCTGTGTCATTACAAGAGTTGCAACAAATGACCTACAGTAGTGCAGGGTTCCGAAGCAGAAGGGATAAATGTCTAGGAACATATAGTCCACCCTGCTAATGTTCTCTCCCATCACCATGAGACCGGTTGGGAATGAGGACTGTTTGCAATTCTGTATCTTCTGGCAAGTAGGGCTGCACATAGGCTTAGGATTCCATATTACCTCATGCTAGGTGGTATTCATGCATACAGCATACTTGACACCCTCCTCTTGAATGTACCCATTTAACACATTTTTCTAGAAGCTCTGCTTTAGTGTTCAAGATACAATATTAGAAGTAATGATGCTTCTGATAGAAAACCATATTGTGGTTGTTGTTTGTTTGTCTTTATGCAGGGAACAGCTGCCAATTTTTCCAGAAAAAGATATGAAACACTGCAGTGCTCATATAGCCATGAGGCCTAATTGTTTGATTAATATGTAAAGCACTACAGTTGTTCTTCAAAGACTTGCAAGCCTCACCTCGGTGCTTAGTGCAAGAAGGTTAAACAGCTGAACACTGCTAGCTGCTGTAAGAAATTACGTGCTTTAGGAAGACTTTGAAGTATTTGGCCATAATTATGTTGCTGCTTTCAAATGATGCTCTTGAAGACAGAATTATTTCATTTTCTTCATGCTTTCCTCCGAATGCACATAATTTCAGTAGCCTCCCACCTTGGTTGCTGTCTGACTCATCATTTGAGTCAGATGCCTTTTTCTGTAACACTCAAAAAGATTACCTGTGTTCCAAACCCTAAGCAGGGCACTATGCCCTGTGTTTCCAGAAGACTCTGCATGTTTATCATCCCAGAAATCAACAAGCCTGTTGGTTGTTGCAGCTCCGGGTGTATTAAACACCATAGCTCCAAACTAGGAGATGTGGATTATTTTTCCCTGTCTTCTCAAGACACAGAAATACTTTTTGGGGTGCTGCCATCCAGTATAGAGATATATTTGGTCCTATTCAACCTCTCTCTACATAAAGGAGCAAAGTGATGTGCTAAAAGGTCTTTGACAGTAGCTTCAGCCATCGGCATGAGGGCATACCATCTCTGTGAAAGCCAATGCCTGATAAACTGAAATCCTTGTGGTGTGGTGGCATGGGGGACTGCTCTGTGGCACTATTAGGAAGTTACTGGTCTGTTCACCTACATCAAAAATGATCTTGTGATAACACATGCCTTGTGATCAAGGTTGGGTACTTAGTTTCTGCTGCATGTTTGGAAATAGATCGGTGCTTTGTGCAGAGTCCAGAGACTGCTGTGGGAGCCCAACACTGTCACTAGCTTTCTGTCTTTCTTTGCAAGAGTTTTTCCCCGTGGCAGAACAGCAGATACAAGGTAGTCAGTTGGCAGTGGAGAGGAATTTGGAGACTGAGGGGGGGTAATGGTGTATTGACAGGACTAAATTCTCCCTTCTTCCTGCCCCGTCCATTAGTCTTGGCTGTAGCCTGTCTGACTCTAGAGTCTCCTTTATTGTTTTCCAGTTTATCTGGCTCTGGCCATGAAAGAAAGAAGATGCAATAATGTTATTTGATAAACTTGTGATGGTAATTGCTGAATAAGAGCTTGTATCAACACCTACTAGTCTCCAACAAATCTAGTCACATCTAAAGCTGCACATATGCTGTAAGGGCTGCTCAGAGTCCAGGCTACAGGCTGAAATGGCTGAGCTCATCACTGTTACAGATATTTATCCTTACTAGTTCAAACTGCAAGGATGCTTTGAAATGACCAGGATTTCTGGAACATTGCTCTGACACATACAGCTTTTGTATGGCCTTGAATATATAGTTGGTTTTAACTTCTCTCCATTTTGGGCAGGAAAAATTCCTCCTGAGAGCACATTGGTTTTCAACATTGACCTTCTAGAAATTAGAAATGGACCAAGGTCTCATGAGTCATTCCAAGAGATGGATCTTAATGATGACTGGAAACTATCTAAGCAAGAGGTGAGTGGGTTATCCTTCTCTTGTGAGCAAATTTAACAGGATGGGAGAGTGGAAAAGAATGCACATCTATGCTGCACTGCTCTGAGCCTTGCATCCTAATGAAAATTCCAGACTGGAGGTTCAAAAGGAGCCTTGGTAAGCTGAGGATAGGCATGTGACTCGTGTGCCACACACTTATGAAAGACTTGGATAAAATAAAGCATCTCAGGAATAAAACCAGACTTCAGGGCTTTTTGGATTTAATTGCTGATTTATTAATAAACTGGAATTTCTTCTGCTATAGGGCAATCCTTTTTCCTAGCATTCACTCTGTGAAGAACATGTATTCAGCATTATTCACTGTCTGTTTGCCTCTTATTTTCAATCATCTGCTTTTCCAGTGTGCAGAAGTGATCCATGACACACTAGTATAAACCACTGAGTTCTTTTTGATTTGGATCTGGTACAGTTTACAAGACCCAGAAGGCTAATTAATCATTTGTACCATGCATCACACAGTGTCAGTGTGTGTAATGTCTGTGTATTAGGAATGTAAGCAATAACCCTAACAAATCCCAGACAGTGAAGTGACTAAAACAGACCTGAAACATGGCCCATAGTTCTTATATGAGTGCTATCTGTTTGATAGATGAGTATGTTGGTATTGTTATTTTTGTAGAAGGCTCTGCAATTCAGAACACTTGGGATCTCCATAGTTAAACCTTAAAAATTTAATAAAAACAATTTGATGTTGAAAACACTGCTTACCATTAATATCTAGCTTAATGTAAGTAAGTGTTCCAGTGGTCTGTTTAAAACCTGCCTTGGCTCTTTGTCCTTCAGAATTTTGAGATGTCTAGAAATCTTTTAAAGTATTTCCCACTGGAGCAGCAAGCACTGAGATTGTGGACCGATTTCTGTATATATTTGGGGTGGCTGTTTACATGTACTGGGTTGTCAGGGTGCTAGAATGTGGAAGAGCTGTCTCTGACAATTGGTAGCTAATAACTTCTGCCCAGCTGTTTGTACTTTACTGCATAGACATCAGAAGACAGGCTGTCCTGGCACATTTTTTCAGTCAGATACCATAAAGGTATGGCCACAGCTTTGCTAGTTCTGCTGTCACTTCTATCACTAAAAACTCTTCATTCCAAGGGACTGCAGAATCAGTTAGACAAGTATTATTCTGGCACTGGCATAGGAGGGGGGATGTATTCATTATCTAATAGCACCATCCTGAACATAGCATCCCTCTGTTACACTGCAGTAATCAATTCTTTCCTAAGTCTGAAAATGTTCACTCTCACCTTTTGTCTAACAGGTGAAAATTTACTTGAAGAAAGAATTTGAAAAGCATGGAGCAGTGGTAAATGACACCCAGCATGATGCTTTGGTTGAAGACATATTTGATAAAGAAGATGAAGACAGCGATGGGTTTATATCTGCAAGGGAATTTACGTACAAGCATGATGAGCTGTAGAAAAGGGTGGCATAATTTTTTTTGACACAAATAGTGGTGACTTAGACTGTCTGGTTCTTGTGTCATCTTAATTCTGTGTTTTGGAGTTGACAATTGCTGTTGGCAAAGAAACACTTTATATAAAAGAGATTTTCTCTTCATTATGTACAAATGTTTTAAACTATTTTAAAGTGTACCTCCTCATATAGCGAAGACTTGCACATCAGTGTTTTTTAAATTTTGTATTAAATTATTTTTCAGAAATGAAACAGACTTTCCAGTTATCAAACATGAAAATCAAAAATCCAGTTCAGTGACTTTTTGTGATTTATTTGTGTACCAAGATCACTTTCAGCAGCTACCTTATGCATAACTTGTAGTCTGTGGCTTAATTACTTGACCTTCCTTCTTGTGTGTCACTGCTTATAAAGCAGTGTGCTGACCTTGGGTTTTTTTCCTGCAGATTTTTAAAAGATGTAGTAGAAGGCATCAGCATCTCTTTATACAGCTGAGAAACTGATACAAAGCTGAATGAGAAGAATGATTATCGTGTGCTGATCTTGCCCTTCTAAAGGGAGAGTGTTACCACCCATGGCAATAATTGTCTGCATTTTTTGTTAAATTTTGTGAACAAAGCAGGACTTAAATGTCAGACTTTCACTTCTACTGCCAGCAACATTCTAGAAAACGTCTGTAATTTGGAAAGCAGCAAGTTGTGCTGCAGTGCAGAGGTGGTGTCCTTTAAATGTACATATGCATTTGTTTTGAAACTCAGACTTGGCATTCATCAGAAAAGATCATACCTTTCTCTCACAGTTTCAGGGGGGTCTTGAGCAGAATGTTACAGGTCTGAGGTTTTTCCTCTGCAGAAGGGAGAGTGTACTGACAGGAGCATCGGTATGGTCTGAAGAGCAGTTTCCTTGGGCTTGTCTTCTATGCAGCTGCGTGAGTTGCAGAACTTGTTTCACTTCCCCTTTGCAGCATTTTTCACAAGTAGAACACAAGCAATAAGGATTTTAAATAATAAAGTGGATTTTTAGAAAAATAGAGGTGTGAGGTAAATGTGGAGCTGTGTCTTTACAGAGGTGGAGATCATTAGGATTTCAAACACAAAATTGGAGTTCAAAGAACTTTTTGGAGAGAAAGAAACATTTTGCAATTGTCCATGGTTTCTTAAATGATAGGGCAGAGTATCTCAAGGACAGAATTTATTCTGACATCACTAACCTATGTGGGTCTATGAACACAGCACTGTACTTGAAAAATGCTGCCCAAAGCTATGTAAGGACGCAAAGCAAATCCAGTCACATGAAAGCGGGATTGCTGCATTGCACTAACCCTTAACTACCGCAAACTGAGACGCTGCATTCAAGGTTCTCAGTGCTGTGGGTGAGTTCGATGTTTCCCTGCCACCTAGTGTTGCAACTGAGGATTAGAAGACTGCTTCATTAAACTGAATTCAGCTGCAGAGGGGCATTTAGAGATGCCTGTCAATAGTGACTGAAAGGAGGGGGAAGGTGAGCAGTGTTGGGCTGTCCTGTGTTGGTTTTCTTCTAGCATCTGACATTTTGTGAGTCATGTTCTTAGTGACAGGGAATTGTAACCATGCATTTTGTCTTCAGTAACCTTAGGTCTTTTTCCTCAGTGATGCCATCTGCTTTTCTTGAACCCAGTAATGCTCTTGCTTTTATGGCAGTGAGTTTCACAGTAAAATAGTGTAGGAAAATGTTTCCCTTCTGTTATAGGCTCATTGCCTGCCCTTACTGTTTTATTGTGACGAAATAATGAATTAGTCATTACCTATTTAGCTCTTCTTACTGGTCATGGTTTTGCACGTTGATGTTTTTTTCCTCATCACTTAGGAAAATCAAGCTTGCCTGACTTCAGCTTGCCTGAGGTTGGTTGCATGTTCTTTGTTGGCTGCATTTCTCCTGCAGTCACCAGAGCACTGGGCACCTCTGGGCAGCTCATCACACGAGTGTTGCTTATCTTGTACTGGGATAGCTGCCTTATCAAACAGAGTGTCCTGTCTTTCTCTGTTGACTATGTGGGGAACCTGGACAATTTGTATAGCCTGGGCCAAGGGGGGCTAATGGGATATGAAGCTGATCTTTAAGCCAGTCATGCCTGCATGTGGGAACTGGCAGGTACCCTACCAAGCAAAGGGGAAATACTCTGTGTGTGTGTGTGTGTGTGTGTGTGTGTGTGTGCTGCTGGGAAGAGCAGAACTGAGACTTACATTGGGTCTGTGAGGGTTTTAGATCATTGTTGGCAGTGTTTAGCATGTTCTCAAAATATCTGGCTGGGGAACGAAAGCATAAAAGCATGGGATAAAATTTGCCCACGTTACTGACGTAATACATTAAAAGATTAAATAATGGGGTGCCAATATGTGACTCCAGTAAGGCCCAATTGTTGTTTCTTTTGTATTAAGTAGGAGTTTATAGTCAGTGACTGCTGTGAAAAGTACATAGGCATTATCTTCTGCTTGGATTTTTAAAGCATTTCATAAAAATAACTTTTAGTGACCATATAGTTACTTGTTAATGCCAGCAGAGGGTTAAAGCTGCAAGACCAAGACACTTTATTTGGTGTTGTGTATAGGTTTGTGCCAAATGAGAGCATGGGTTTTGTTCTAAATAATTTTCTTGAGAGCTGTGTTAAACTCTGAAATTGAACTGAAGATGTTTTTTGAAAGTGCAGAATCAGCAGCAGATTTGAGAAGTCACTGCAACTTGATTATCATTTGCTATCGTTGAAGTCCTCCTGTGAAGATGAGAGGCTTTCCTAGGTAGAAGTAGCACTGCCTGTTTTAACTTCAATTGAATTTGCTTGTTAATGCACAGGGTAAATTGCTGCAGTGCCAGCAGGAGCCAGCCAACAACCTCCAGGACACCAGAGGCAGGCAGCTGCCTGTCCCCCGAAGTGGGGAGGAGTACTGGAACTTCAGTGGCACTCAGGAATGTTTCAGCTGGCTTGTGTGTGAAGTGCAAGGTGTATTTCCCCTATAGAAACAAACCCTCACTGCATATCTGTAAAATATGGCACTTGAAGAAGTGGAAAGTGTTCAAAACAGACCACTCTCCTCCTGCATCTTACAGCTTTGTTCAAACATTTCTTGTTGGTTTGTGGTTATTTAGGAAAATGTATAGTGATGTTTTTTAGAACTGCAGCCTGTCGTTCGCAGCCAGTATCTAACAATTGCAGTGGGAGTTGCTGCCTTCTGTAGGTACAGAAGCAGCCTTCAGAGCACATTTTATTTGAAAATTCTTGACATGCAATGCAATGACACAAGAAAGCTTTTGGCAAGGCTTCAGGAATGGTGCTTTAGTCTGAAATGTTTTCTAAAGTTTTCTTTTTTGAGATAAACTGACAAGGCAAACAGTGGTGAAAGTGAACGAATCACTTAATTTGGTCTTACATCTTTTCAGTACCTTATGTCAGAGAATTATAGAATCATTTATGTTGGAAAAGACCCTTAAGATCATCCAATCCAACTGTTAACCCAGCACTACCACATCCACCACTCAGTCATGTCCAAGTGCCACATCTACGTGTCTTTTGAATACCTGCAGGTATTTCAGTGGTTCCTCCACCACAATCCTCGGTGGCCTCTCCCCATGCTTGACAATCTTTTCCATGAAGAATTTTTTGCCTAACATCCAATCTAAACCTCCCCTAGTACAACTTGAGGATGTTTCCTTTTGTCCTGTGCCTTGTCACTTGAGAGAAAAAGTCAACCCTCACCTCACTACAATCTCTTGTCAGGCAGCTGTAGAGAGTGATAAGGTTTTCCCCCTCAGCCTCCTTTTCTCTAGGCTAAACACTCTCAGCTCCCCCAGCCACTCCTCATCAGACTTGTGCTCCAGACCCCTGAGCAGCTTCATTCCCTTTTCTGGATGCACTCCAGCACTTCAATGTCTTCTGCTGAGAGGTCCAAAACTGAACATGGGATTTGAGCTGCAGCTTCACCAGTGCCCAGCACAAGGGGACAATCACTGCCCTCATCCCACTGACCACACTAATCCTGATACAGGCCAGGATGCCAATGGCCTTTTTGGCCACCTGGGCTCACTCCTGGCCCATGTTCAGCTGCTGTCAGCCAGCATCCCCAGGTCATTTTCCTCTGGGCAGCTTTCCAGGCACTCTGCCCCAGCCTGTGGCACTGCCTGGGGTTGATGGGACTCAAGTACAGGATGTGGCGCTTGGCCCTGTTGAGCCTCATACAGTCGGACTCAGCCCATGGATCCATCCTGTCCAGTGCCCTCTGTAGAGCTCGTCCTTGTGCTGCCAGGAATATCCCAAGTATAGAGTGTGTTTCGGTATCTTGTTGAGTAGGATGTTACAGAGTCATAAAATTGCAGTGTTAAGTACATATAGAACAAATTGCTGCCATAATTTCTTCTTTGTGATATCTTCAATGAAAGTCATGCACAGCTGGTTTCCCAAGTACTTTGGTGTGAAAAATAGGTTGTACAGGTCAGCCCTTAAATGGCCTTTGTCATACATGTTCCCCACATCCCATTGTTTAAGCTGTTAGATACTAGATGTTCTATCCCTTGATCCAGAAATCAGTTTCAGATGCAGTTGAGTACCAGCAGGATTGGGAAACCTCATTGCTTTGGGGCGTTCTGGGCAAAGACACAAAGCTAAGGAAAATGTCAGAGTGGAATTATGTAGAGTGATGTGAGAAATGTGAAACATTTTATTTCCTAGATCCTTTGACATCTGCTTACTTGGAAGAAAGAGCACTGGCAGCCACTGATGTTAGGACTACAAATAATAAGGCTAGTTCCTGATCTGACTTTGATTAGAAACCACTCTTTTGGACAGTTCCTATATGGAGTTTAAGGCAAAATTCACACTTTCAAGGTCTGTTAAAGAATTTTCAGAATAGGTATGTTAGATTTTACTTCTTGAAAATACATTGGCCTCATCATATAGTTCTTGCAAAAATCCCCGAAACACAGCCCAAAACACACTACCCCAAACCCCTTAATTTGTCTTCAATGCTAAACTGGTTTTGGTAACAGGAAATAAATCAAAACTGCTTATATTTGTATAATCCTGGATAATTTTAGCTTCCCTTGAAAGTTAATCGTAATGCTTACATTCTGTGTCCTAGTTTTCTCCTGGTTCATAGGAAAAATAACTGACAAAATAAGGATCTTTCTTTAGCTATACTGCTTCTGTTTTCATGCCTGTGCTTGATTATGTCAACATTTTCACACAAGAAATATAATTGACAATCTCAGTAGGAGGCTGTTTAGGGACAAGAACTTGGTTATCATCTTCCAGCCTCAGGGGGATTCAGATGGAGGCTCCTACTGCATCACATTTCTCCTCCTGGGAATTTTGTTCCAAAAAAAGGTTGGTTTAGCTAGGGGTTGTACCTGGTCAGAGACCATGCGGTATTTCTGTTGAATGATTTAAAAAAAGAGGAGCTTGGTTTATCTGAGAAAGTTGCCATGACAGGATAGTTTGAAACATGTCAGGTAAATAAATTTTGCAAATTTTCTGAAGGTCATGTTCCTTGTAGGCTGGAGTTTGTCCAAAAGGATAATTTTTAATGCTTTTCTCTTTGCTTTGCTTTGCTCCACTTTGCATTTCCATTATGTAAACAATGACAAACCCACTTTTAAAATATTAGGGTCTGACTGCAGAAATCCAGCAGAGCCAACTCTTCAGAGCTCCCCAAATCCCAGCTATATATTCCTCTAAAAAAATCTGAGGCTGATGCTAACTACCATTACAAGCTGCTCTTCATTTTAGACACGATGCTTCTAATTTCTAGTTTGTGTCATGACCTGCATAAGGAGATTAAATGATGCAATATAATTGATTCCTCATCTGGGAGTCAGACTAGAAGCATTAAATCAATCCTGTCCTCTTTCATGTTATTGCCATTGAAATTCCTTTAAAGCAGGTATGTTTCCTCTTCTGCCTCTTTCCCTGAATAGTGAACTAGATAATACCTATTTCTTTTGTGTGCTTGGCCTGCTCTTTCTCTGGGAGTAAATAGCAGAGTTTAGCTCCGGTCTCTCTAATCTGCTGGGATATGTCTTCAGAGAATAGATTTTCATTCCACAAATGCAATGCAAAATGGTTTTGTGTTCATCTCTGGGAATGGGCTCTCTAGGTCTTTAGCTAATGGACTAATTGTAGTTGAAAGGAAATCACAACCTGCTGGATTTTACTCCTGGCAACACTGACCACGATACTTAAGAGAGACAAGACTGGTGATGTTCCTTCATTTTTACAGAAGGTGAGAATTTACCTTTGCAGCCAGTCTCTCAGCCCTTATGTGCCATCATGTCTTCACTGCTGTTGTCACTACCAGCAGCTGGGTTAAATCCTGGGTGTCACAGGTTCATGTGGCAGACTTGGAGAAAACATCAGGGCCCTTGGGCTGGCAGGGAAGAGCAGAGAAGATAAGCAGGGGAATATCTCTCCGTACCGTCCAGTTTTTCTTGGCTGATATCCATACCAAACATGAGGAAGTTTGAAAACTCCTGGAAATAATTTATTATTTACACTTCTCTGTTAAAATATGTACATAAGGAATAACATGCAACCAGCATGAAGCATACAATACAGTGTGAGCTTCGTAATTTTGCCCATCTATTAACAACTATTTTCCAGTTGAACCTTGTGGATAAGGCCAGCCATTTATGTAAACATGGACTGTTTCATGACAGAGATAGTTGTGAACATTTTAGAAAACAGTTTTCCAATCCTTTTTGAAAGTTCAGGAGCCAAAAGTACTTCTTTGATTTTAGTTAGAAATATTTCTGTTATCAGTGATCTCTTCCCACCTTGCAGCTGTCGACCCCTTCCATGAATAAGGAAAATGGCTTATGCATTAATGGAGAGAGTTTTTTGGAGTCAGAACTCCTTGAAGGCATATTACAAAAAACCAAAACAAAACTCTCCAAGTTTTAAGTGTCCGAAAAGTGGAAAATGCTGCAGCAAAAACATCTGTAGCCCAGGAAGGACATGCCACAGCTCACAACTCACAGCTCCCAGTGAATGTGCATGTGGGAGGAGAAAAAAGGTTGCTGACACGAGCATAACTTCTAGGAGCTCTCAGCAGACCTGTTGCTGTGGTTACTAACCAGAGCCTCCCCTGTAGGAGTGCTATTTGCACTGCACCAGATGGTCCAGAGATCACATGGGGGAATTTGCTGTCCCTTGTGTTACTGTCCGATCTTTTCTCTGAGTGCTGTGATTTAATCTGCAGCAGTTTACACACAGATCATTCAGTCATGACACACTAATATGAGACATAAAACTGCTGCAGGTATGCAGTCACTTTAGTGAACTCCTGTAGCACCTGCATAACACCAGAAATATATTTTGTCTTATGTATTTGTGTTCAGGTTGTTGCAATTTGATGAATGATGCTAAGATGAGGAAAAAAAAACCAAACAACCTATGCTTGAATTTTAGCATAATTTTAATAACAAAGTTACTGTAGCACATTTATTGCAGAAGGAAGTGAGATGCCTTTTGCAGTTCATTGGCCTGCCACAAGCATTTCTGTACAGGCAGCATCAAAACCATGAAGCATAGATGAAGATTAAATAGGCTCATTGCATAAGAAAGAAATGCTGTTTCTCTGTATTTTCTGCTGCTTTGTTGTCATTACTGCCTTACCCTCTCAGAATGAGAGTCCACCTGCCTGGACTATTTATTATTATGAGTCTCAAGTTACTGTCAACTGCTTTAGCCTCACTATTACAAGTGGTGTTCTAACACATTAAAAACCCCAATATTAATCAATGTGTATTGTGATACTTTTTAGAGTTACATAAATATGCTGTCCCAGATTTCTGTGAATTAAAATGAGCAAAATGACAAAATTTATGAAAACAAAAAAAAGAGACTGATGATTTTTTGATATAACATTACTCCAGAAGTAGGCAACCTTTTTGACTGGGCAATGGATCAGCTTGGTTGTGTGGTTCAGTGCTGTTGTGCCCATCAGGTTTCTAGACACTGAGAGTAACTACAGCATGCCCAGAGTCCTTCCAGCATCCTGTCCCTGTCACACTGAGGAGTTGTGCTCTGTTATGTCACTTGTGTAATGGGGATATGAATCACCTTCTGTGGTGCATGAGTAAGAGCTCAGCATCCAAGCCTGCCGTTGTGCCTACAATCACATTTTATGTACAGCTGCAGCCATTTCCACAGATTAATCTTCAATGGTATATATGGATAAAGAGGCTGCACCCAGGATCTCTCCTATCTTTTTCATTTTGAACATTCATAGAGCTCAGCAAGTGACATCTTTATTTTACATCATAATCCAGCACCTGCCGTCCTTTTTCTTTGTTATGGATGGAAGCCACCTGTACTGTGGGAGAATTACTCTCAATTCTCTGGTCCAGTCTTCTGACTGTATAAAAATAGTCAAAACAGAAACTCCCAAGTGCCATTGATACTTCTTGCTCTTGAGGTTCATTCCATGACATCAGCTGAATTTACTGGCCTATGGTGTAAATATTATCTAGAGTCTCACAGGAGTTTTCAGTGTTACTGACTCTGCTGTATATAAGAAACTCTTTTCTTCCTGTAACTCACTGCAAGAGGAATAATTTAAGTTTAGTGGGATGCCTTCATGGGTGTAAGTTTAGAATTCTGCCTTAGCAATCAAGTACATTTCTTCTGTACAACCCGAGTTCATCTGATTTTTAGGTACTCCAATTCAGTGTTCTACCAGAAAGAACATGACTAAGATGGTGGCTTGAAATGACAAAAATGAATACCAACAAAAAGGTTTTCTTGGCTGTACTACCCTTCCAGCAAAATCTATCATTTTAAGCCTTTTAATATAATTTCAACACTTAGATGGTATTTTCTACCATCTACATTAAGTCAACTTCTCTCCTGAACACAGTTTACTGAGAAAACTAGTTCCATCCATTGTATGGCTGCATGGCTGCTGTCATGAACTTGCAGAGGAAAGTATTTTGGAAATGATGAAACAAACAATAGTGCTGCAGTGTCTTGATGATTTTGGGGTACTAGTTCTGCTGAATTAGCTTTGATCTCCAGCTAAGTGGGTGTTTAAAGAAAATAAAAAAGCTGCTGTTAACTTAAGCTGTATATGGCAGTGTCTGCCTTTTGTTCTCTTCCTTTCCCATATAAACCATGGAACAAAGATTCTTTAAATTCTCTTTTCTAAAGATGTGTTCTTCCTGCTCTCCTTCTTTGATTTTGCATCCCATTGGAAACCAATGTTTTACAGGAGAAAAAAAATATATAAAATCCATACATTCTGCTGTTACATTTTTAAAGAGGAAATAGTCAATAGATAAGCACTGTGGCTTTGTCCTAATTATTGTAGTTTTGTATTTTCTGTTTACACAGCAATCTCCATTGAAAGATTTTAAAGCTGCAGCTCCAAGAAAATATTCTCCCCATTTCTTGAGTGAGGTAATTTAATTACTGTGAGGCTGCAAGATTTATCCAAAGCCAAGCAGAAAGCTTATGGCAGAACAACATACACCCCAGGCTCTCTCAATTCCCAGTACTGTGCTCTAACCACTCATCCTTGCTGCTTTATACAGTTCATGACAGCTTACACAAAAAGGAAACATCAAGGATTTCTGTGTTGACAGTATGTAATCATTCCAGAGACAGTCTGATAATTCTGAGGTAGATTATACTCAGCCATAATCATCTCCAGTGTAATTAGAGAAGAGACTTAGTCATCTAAGTGAGCATAATATAGGTAATATAAGTGGTGTTTTATAGGATATAATCTAAACCCTTTTCTAAATTGCACCTGCTCTTTTCATTGGCCGTCTTTCTGATTCTAAGCAGCAAGCTGCCTGTGACGCAGTTCATCCCTGATGTAACTCCAGAGCAAGGAATTTGGGTTGTTACTTTCAACTAAAATTATTACAATTAATTGGTATAAAGTCCCCACCTTTTCAGTGATTCAGATCACCTTTCAGTTATGCACTTAAGCAGGAGACATATAGTTTTTCTTTTTTCTGTGGTAAAACACACTAAAATACAATTCTGATGACAGCAAAAAATATAGTGGAGGAAAACAAAGGTCTTGCTTAAAAATATAATGGAAACTCTTAGAGTATGAAGGGCTCCATGTTGCTAATGATTGACCCTGCTTTTTAATCAACAGCATCAGGCCTAAGAAATGACTCCTAAATTAGACCCTATTCAGGTTACTGACATACCCCCAAAAGGTGCAGTGCCACAGTATTTCACATTCACAGACTGGGAACAGCAAACTATTTTCTCTCTTAGTGATATAATGGAGTGCATTTAAGTTTGACAGCAACAGTGTCCAAAGCTTATCCACAGTTTCTGAACACACTTAGACCCATGGTGCTGTTTGTGGTGATGAGAGGAAATTATTTTCAGTGCACATGGTTTCATAATTTTTCCTTCTATATTTTCTTTTAATGCAGTGTCACATATGCAGATTCTGTCTGGCTTTTTGTTTTTTTCTTTCACCAGGTTACTAAAACAGATCCTCTGATTTAATAGGCAGTGTGGTATTTAAGGGTTACTGCGGTACCAACCTAACATACTTGCTTCTTTCTGCTCTCATGGCGAAATACTCTAGGTTTTAATGCTCTTTAATCTCTCTACTGGCTCCTCCTTGCCTCTCTGACCTTTTCCCCCGCTTCCTTTTAACCTATCTTCCATCAAACATACTTGGCAGTCTCTTCTGCACATTAAATGTCTGGTTTAAGTCAGGAATTGGTGGAATGTGCAGCAAGGTTTTCCTTCTCCTTGAAGACAGAAATAGAACCATAAAGGTGCTGCCTTATACCAGCACCATGTAACCAAATGTGTTAGACCGTATTTAGCAGTTTAACCATTTATGCAGGGACCTGCATGACTATACTTAGCAGTGAAACTATTTTCACCTCTGTAGGGAGGCACAGGTTGCGTGCTGAGGATGGAGTGCAGAGGACAGCCCCATTTGGGCAGGTTCGGCAGAGAGAGCAGGCCATCTGCTCCACATGCCATGGCTGAGGGACGCTAGGCTGTGAATGAGGCCTCAAAGGGATGGCAGGTGCTGCCTTGCTTTGGGCCTGTGCTGCTGGGGCTGCTGCACCCAAAGAGCAGAGAGGTCCCTGGGGGTTCAGCTGCTGGAGGAGTAGGAGCCCACTGTGACACTTCACACGCAGCAGCAGAGAAGTCATCAATCACAGAATCAATGTGATTGGAAAAAAGTTGTAAAACATCTGACTGATCACCACCTTGGCAACTAGACCATGGCACTAAGTGCCAGCCCAGTTGTTTCTTGAACACCTCTAGGGATGGTGACTTCACCACCTCCCTGGGCAGCTTATTCTGTCCTTAACAACCCTTTCCCTGAGGAAACTTCTCCTGATGAGGTCATCTCATCTTTGCTAAGTTTGGAGAACTCCTTATGCAGCAGTTTGACTGGTTAATGAGGCAGCAGCAATGTTTTAAAGCACCTGCTTCACTTCCGAGACTATCCTCTGTGTGAGACAGAGGAACACAAGTTAACCATAAGACTAAAACTCAATAAAAAAGCCCCTTCGCTTCCAACACCCAAAGAGACGGGCACGTTTATGCCCGCTCTTGGTCCTCAAGACCGGCTGAGGGACCTCAAGACACATGTCGATGCCTCTCGCAGCACCACAGACTGGGCCAGGTGGGAAGGGACCGCAGCGGGGCACCGGGTCCAGCCTCGCTGCTCAGGCAGGGTCATCCCAGAGCACGCGGCACGGGCTCGTGTCCACACGGCTCTCGAGCATCTCCCGTGCGGGGGACTCCGCAGCCGCTCGGGCCGGCCCGTTGCCGCAGCACGGTCGGGGCCGCGCCCTCCGCCGCCGCCGGCCGGGACTCGCGCGCGGAGCG
>VXAC01006246.1:1395514-1440881 GCA_013399225.1 Rhipidura dahli
GGGGTCCGCGGGCCTCCCGTTCCGTGGCTGCGCCGCCGCCTCCCCCGGCCCGGCGGTGCGGGCGGGGGTCCGGGGCGGGGGAGGACTCAGGGCTGGGAGCTGGCATCAGCAGATGCCGTCCCCGGCTGTTCTTTGCCTTCCCGTTTGAAGCCTCTCGTCTTCGCTGGCTGCCCTCTCTAGTCGCTGCTGTTTTCCCTTCTGCTCTTTAAGGATCCGGCGAGTTTTGTTTCCCCCTTCTTTTTCACGAAGGTGTCTTTTCATATGGTCACCTTGAAACCTAGATGGCTTCATGTGCCTTTCTAAGCATACTGTTATGCTCAGGTGGGTATGTGATGGTTTCAGTCACTGATGAGCAGGCATACCTTCCTGCAGGAGCCTACAAAACTGACATCTCTATTTGTACTACTATAATAATTCTACAGGCTATCATTAATCTGCCTTAAAAAAATTCTTCGGTGATGATAGTTAAAGGGGAAATAAATTATATTAAACCAAATTCTCAAATAGAAGACAGCTTAGGGTCTTGATCCTATGAGCGCACATACTTCTAAATCTTTGCCTATGAAAAATTGCTCACTGAACTGAGCAAAGCCATCTTTACCTGTAAGATATTAAACTTTAATAACCCCAGAGAAATGATTGTGCTGCAGTAAACCTGGTAAATTCTGTGATGCAAATTACGTGTGTATGCTAAGTAGTTTAAAAAATAACAAACACATGAACTTGTGCGAAGTGGAGTGACTGGCTCATTTGGTTTTAGGCTATTACAGTTTCAACTATTGCTCTAAAAGCTGTTTTAGAATTAGTGATTTAAGGCACCTCCAAACGTGCTGTTTTGTTCATAATATGCACTCTAAATCTTCAGCCAGGGAAAACAAAATCGTGAAAACCCCCAACATATTCTACTTAGGAAGTAGACCTCTGCAAACACAGGACTTTCTGCTTTTTGAGACTGAAGTTAACTTAAACCATTTATAGTGCTGTGGACTTTTCCAAACAGTTTATGTCCCAGAGCGTCTTATGTCACAGAGAGTCTAAAAAGGCAGGTGTTACTGAGGCAAATGTGGTGGATGAAAATCCTTTATTGGTGTCAGTTTTTGTCCTCCCTAGAAAAATACTTTTGATGCTTAGGGCTTGAGATTTTAAAGGTCGCTTCCAGTTTTGAAAGACCTTTGTAACTTTTTATTGTTTTGGGTTTTTTTGGGTAAAGTACAGCATGATTTAAGCTCCATTTATTTACTTGTGCCAAGGTTGGTATCTGGTAAAGGGTACTGAATTTGGCTCTCTGTCCTCTCCTTCAGAAGTCATCAGCTGTGGATACTTTACGCAGCTTGCTCATGCTCAGGTGTTCGAAGCTGCTAGTAAGAATTTCTGTATTGAGTTTGAAGAGTTGTAAAGATGGACATTGTCCCCATAGTGTGTTTTTCTCTTTGCTGTAAATTCAGCAGGTTGAGAAACAGAATTGCTACCCAGACATGCCCCTCCGTGAGGTCCCCAAAAGCCTGGTTTCTGACAACGGGCTGCGTCACATCCTAACACTTGCAGACTGCTACTGGTAGTGTTGCGACACTTGCTGTTTTTTAGGATGTATTTAAAACTAAAGGAAGACTTCCAGCAAGCTACTTTGACGCTTTGTATTTTGCGCCTCGTTAACATAACAATGTTGCTCATTTGAAAGGACGAGCAGTCGGTGTGCATCGGGCGGCGGGGCGAGGAGGAGGCCGGGCTGCTTTGCGCAGGGAGCCGGCTGAACCGCGCAACGGGGCTGCGCTGCCTCTGTGCAAAAAGCGAGGAGAAGTGAAGCACTTAGCAACTCCTCATTATGAGCTTGTGTGCTGTACAGAGGTGCTTTAGATGCCAGCAGCCCCTAACAAGGGGGCTCTGCCCTTTTCTGGCAGAAGCAAGAAAACAGGTGCTTCTCTACAAAATGGAGAGTGTTAGAAATGTGACCTTAAAGTGCGGGCTGGGATAGCAGCCGCAACAGGGATAGAGTTGGGTGACTGCTTGGAGACTTAATTAAGAGCACTGACACTCACTCCGTGAAAAGTCTGTATAAATAATGAATTTTCCCTGTATGTGCAGCCTGTGATGGAAGCAAGTCTGAAATCTGTTGTCTTCTGGATGACTGACCCCGATTTGTTTTTAAATAGAACTATGTTTTCATTAACATAATTGAGATTGCTTGGGGCAAAAAATAAGATCCTGTCTTATTTTGAAAGATGCCTGCTTTGAAAGCAAGGACATACTTTGGACAAGTGTGTATTATAGAATTAAAATAGAACTGATTGGTCAAGGAATTATAAACTCTTCTAACAGCTGAAATCTTACCATTTGTTGGGACTTAAAGTGCTGAAGAGTTTCAGAATGCTCATTTGATGGTCATTATCTGATTTTTTTTTTAGACTGTCTAAAACAATCTGGAAGCTGTTTCCAGGAATATACCAAATTTTCCCACATACAGCAAGAGAAATATTTTCAATTCCTTCCAGGCCTATTATACATTTGTTCATTTAAATGACTGAAGGGAATATACAGCCTAGTAAAGCTTTGAAGTACAACTTGATTTCATGCCTGTATAGGGAATTGCTATTTCTCATAATTCAAAAATAAAAGTAAATTTACTGGAGAAAAAGGCCATCCCAAATCCCTGACTCAAAGTTTGAGATGTTGCCCATTTTGAGTAAATTCTTGAGAAATTTTCAGCATGTAGTTAATGTAAGAAAAAAAAAATAAAAATGGGTTGAGCATGGCTTGCTAAGTTTCAGCTGCTGATTAAACTCCCCTTGGGTATCTTGTCAGGCACAGCTTAGAGGGCCAGAGACAATCACAGCTGAATGTGGCACCTTCAAGCAGTAAATTGGTGTCATCATCCAGTGGTAGTTAGGAAAGAGTCAAACAGTTTGACTAAGGTCTGATAATGAAATGTCCAAACCATAGGGACACAGGGATCTGGTGTGGTTTTGTGCTTTATATTCAGGAACAGTATCTGCTTTCTAATTTCTTAGTACACGCAACCTTCCTCTCTCCTGATAAGTCATGCATTAAAACTGTCCAAACTGTCAATAAAAAAAAATAACCTTTCAGTGTTTCCTTTGATGGGAACAGTATTATTATTGTGCCTTTCAGTTTGCAGTCTTTGTTCTGTGCCTGCAGCTGAATGAATTTTGCTTTTCATTTCTGTTTTTGGAGGCATTGCTTTTCTGCAGGGTGAAGAGATCACATGTCTCTATGTGCATAAGATGCTGGGCTCAATTTGTAAATGGAAATACAAGCTTGTCTCAGGCACAAGAAACATCTTAATTTGGAAGTTAAAATAGAGGTTGAAAACCAGCAACTCAGCCCTGAACAAAGTTTTGACAATTGTAACTGACCTTTCTTCTGTCACCCCATTAAAAATATGGAAGAGTTGAGAATGAACCATGCATGGCCCATGCAATACATTCTTCCTTTCCTAATAAGACAGACTTGATCCAAATCTGAGGACATTTGTTCATATGCTGCCTCTCAGTTTTTTTTTATTGTAAATGTTTCTTGCAGATTAGATCACTTACCCTTTCTGGTTGCAATGAAAACAGGTTTATTGAAATCTTAAAATGTTACTGAAATAGTTCAGCAGTATTAGCACAGCTGGATCTCCATTTTATAAAAGCACAAAATATAGAAAGGAGTAGTTATCCTTTAATACACAAAACCATGCTGTATGTCTTCATAAGAGGTTTAATGTGCTCTCTGGGCCTTAAAAGCAGCTCAAATCTCTTTTGTAAGATAAATGTGAAAGAAAATGCTGTCATCACCAGAATGTAGTCCAAACTTAGCAGCAAGGAGTTTAGCTGCCTCTGTGTTTCTGGTACCTAAAGCACCTGTTAAAGACCAGCTTTAATTTGAAGAAACCAAAGAAGTGAGGGTAGAAAGATCAGGCTGTATGGTGAATAAAACTGCTGTTCTGACCAAACTATTGTGGAAGTCTGAGATGAAACCCTGGTGTTAACACTCCCATGCTTGTTTTTGGGGACACCTGTGCTGTCTTGAAAACATGATGTTGATTATTACCAGCATTAATAATGGGTTATCTAGGACAATCACAGGTGTGCTTGAAAAACTGCGAGTTAGGAGAGGTTTAGTCTTCATGCTGTACCACACTTTGATCATGTCTGAGCTTCAGGGAGCTTGACAGTAATACCAACAAAGCTCTTGAAGGCAAAGACAGAAAATGTTTGAAAGATGAGTCTGTGATGTGTTTCTGCAACCTCACTAAGGTGAATGAAAGCAAGGTGTGTTGTTCCTGGTTCCATGCATGCTTGCTAGCATAGCTATGCTGAGTAATGGACACAGCAAAGATGCTCCTGCGTGAAGGTTTGGCTTGATCAAGCTGAAGTTTTGCCAGCTTCTGTGTCTAATCAATACCAGGCAGGTTTTACAGCTGAATGTTACTCATCACAACACGAGGTGAATGCTCCTCTGTAGTCAGTGCTGACTGCTTGGTCTCACTGAAGCTTAATATCCTTAATATCTGCTTGAGCGCTGCTTCAGTTTCTGGTGAAGAGGATCTGTAATGGTAGCAGCTGACTTCCCATGGAGCACCTTTTACTTTATACATGATAGTGCCTGGCTATTATTAAATTTTTGAGTAAAAGACTATATTGGCGTAGAAAACAAAACTTCTCCATAGTGTGTTAGGGGCAGAACTGTTTGTAGATGTGTGTCACTTAAAACATCTGAAATGGTGTGTCGCTGGGAAAGAAATAGCTCTATGCAGGAATAGCTCCTTCAGAACTTTGTCATTTGGTAAAAATCTTAATTGAGGTTAACAATAACTACTAATTAACATTTCAGAAACTTGTATTAAACCCAAAGGGGTTTTTATATGTGGTGTTAAGGGCATCTTTAGCTTTCCCTGAGAAAAAATTGCAGGGCATGAAGTGACCAGCAATTGAAAGAAGTGCGAAGAGCAAATATTGGTTTAGTTCAATATGCATGAGTTAAATTCAAGCCAGACTCTTACTTTCACCCTTTTTTTCCTCACACAAATCCTTTTTATCACCCTCTCCTTCCTAGTGAGTTCTGCACTTTCATTACAAGCCTATTGTTTTGTTCTTCAATTGACAGAAAAGATAGCAAAAAGAGCAAAACCAGTTGTACTGTTATAGAAATAAGTTTTGGAATTACTTGACCAATAACTTGTTATAAGACCTTCAAGATCATAATAGTTCATAATGGTGAATGTTTACTTTTGGTAATTTGTTTTCTTAATAAGACAGCAACTGTGAAAGCTGCTGTTGGCAAGCCAGTTTTCACATAATTTGTAACTTTGTAAAACTAGTAATTACTTAGTTCTTAATGTCTTTAGGTTATTTTGGCAAACAAGGACAATTAGGTGACTTGAAAAGTCGACATCTCTGATGTGGGATGATAAAGTTATTTTTCTGGGAAGTAATTTTATTGTAGCAGTCAGATTCTTGAGCTTTATAAAAGATTATTGCAGTACCAAATTACAGCTTTCAGAGAAGTACAGGGTGTTATTCTGGAGAAATAACAGACTAAAACCCCAAGAAATCCAGAGTGAATTATTATGAAAATCTTCCTTTCTTTAGTTTGGACTCTGTCATGCTAAGCTCAGAGTGCTTTGTTGTGGATACATAGCTATTTCAGTTTTCTTGGGCTGGGGGAAGGAAGGCTCCAAAGCACCTTGAATTATTTATGCCTGTCTCTATTTTCTTAAGAGCTTGGCTTCAGCCTCTGACACTCATGTTCATGAGGTGGAGGATGGGATGCTGCAACCTCTGTTCCGTGTTAATCTCTCTTCTGGCATTCTTTTTGCATTCATTTTTTTGTAAGTGAAAAATGACTTTGAAATGAAACTTTCACTAGATTGTCACAAGCTGGATGTACAGATTTAATAGCAATTTTATTCCTTGTTGACCAGTCTAAATTTCTGATTGTGGATAAATTTTTACTCTAATAGTACAAGCTATTCTAATTGGAATTTGTGAGCTTTTTAAACACGTGTTGGCTTCTGTAAGATCCTCATACTCTGAAATGGAAAATACTCCAGCATAAAATGTTTCAGGCTTCAATATTTTCAACCTGAAGGTTAATGTTTTGTGTTCATCAAGATGTATGGGTTAGTTTTCTGGAGGTGGTGCTAGGCAGTAACTCACCCATGTTCACCCTGTTTCAGGAGAATAGCCAGGCTCAGATGTGTTTATAAAGCCCTGATAATTGTCACACCTGTTGTTCCCCATTGTGATGTTTGGAGCCAGATGTGTCCAGAGAAGGGCAGTGAGGCTGTGAAGAGTAAGTCCTGCAAGAAGCAGCTGAGGGAGCTGGGGGTGGTCAGCCTGGAGAAGAGGAGGCTCAGGGGAGACCTTATCACTCTCTACAGCTGCCTGAAAGGAGGCTGCAGCCAGGTGGGGGTCAGTCTCTCCTCCCATGCAACCAGTTACAGGAGAAGTGGAAATGGTCTAGAGCTGCACCAGAGAAGGCTCAGGTTGGACATCAGGAAGAATTTCTTCACTGAAAGGCTTCTTAAGCACTTAAACAGGCTGCCAAGGGAGATGGTGGAGTCACTATCCCTGGAGGTGTTTGAGAAACTCCTGGACATGGCACTTAGTGCTGTGATTTAGTTGATGTGGTGGTATTTGCTCAAAGGTTGGACTCAATGGTCACGGAGGTATTTTCCAACCTTTTTGATTCTATGATTGCCCAATGTATGTTACTCTTTTCTTTCTGCATTGAAATACTTACAAAGTCAATACTCTCTGTTTTACCAATGACAGTAGTGGTGATATATTCATACAATTAATTTGGCTTGTCAGTTGTTAAATGGGACTTATCACAATGAGAAAAGATGTTAATAAAGGAATGTGTTAAGTAAGTCTTCTTTATAGTGTCAGAACACAGGAGACAGGAAAAAAAATGTGACCAGGTGGAATATCGCATCCCTGCTGTAGCATGGTTTTATCAAATAAAAAGATACCAAGAGGAGTATATTAGCTTGTGGCTGCTGCTCAGAACTCTTTTTTCCAGCCCTTGTGCTTGCAGTGATTTGAGGTCGACCAAGCATGATGCCTGTTAGCTTCCTGCAGCTGCAGCAGTTATTATGTAGTGGCACAGCGTAATGCACAGCTCTCTGTCTGTTTCCAGGCTTCCACATGCAGAGTGCCTTTGGATACAGCCTATACTGTCTGCACAGTCCCTGCTCCTCCAAACTTGCAGTGGCCCATCCATGAGTACAATGGTTTGCAATTGAGACGTGGTGTAGGTTTACCTCTGTCTCCACCAGAATGCAGGTCTGAGGTATGGTCTGCTGAGAAAGTCAGGCAAGAGTGCTTAATGTGCTCTGGGGTAAAGAACTGTGTGAATGGGCAGCAAGGTGTTCTTTGAGATCTATTTGCAGCCATTCCCTGGGTTTTCTAAGTTTTTCATGACTGCCTGTCACTGGAGGAGCAAACTCTGTGAAAAAAGTGTAGGAATTATAACAGTAGGTGGTTTTGTAAGTTAGACTGAGTTATCAGAGGTACTATGAAGGAGGAATGTTCTTTTCCTCCTGTGGGTGAAAAGATGTTTGGTACTGAGCTGTGTAAGAGGGCAAAAGGTGGCAAGTATGTGACATGAGAATGAGGGCAACCTGCAGTTGAATAAAGAAAAGAAGAACATGAAGTAGGCCAGTAGAAATGTCCTGCTTAGATAGGTGGCTGCTGACAGACTGTTTTAGTTATGTGATGGAGGAAGATAAAGTACAGTAGAGTTCTGAACAAATACAGGTTGTGGGTATAGCTGAGAAAGCCCAGCCTTGTCATATTCAAAATAAACCAAATGAGGTTCTAGGAAAAAGTGCTACCTAGCAAACTGAGTAGATTTAAACTGTGGTAGACTGCTAGATGTCTTCCTTCTCTAAAATGAAATCTGAGATCCCAGTGCCAGCTCCTCCCCTGACTGTCATGTTTTCAGTGTAAGGTGATAACATTTCACATAGTGTCCAACTTTAATGTACTCGCCTGTATGAAATACACTGTGTTGAAGTGACCTTTAGTCATTGGGTAGCTCTCTGATACTTATGAAATATACCGTGTGTTGAAGGGAACTCTAGTTATAGAGGAGCTTACTCATCCTTTCATACTTCAAAAGCATTACCAAAATGGCAAGTTTGTTTTTGGTTCAGTAACTGTTGGTATAATTAAGGAAAAAAAAAATCCCACAAAGACACTTACTCATACTTTCATGCTTGAAAAGCATTACCAAAATGGCAATTTGTTTTAGGTTCAGTAACTGTTGGTACATTTAAGGGAAAAAAGAAATCTCACACATACAGTTGAGACTATTTATTTCAGGGAGGTATCAGACTTCTGAAGAGCATTACGTACTTACAAGCTTTTAATTCTTTTCCCTACCTAGTCAGACTGTAGGTATGTAAATGCCTGCCTTGCATACCTTCATATTTGCTCAGTAACAGAATGCTGAAACGTTTTCCATCTTTTTAAGCTTATCTGCCAATATGTTTAGGTATTAATTTAATAAGAATTATTATTGTATATAATTTTAACCTTTCTGGCTAGACTCTTGGTAATGTTTTTCAGCTGTGTTATGTATTTCAAAGAAATCTGCTTAGTTAGTGTTTAGAATAAAGGAAATGCTTCTTTTGAATAGTGAGATCCTCACTAAGTCTGCAGGTTATTCAAGACTTTGGCTCACCTGGCAATGTGTCAGAAGGCAGATTTGGTGCACTAAAAGATGAGTTACCTGCAGGCAGATGGGAACTCTTAGAGTGCTGGGAAGCAGTTCCATTGGCATCACCAACACAGCAACACTCGTACTTGGCATAACTCCTAGCAAGGTGCTGAGTGGCTTCGTTGGTGAGGGAGGTTGGCCAAGGCTCTGCGTACGCACCGCGCTTGGGTCGAACCTCCGACGGCTCGCAGGCGATGGGCGGCAACCATCGGCCGTGCCTGTGTGCAGGACACCCACACAGAACCCGTGGTGCCCCAGATTCAGAGGCACAGTAGGCAGGTCTGCAGCCCAGTGTCCTCTTACAGATGTATTTTATCAGCTGAAGCAATTCCAGCTCAAAGTACCTTGTCCTTTCCCACTGGACAAAACTCTGCTAGTAAAAAGGGATTTGTTCATTTCCTGATGCATTTTCAGTTCAAGTCGGTGAATATAATTTTACCTAAACTGAAAGGTTGTGTGAGTTCCCTGGACAATTCATTGCCTCACACTGTGTTGCTAGAGGGCACTTTTAACATAGATCTACTTGACCTTTTTTTTTAGCAAGGTTGAGCATCTGTGTGACCTGTTCGTAGTCTACAGGCATACAATTACCATTTTATGGATTACAGCCTTTATCCAAAATGAATTCTTCCTCTGTTTTATTATCTGCTACTCTGTGAGATGTACTCAAATGGCACTGCTTAAAAAAAAAGTTTACAAAGCACTAAATTTGAATGGTTTGAAGCATGTGCAAGTTAATGGTAAAAAAGCAGCTTTGCACACTCCCCCATGCTCAGCACTGTCTTGCAGATGATTTTGGGGGGAAACTCATGTGTTTGTTGTTTCTAAGGAGTGCAAATGTGTGCAGGTATTTTTACTTCTTCAGGAGATTGTGGAAGATGAAGAGGAACTTGTTTGTTTGTTTGGGGGCTGAGTTCCTATTGCTGTGATAAGAACTGTGAAGAAAGCTCAGACATCTGCATTAAGTGCTTTTTTAACAAGCAATACACAACTCACCTTTTTATTTTGTAGGCATATGTGCCAGAATTCTCCTGAAAGGTGGGAAAAAATGGCAGTAATGGCAATGTACCCAAGATCAGCTACAGTAGTGACATAGTCCTGAAGCAGTTTATATTTTTTCTTAATATATTGTCATTGCAAACACTTAAAATTATCTTATAAACATTTCACATTAGCCTGCATAAACAAATAAACAGCAATCAATTAACTTCAGGTAAGAACAGCAATGCAGACAAACCACAGAGAAAATAAAGTGCAATTAGTGCTTCAGTCTCTCTCCCATCTGAGTAGATAAATTGACTGACAGTTTTTGATGTAGTTGTGCTGTATCTTTGTTCTGTTTCTACTTACACTATTGTCCTCTCTCAGGAATCCCTCAAACATGTTTTATCTCTCCTTTTAAAAAATATTAAAGTGCATGCGAGCAGAGGGAGTAAATTATTTAAAATTATTCTGTGTCTCTGCACTTGTCTGAGTCAGCAGAATACATCTAGGTCATGTGTTCCTGAGCAGCTCCAGTGCAGAGTATCTTCTTTCTGTGGGGACTAAGTAAACTCATGAAGGCACAGTTATCTTGACTTCTTACCTATTTATGCCTTCACAAGCCTTGAGTGAAGAATGATGAAAATTATTATATTTTTAAAATTCAATTCAGATATGCTTCCTTTGAGCTGGCCTGTTCTTCCATTATGATTGGACAATCGACTGACAGAGGGAATGCATTCCCTCTTAGCTACAGTTAGTGGCAGTAGACGGAATGATTCCCTAATGTATGCAATTATGAATAAAAAAACCCACTAGTTTTGTTTGTTCATGCTTTCTTCCCTTTCTAGGATGGCTGCAGCTCCTCCAAGTTACTGTTTCGTAGCCTTCCCCCCGTGTTCTAAAGATGGGCTGGTGGTATTTGGGAAGAACTCTGCACGGCCCAGGGATGAAGTACAGGAAGTGGTCTACTTTGCTGCTGCAGAACATGATCCAGGAAGCAAAGTTGAGGTAAGGGTGAACTGTGGCATTCAAACTGTGAGAAATCACTGTTATTGGAAAAAATGAATACTGTCCTGTTTTCTCATCAGGTTGTGGAATCCTTGCTCACTTCACTCAGATCTCTTGAGTAGAAAGAGACAAGGTTTTTTAGAAGTCTTGAAAATCTAACTCAGAATGTAACTTTTTTAACTGGGGGAAAAAAATCTGTGATCTGTACTTTCTTCAGCCGACAGGCAAAACTGTTCACCTCTCAGATTCCTGCACCATGTAGTCTATTGATTACCTTTTCCTTTTAAGGGAAAAATATCCTGGCTAACTGGAACTAGAAGCCAATTTTCAGAGTTTGTCATTTGTGGTAAATGAATTATTCTCATTCATGGTTGTTGTTTGGCAGTACTGGGGGCTGACTGTGCTACACAGGTTGCAAAACAGGCAGCCAGAAATCTGGGCCTTGAGGAGCTTGTGCTCTAAGAAGGGAGTGTGAGAGTAGGAGAATGAGAGTGTGCAAGCCTTGTAAGCCAGATGTAACTCTTGTACATGCCATTGGCTCTGTGGGAGTGTTCTGCAGCTGGGCACATGCATCGTGGTCAGTTTTGAGTGCTGTGGCTTCTCTCTAAATCCAAGGCTGGATGTGGAGTTCTGAAGCTGGACATTGATGCTGTGGATGCAGGTTGAAAAGGACCCTGCTGGAAGTTACTGTAATTGTAGTCTCTTACTGCAGCCTCACTCTAATGACAGGAGAAATGAAAGGATAAGCAGACGTGGAAGACTGAAGCAAAGGGACAGATGAACAAGAAGACAGGAAGATGGGGAAGTGTAAAGTGGAGGTGGAATGAAGAGAGTGAGGCACCAGAAGCAAAGACAAGGATCTGTGCAAGTGGTCATTTCATCAGAGGAGACAGAGCCTGATGCTGCACTGCCAGGAGCTTTTAGGGTCCATGGGTTCTTGCTCTGACCACCATCTGGGAAAGCAGCATCTGTGAGGTTCCCTGCATTCAGCTTCCTCCTGCCCCTGTGGCTGTGCAGAGGGCTGAGGACAGGAGGTGTTCTGTGCCAGGCTGATGCCTCCCATCCCAACAGATTCTTTATGGAGATTCTTTATGGATTTAATTGTCACTTGCCCAGGAGATATCCTAGGGCCATTGCCAGTTTTAATTCTATTTTTCAAGTGGGATAACTTCCAAATTTCAGAGGATTTGGTGCTCTTCTTTCTAACAGTTAATGTTCTCTTAATTCTTTTTGATGCCAACATCTAGTACAACTTGTGCATTATTAAATGGTTTAAATTTGGATATAAAGAAATCCCCTCCCCATCTCCAGGAGCACTACATGCAGTCAACTGCAGAGCTGCAGCACCTCATAGCCACGTGCTGGCATATGTAATACAAGTGTGACAATAAGAAGAAAGCTTCAGAGCAGTTTGTTTTTTTTAAATCATCTCTTCATAGAACCGGTAATGAATAAAAAAGAGTTCTGTTATGGGGGAAGAAGAACATTGGAGACCTTCTCTGTTTTGTATCCTTTAGTATTGGGGGAATACTTTGTAAGAACTTACTGTAAGAGTTCTCGATTCTTTTGGTCTCTTTGCCCCATATCTTACTCTTTGATGAGAGTGTCATAATTTGCTGAAGCATATAATTAAGCCATAAATAATCTATTATGATTCCTCTTTCACACCATGACTAACCAGCTAAATGCCTTTTTTTACAATTCAGTCATAAACTCAACTCTTTTGCCAGACCTTTTAGAAATGGGAAGCATAATTCCTTTTCAAAGCACAACACAGTTTGTACATTTAGTCTGCTAACCATAATCTGTAAGCATTCTCCTTAAATGTTGAAATTTTTTTTTAAATCAAAGTGAAGTTTGTTTTAGTGTGGTGAAGATGCACTTTTAGATGAGGGACTGGAATGGGCCATTTTTTTTTAAGTATGGGCTTAAGTCCTAATTAATGGATACTTTGGCTTCTGCTGGTCTATGCTACTACGTAATTCTTCATTAGCTAGCCTGAGGATTTTCAAGTAGAGTGGTGCACAGAAACATACAGGCTCCAGATGTTTGCCAGAATTCTTCCTGTTTCCTCCTAGCACAGGATAAAACCATCATCATTTTCTCTGAGAGTACTGCAAGTGATTGCTTTTCACTGCATCTGCACCACACTCAGCACTAAGTATTGTTAATGTATTTTTCTTTTTTGTTTAACTCATATTTTGAGTAGAGTAAGCTGATTAAAACACAGTACTGATTTCAATTGCTTTGTTAGGTCCGAGGGCTGACTGGCAGCTTTGCACAGTCGTTGTGTTAGGGTAGTGAGTGGTACCTCATAGTCAGGAAAAGCTTTAAGGAAAGGCTTGAACTCAGCTGCTTCACCTTGTTAAGTACGAGGCATGCAACACTATCTACCTTTTATACAAACTTGTCAGAGGTAATTAACTGATGGGGGAGTGGAGAGGAGTGTCAAAGCTTCTGTATGTAGCTTCGACATACTCAAGGTTATTACTTTGTTCTTTAAAACCTGTGAAAGCTGCCAACACTTCAGTATTGTTGGTGTAGGTTTTGTTTTGTCTTGTTTTTTTTTCACGACAGCTTTCCTGCTCTTGCACTTTGTAAAACTAACTAAACAGCTCTGAGAAACTAAACGTACCATATTTACAAATGGAAAGGTGTGTTTGATCAATTTCACACTCCAGTTGTCCTAAGTCAATAATCCTTTGTGCCTCTGGCTAAATTTTTCCTCTCATCCATCCTAGTGTTTGGGTGGTTTTTTTTTTTCCTAAATGAGCAGCTTTTCTCTCCATTCCATATTGTATACTTGCTTTGCTTTCTTTACCTTCATTGGACAATGATGGTGGACTTGGTTTTCCTTCTATTCTATTTTTTGCACATAATGTAGTTCCATGTGTATCAAATTGTGGTTCCCTGTTTGTGGCTGTCACTCATGGTCTGAACTTGTGTTACGAGGTCCTGATGATTTGGACTGCTCTACAGGGCTCTGTCAGGGACTTTGTATCCCAGTTCCTGTTTCCCTTCTGTGCTGTGATAATACCCAGTGTATCCAAAAATGGCACAGTAATTGGGTGAGATTGCTGCCACAAAGGGCTGGGGTGGGCTGTGCCATGCAGCTCTCAGTTAGTTTGTGCCAGGGCCCCAGGGGAACTCGGTGAACACCGCAAGTCATTCTCAGCCCGATCTTTGTGCCTCAGTCTATCCACCAAGCAACCCTGCAGCTCATCAGCATAATTCCTTCCCTGCATGTCAGCAGGTTCCCAAGACCCCGAACAAAGGAGCTTTTCATTAAAGGTCCCTTCTGTGGTGTGTGTGTGACAACTTTCTCAAAAGTCTGTTCTTCTCTTGCATTGCAATTTTGCAGTGGCAGATGCTGATCAGCCCTCTTCCCTGTTGTAGTGATCAGCCTAGTGAATTTGTGTGTGCAGGTGAAATATTGCTCCCCTAAGCATAAATAAGGTCCTTTTTTGAATTCCTCTACTAAAAGTAAGTGTGATTTCTTTTTTTCCCCAGATGTGGATTTTAAAAATTTGTCATGTGTTAGTGTGAATTCTTGTCATACTGCTCTTTAAGATGCAAGCTGCTCTGTTTTATTTTAAAGGTTGATTTTACTTACTAGATTTTTTTTATTCTCTAGTAACCTGCTGCTTGTTGGGGTTCTCCTTTTCCTGAAGAAGTCTTGCCTGAATGACTTTTGTAGATGAATTTCTTGTGCGGATTTTTTTTTCCTTTTAGGTCTACCATCCTTTTCTCTAACTTGACCTTGTATTCATGATTTCAAAATAGCTGTGGTTTCTTGCTTCACTGTAGAGCTGTAAAAGCTCTTTTATCTCAACAGCATGCAACTTCTTATGGAGGAATGGAAAGGGGAAAGTAGAAAGGGTAGACTAGCAAAGAAGTCTATAAAACTGTGGAATATGCAAAATTTTTCTAGTATGTTGGTATTAAACAGATCTGGGCTAAAAGCCAGCCTTCTGTAGGGTAGGAGGAGGTTTTTGTTCTCTAAAACTTCATGGCATAGTTATGCCCTAGTTATTCTCTTGTTTTCTCTGGGTTTTTTTTTCCTTTGTTTTTGTTTTTTTAATGGATACCATTACTTTCCCTTGCTCTGAGTTTTCAGAGGAGCAGTAAGAGTTTCTTCTGTACGTTGGTCTGAGACAAAAACTCACCTAAAGGAAACTGATGGCTCCCTGCCTGGTGTTTTAAGCAGTATAAAGTTTGGAAACCAGACTTTGACTGTATCAAAGCTGGCTTTGTATCACCTGGAGGTATCTTAATCCTGGTGTTTGTATCATACTCACCAAGCATCACACCAGTGCTGCAGTTCAGTCCTGGGGTACTTTGGTTCCCTTTTTTGCCAGCTGTTTGGGTTATCTGCATTGTGTCATGGGGAGGTGTTCAGCATCTGGTGATCACCCACAAGTCAGTAGGAAGCAGGATCTGCTGTGGATTTGCTCCTTGGGGAGCCCCCAGGTCAGCGTGGCAGTGCTGACTCAGTCACGCTGCTGCAGCTGTGGGCGCAAACCTGGGCACCCCCAAAGACACTTCCATGGGAGAGTGGTGCCTGGCAGGAAACCTTGGTGAAACACAGTGCTGTTTGTGCCCATGATGGAGCTTTTTGCCTGCTCTGTGTAGACAGATAAGGTTGTAGTCTGGGGTCTTTTAGTTCAGAGGGGGTTTAGGGGGCAGCGACGCGGCGCTGGCTGGGAGGCAGCAGGGCTCCTGCACTCGCTCACCGATGGCTGTGCCCCAGCCACCGTGCTGAACTCACCCTGGGACAGGGGACAGGCACTGTGCAGGCACACAGCAGCTAATAAGAGAAACTGGTTGCTGCCTTCAGCAGTCTTCAGCTTGGCTAATGTAAGCTTTTCCTCTCTTCTGCTCCATTCCAGGCCGCTGGCCTTTCAGCTAATGTGTTTGACTTTGCTTTGTAGCACAGTGCACAACCCAGCAGCAGTTCAGAGGTAGAAGCCATAATCTCTTGGATGTTTCTGCCTTCTCAAAGCCTGTTTTTACTGTAGGGGTGCTGCTTATTTGTTCTCTTCTGCTACCAGAGCAAAGGTGGCTAGCTTGAACAAGTTTTTTTGTTCTTAATCTTTTTAATTTTCCTTTTTTACTGTAGCAGAGAGGAAGAGGAGGGGAGAGTATTAGAATTACATGGGGCAAAAAACTGCCAACTCCTCCATCTTGACCCAAACCATTTAATTGTGTCAAAACATATGTGTGAGCAAGTATTTCAAATGCTCAGGATATCCGAGAGTTCCAAGGATGTCTCTCTGATGGGTTTTTGTGGCTTCTTTGAAATATTTTTCTTGCTGTTTTAAAACATTAAATTAATAAGCTTCATCCCCATTTCGGTTTTACTTTTGCTCCTTACCCGGGAGACCGCTAAATTTGTATCTTGAAAAACAAGAAGAGAATTCTTGACTGCTAAATCAACTCTGACATACACTGCCTCCAGAGAGTGTCCTCAGCCTTGGGTACCTTGCTGCACTCTGTGGTATTTGATTTATTTCAAGATATTTAAGTTTCATTTTGCTGAGCACGTTTCCATACAATGGCTCACATGTCTGAAGCTCCTTGGTGGCTTGGTAGAGCAGGTTAGAGTCAGTCAGAGGGTGTAGATAGTTCTCCTTTTTGACAAGGGAACTATTTGGCTTTTTCTGGCTTCTCTAATTATTTTTTTTTCCTAGAATAAATTCTATCATCCTTACACACTGCTAGAGACAAGATTCAAATTTTATGGTTATTGGCTGCAGTGAACACAAACAGCTGGGAACAATAAGCAAATACAAAGCGCATGTAAAATGCACTAGGGTCTTCATAAAAAGAGAAAAAACTGTTCTTAATATGAAGAAGAAAAAACACTTTACTGGCAGACACTGGCTTTGTTCTCTGTTTGTATAGTTAGGAAATGCTTTCGTATCTGTGCACAATGTGAGGACACGAGTAGTAGCATAATGTGTGAGACTGGAGAGCTGGCTACCTGAGTATTCATCCTGCAGCTGGAGAGACTTCTGCTCACTCTTCTGGTCTGACTGTGTGAGCACTAGAACTGGGGCTGACTGCCTGAGAGGTACCCAGGCTGGGCTTATCCTGGTGTAGGGCTGTTCCCTTCACTGTGGCACGAGTTTTGCTGCTGTAGGATTCGTCCTGGCCACGTTCAGTGACCATGTGAGGTAAAGTCATCCAGGTGTCTCAGTTCTGCCTAGTGCATAAACAAGCAGTGGTAATAGCATTGGCTGACCACCTCCTCTGTATTGTGTACTACTGCTTGCATGTTTCCCTTTCCAGAGAAAAGTTATTCCCACTTCTCTGAGCTCTACTACATTTGTTCCTGTAAATAAGCACCAAAAGAATTGTCTGTAAAGCTCACTGGCAGACACACCTGTGTGAGATGGTCTGAGGGGCTTCCTTGAACAACTCTGTTCTAATGATGAGTGATCTGAAAGCCCAGGCAGCCCACGTCACCTGTGGAGTCACCTGTTTAGACATTTCCAACCAGGCTGTCAGTCTCAGTGTCTTGATGGCCAGGGAGGCAGCAGGTTGTGAGACTGCCTCAGCAGATTTTTTGCATCCCTCTTTTGGAAGTGGTTAAAAAAGCAGCCATGGTGCAGCTTACTGAATTGCTGCAATCATACAGATATTTTACCTGTTTTCAAATATGTGCTGTGGTATGGCAGTGCTTGAAGTTAAGCAAAGAGTTAATGCCAAGTTTGAGCCTGGATCTGATGGCAGGGAAGGGGGTTGGTGTGGGATCTCTTTTGTAATCTGGAATCTTAATGCCCCTTTTCAAAGATCATTTCTTTCTAAAGCATTCCCTGACTATTGCCTTTGTTATCCAGGGCTGAAGCCTATGGGATTTCATTGATATTTCATAATGACCTGACTGACAGTGCTAGGAATTGGGCTTCTGCAGCCTTAGTACAGTAGAAACTGCACAATGGTTTCTTTTCATTAATGAAAGAAGAAATCTCTTGTGCTTATGGCTGTCCTGTCTGGTTTTGGAATACCTCCAACTTATCTGCATGCCCTAGCTAGGGTGGGAGATACATTTGTGCCTTGTGCTATTCTTAGAGCTCCCTTGATAAGATTCTCTTCTTGGTACTGTAAGTGAAATAAGAGAAATATCATTAGTTCCCAGCCTGCTCAATTCTCTTTAAAATTGTTGGCTGCATCTCTTGTATGTGAAGTCTCTCTTCTTTAGTTTTATATTTTCTAATGGGAATTTACTGTCACAGGGCAAGATGCCAGTGATGCTGCTTTCAGGGCTTGAGTTCTAGAAAATCAGTGGAGCCTGACACCACTCACTCTCAGCCTTTGCCACCAAATTTGTCAGTATTCTTCTGCTTTTAGCATTCATACTCTATGAAAAATGTTAGCGTTAGGAAACACTGAGGTTGGACACTTCAGGAATTTTGAAGACAGGGTTAGTGGCAAGCAGAATCCCAGCAGTACCTGATGTCCATTTTATTTGTCATTGCCTAGTTTGGCACAGCACTCAGTGGAACTGAGCACAACTCTGCTGTTGAGCTGTAGGGCTGTGCCCAGACTGTGGGGTGCAGGAGAGGGGACAGGGATGTTGGAGTTTTTGCCTGGTTTTGAAATCCCCTCGTCATCCGAGCTCCTGTTTCTGCAGACCTAGCGGCCAGTGAGGTTTCTTTGGTGGCTGGTGTTGTCTTTCCCCCACTATTTCCTTTTGTGCTTGAGCTGTTGCAAGGATATGTCCTGGATTCTGTGGAACAAGAGGCAGTGGTTTGCTGTGCTGCAAATCCAGTGTCTGGCTCTAGCTGAGCTACCTTTACAACTTAGGTGTCCTACAAATGGATGGTCCAGTTCCTTTTGTTTCTTGGGAAAGAGTTTTCTGATGTTATTTTAAGGGGAGATGGTGAAATTATGAAGTGAGAGCTTTATGTTTAAAATTAATAATCTACTGTCACCTCTGAACCCTATTTTTTTGAGAAGGTCATGCCTACTGTTATAAATATGAACCTAGCTCCTGCCTTAATGCTTCAGTCCCATTGAGTGCCTACTTTTTATGCTTACTGGAGTAAATAATTATAGTGGGAAGGTAAGATTTCATCAAGACTTATTCAGCAATGTCAATAGCCATGACAAATGAATAAGAATCAAGTCAATAGTAGTTTTACAAGACCTGTCAGCCACTGTCAGGTTGAAACAGTTTTTCTGTTATTTAGGTCTTCTGAGACAATTTATATAAATAAGGATTGAATATTGTCTGTGCACGTGAATTATTGTATGGAAACTGAATATAGTGTGAGAATATGGTCCACATTCACTTCTTTTTGGGTTGGGGACATAAAAAAGCAATATAGAAGGTGACAGCTGTATTTTGAGGTGTGTAGTGTTGCCTGTGGATGTTTTCTGGCCTCTGATTACACAGGTACAAAACAAAACCACATTTTTTTCCCCGAATGCTCTGGATTCATCAAGCAGGAACAAACAATTTCCTCTTTCCCTTTTCTCAATTTCTACCACTGACAATAAGATCTCTGCAATGAATAGCAGCTTTAGAAGTGCTTGGTTTTGGAATGAGGCACCAAGTAATAAGTGACTGGTAGCGAGGATAGCCTTGCAAATAGGTTTTGCAGAGGAAAGGCATTCAGCATTTTTTAGCTTAACTATCACTTTTCAGAGTGTTATCATTTTTCCTTCTAGAAAATCTTGAGAGTCAGTGTAAGCAAGCTTGTATAATAGGGCTATTATACAATAGGAAAGTGCTATGCAAGTGTGGGTTTATGGAGTCCTGAAGTCTCCATAAACCCACACCATGTCTGGGCTTTTTCTTTCTGCTGTGGGGCTGAGAAGGTTCATGTCCTGGATGGCTCTGCAGGATGGCTCCAGCCAGCTGACCACCTGTGACATGTGGGGGGCTAAGGCTGCAGACCTGGGGCCTGATAGCTGCTCTGGGGGTGTCCTGACATGTAATCTTCCCGTGCTGCTCCAGCCACCCCTTTGCACACCCAGCAAATACAGTTATTCTCTGTTCACACACAAGCAAACAGCACTGACCCGACGTTCTGAAATGAAATTGCACAGAATGTCAAAAATGAGATTTGTTTGCTGGCAGCTCAAAAGGAAAAGGGGGAATTTTGATAAGAAATGTCAGTTACAGCATGGCTTGGCTACACAATGAAGCAAAGGATGAGCTGTATAAAGAGTTTTTATTAGTCAGATCTTAGCTCCTGGCCAGTGCCAAATGGTGTTGCACCTTGATAGATGAGGAATTTGCCTGTACAAAATCACAGTGTGTTATGATATAAGCAATTTGGTCAAACAGCCTGGTGAAATGTTAGGGTCGTTCTCCTACAAGTACAGCAGGTAAATCCCTGACAGAATCTTACTGCCTAAGCCTGTCCTTGGACTGAAAGAGTTCACTGCCCCTCTGCTTCATTTTGTTTTGCTTTTTGTTTTGTATTGACCTATTTGCACACATTGCCTAACGAAGGTGGCAAGGTCATTTCTTGTATCCCTCTTGCACAGTCAAAGTGAAGGACTCTAAAAATCCCGTTTTTGACCAAAGACAGCCTGTTATGCATTTTAATTGCATGCTAGAGGAACTATTACTGTAAAAATCACTGATCAAGACTGGAGGCTGAAGATGATCGTGCTCTATAATCCTTAAGTGGGGAAAGACAGGATAGGAAAAAACAAAGCTTGCTGCTCTGATAATTTTGGACTGATTTCTTTGGCTTTAGGTTTTAACATAGACACAGCCAGGCAAACAAGGCAAATAACTTTTAGTCCACAAGTCCATTCTGATGATCCTGTTTACCTTGATATGTCTGATCAGATATTCCCCCCAAAAAACTGTTGAAGATTAATTCCTATAAGGAAGATGTTACAACAGGAATGCTGGACCCTAAGAGATGCCTCATATATACAAAACTAAAAGAAAACTTTAGTTTTCTCAGAAGCAAGTTCTGCAGAGTCTGATCCTTGAAAAACTTGCTGTGAACTCAACAGTAAAATATAAAGTCCATTTCTTTGGTTTGCACAAGCCAAAGATGTAGTGATGGATTGAGCTCTCATCCATGCTGTCTGGGAAAGCAGTGCTTGTTTTGAAGGCAAGGGCTTCTTTTGAAGGCAAGTAAATGTGTTTGAAGAGTAATATAATTTCTTTCTTCCTTGCAGTTTCAATGACTTCTCTGCAGCTTTCCTTTGTATTTTTGACTTGTCAGAGTACATCCGCAGACATCTAATTAAAGTAGACCATTTAAAATAGCAGGAACACCAGTTTAAGCAGCAGCAATACCCATGTTTTATTTCTGTGACTGTTTATCAAAGCATACTACTGAATCTTTTCAAGGCTTCATTTTTTTCTCTCTGTCTACCAGTTGTCTCTGTCTTGGGGGCAGCTGCAGGGGAGGCAGCAAGGGAGAGGAGGAAGCCTTGTCATGTATTTTGTCCCAGTTACCACTATGTACTTAATGAAGTACTGTAGATGGTGCTTAGGGGAGGGGATAGAAGGGTTTGATGTTACTGTGTACAAGTATGATCTGTGTTTTATTACTGTAGCAGTACAGGCTGTCTCCTGCTGCTTCCCACTGATTCTAGCATTTGGGTCCTGCTTGTCTCTTGGGAGCTTGCAAACATCAACTCGTGTATGTTCCCAGGCTCATGCAATGTAAGGATGTAAAGGTTCAAATACAACACATAAATGTTGTTTTAAAAAGTTCCCTGTTCATTCACAAAAACATGAACTTTTTGAATAATGGGTGTCCTGTCTGTCCACTGAGGTTGTTTAGCTCTCTCTCTCTCCTGCTGTCTCTGCAGTGCACGTACATTGAGATCGAGCAGGTGCCCAGGACTCACGCTGTGGTGCTGAGCCGGCCCTCCTGGCTCTGGGGGGCAGAGATGGGAGCCAACGAGCACGGGGTGTGTGTGGCTAATGAAGCTGTCCTGACCAGAGAACCTGCTTCTGAATCTGAAGCCTTGCTTGGCATGGATCTTGTCAGGTGGGTGTCTTGCTGAGCTGAGACCAGCCTTTCATCATCAGCTTTAGATGATGCTGGTTCCAGGTAGCAGCCTTGTGGTGTTGGCATAAGGAGATTTTTTAAAGCACTGTAGGCAGGAGACCTTTCTGGGTAGGGCTCCTGGTACAGGTGAGTTAAAACTTAAAACACCTGCAATGTGAGTTTAGCTACCAAGTATGTACCAGCCTGTTGTGGGTTCACTCAATCTACTTTGTCTACCAACCCTTCAGTCTAGCAGTGGCTGTTCTGACAGGGTAGGAGATATGATTACATTGTTAGTAAGGAACTGCTAATTTGTGATATCACCAATTTGTGATATCAGATTGCCTGTGTGGCCTCCATTCTTCCCCACTTTACAGCAGCCTACTCTGACCTACAAAGCTTATTCTGGGCTTATAGCCATCTGTAGGCATAAGCAAACTACTGTGCCTTGCTTCAGCCTGTGCATTCCAATGCAAAGCACTGCCCTTACTCAAATGCTGGCACACAAACTCCTGTGAGCCTGTTCATTGAGGGCTGTCTGCCCAAAAGGCTTGTGCTGCCCTGTAAGCCTCAGCCTGCATGCTGATCTTATAGTGAAGAGAGTTTAAAGGAGACTTGGGTGGGGGATGAAAGCTGAAAATGAAAGAAGAGAGAACGTGTGAACTTCTTACAAAGAGAAATGAAGCAAATGGACTTGATTTAAAGACTGAACAGAATAATAGTTGCCTATTTAAGTAAATCAGTGTTAGACCCAGTGGTCCTGGAATTTGCCCTAGGATACTTAATGAGCTGACTGAAGCAGTTACAGGTGAATTCTCATTTTTCTTGAGGACTAGTGAAAGATGGGAGAGGTTTTGTTGACTGGAAAAAGTTAAATGTTGTGGCTATGCTTAATACAGTTTAAAAGATTTGTTATAAACCAGCTTAACCTCAGTTCCTGAAGGGGAAAAAACTCAAATATCAAGGAGTTGATAAGTGCACAGTAATAACTGGTAGTCAAGAAAAATCCTGTCTAACCATTCTACTTTACTCCTGCAATGAGTTAACATATTTTATAGATAAAAGGTTAGGAAATAGATACCTTGACTTTTAAGAGGACATTAAAGGCTTAGAAGTTATTCTCATAAGCAAGCTGGGAAGCATGAGTTAGAAGAAATTGTTGTTAGGTGTACAGCTGCCTGAAAACTGTAACTGTAAATGTGTCTCTGCAGAAATATGGTGTCTGCTTCAAGCCACCATAAATCGAGAGGAATATGGGCCAGTTGGAGAGAATGCATTGGAAATTGGAAATGTGATCAGAGAGCTATAGAATCTGACCAACGAGAAACTCAGGAGGGAATTTGGGTTATATTTCTCTTTGGTGTTTTCTCTAAGCCCTGTATATACTGAAGGAATCTGTGGAGAAGCTGTACCTGCGAGGATAAGTAAATTTAATTGCATCAAGGGAGACTGAGTAGATGTGAGGGGTTGTTGAAGAAAATATAGGACAACCTTTTGTGAGGAAAAGGGCTTAGATAGCTGACTTTCTAAGCTCCACCTTTATTTTTTTCTCTCCTCCTGCAGTCCTTTTGAAACCTTAACAAACCATTGGTTTAAATGTCCAGTTCTGCTTATTCTGGTCACTGTTACTGCAGTCTCACAGGACTGTTTACCATTCAGATATATATCCTACCCAACAGCTTTAGATTTACCCACACCAGCAAATCAGCACATATCGAAGTAAGGAGGTGCTGGTCATAAAATACAAATAATCATCACCTGCAGGTGCTGCCCTCCCTCTCTTCCTTCTTACCTGCAGGAGAAATTGTAGCTCAGGTGCAGAGAGAGGGTGCTTCAGGCCAGGAAAACCAGAGATGTGTTGTTACCATCTGCTGCTTGTTACAGCCAAAGTGCTTCTTTCTCTTCCTGGGAAGACTTGGCCACTTGAATTAAGTGTGTCTATTTCATGTCACCTTGGGGAACAGAGAACCATCAAGTACAAAATCAATCTCTGGAGGCTGCAGTGAAGCAGCTGGCACCAGCTCTGCCTCTCTGACAGAGTATCACAGCATGTCAGAACACTTGAGGGATAATTAAGAAATTAATAAAGTTTGGGTGATGGACTTCAGGGTTAGAAATTGGTCCCATTCCATGCAGGCTGGTCCCCATCCCAGTTAATCTAAATGGAGAACATGAACCTAGTCACAACACACAGAAAAACTGAGGGAAAACATGCTCCAGCACAAATTCCTACGGAACCTTTTTTCTCTAGGGATTTATTCAAAAGCTTGATTTTTCAAAGCTGTACCAGTATTGCTGCATTGGTTGGCTTATCAGGATTTTCTTCAGATGTTCCTCCTAGCTGCCTGCAGTTTTGGGGTTTTTTGAGGCCCGGTTGCCTCTATAAAGCACCTGTTCACTTAGAGAAGCACATTTGTATGAAGAGTTCATGTATTGTTTTGCTGATGCAGTTAGAAAAGGACAGCATTATCACACAAAAGGTATTTATGGAGAAACCTGTAAATTGCACCCTTATTTTTTGCGTTTTTGTCTTCATTTTAATCCCTGTGTGTTTGTATTATTTATTTGTTCATCACAGGTGCAATAATTTTTTCAGAGCCACACAGAGATGCCAATCTTGGCAGGGAGTCAAGAAAGCTCTTTAAAATGGTATTAATTTGTTTACCAATTTCTTTCCTTAGAGACCTCAAAACTGAATAAAGTAGAATGTCATCAAGTGTGTCAGTTAATTTGGAAAGCCTGCATTATGTAATTGATAGGTGAAGTGGAAAAGCTTAACATAATGTTGTTTTGACAATATGATAGCATATTGGAGGCACTTAGGCAGTGGATTGTACTGAATCTCTGAAATTTTATTAATGACTTATACAAGTTCTCATCTGGGGGTGAAATTGCTTCAAACTTTTCTTCCAGCTCACCTTGAAGGGTGCTCTGAAGTGTGTTTGTGGGAGGGTTATGCTGCAGTTGCCCAGGACACTGGTGCTGAGAAAACTGGCAAGACTTAATTTTGTGGAAATCAGTTGTGTGATTGTTGTGTAGGGTGTTTTTTTCCTTTTTTTTTTTTTTTCTGTCCCTTGTGACTGACAGATAGGAGCAGCCAAGCAAAAGCAGAGCCTAGACCTTTAATGGATATAAATATAACATTGGAGACATTTATAAAAAAATCATACCTAAAGGATACTTCTTTAGACTGAATCCCTGCTGTGCTTTTGACAGGAAAAGCCAGACTTTAACCATTTCAAATGGAACATTTCAGGGAGACATTATTAAAAGTTTTAGTGGGATGTTATGTCTCTTGGCAGGTTTTTATCTAATTATAACCTAATGGTTTTGGTCATTAACTGTGGAGAAGAGAGCAAATTATCACTGAATCTAGTGACTGTATGGTCACCAAGGTAGTTTTCAGTCCATTCATTTACCTGTGGCAGTGACAGCTCCTGGGATTGCTCTTAGGGAATAAATTAAAACATGCTTTTGGACTAGCTTTTAAATTTTGTCTTCCAATTTTTCTGAATTATGGTCTGAAAAAGCAATTGCACCAGTGATGAAAAGAATGAAGGAAAACCATAAATGCATAGGGACTAAAAATGGAGTCACCAGTACAAAACAAGTTTCAGCTAACAAGAAAAGACAAGAGGGAAAGATCTGTAAATGCCAAGCAAGAAGATGATGGGGGAGGAACTGTCACTTTAAGTTAGGCCTTGAAATTCTAGTTGGCTCTTGGCTCTTCTTTGTCAGTAAGTGATAAATAGATGCTGCTGAGAGAGATGAAAACACTGCTTTCAATAATTCAGCCCAAAACAAGGCTAATGGTAGCCAAGTATTTAACAAAGCAGACCCAGTGCAGAGATCAAGTTGAAAAGTACTGAGATCAATAAATCTGTACTCAGATTATCAGGACCTGATTTGTCTACTGTACTTTTTAGGACAGAAACAGAGTAGTGTTTTCTTGTCATGTGATTTCAAGAGAAATGGAAAGAGCTAGCACAGTACTTTTAACTAAAAAAGTGATTTTCTTGGAACTGTCCATCAGTCAAACACAGAGGAAATTATTAATGTGACATAAACAACAGAGAGAAATTTTGGACTGCTCCAGGTAACTCTCCCAATAGATGGAGGCATGGATTTGCTGTTGTTTGAAACACTGCATTTCCTCATTACCAGTAATTGGATTTTGGAACCAGTGAAATTGTTTGCAGGTCTGATTTGAACTTCTGGTTACTGCTTTTGTTGTTGATTCAATTAGGGCTGTAAATTTTATCAAGGGATTATTTAATGCCACTTATTTAAGGTAGGATACAGTTGTTCCCTAAGGCTTTGTAAAATTTATTACCACACCTCAGTTAACTTTACCATAAAATACCCTTGCTTTGCTCACACTTCCTTTTAAAATTATGTTCTTTCAGACCTATGGTTGCTCTTACTTCTGACAAAAGCCATATCTGGTATTCAAACAGTTTTTTGGGGATGTCTCTGCAGGAACTCTGAAGTATGAGTGTGTACCAATGCTTCTCTTTACCACATGCAGTATCCATGTCAGGGTAACACCTCGTTTCCATGGCCAGGCAGAGCACTGGGAAAGAGAGGTTGTAATATTGGATATTTGCTCCTTCCTTTTTTTGTTAGCTGGTAATATTAATTTACTATTTCCCACTCTTGTACAGAAGAGTAAACTTGGTACAGCTGTTACTTAGAAAAAAATGTTCGCAAGTTGTCCTTCAAATGTATTCTGCCTGAGGAGGAGATAAATGGAGCATTGCATGTTTACAGTGCAGCTGAGATCATTGGTTGGTAATTGGACTCTTTTTTAAAACACTGAAAGCTACCTATGATAGGTTTGAGAATAAAGAACCAGTGTAGAAAATCAAGACTAGAAACAAATAATTCAATATCTCATCCTTTAATTCTAGTAAGTCATTAAAGTGAGAATTCTTACACTAGGCATAGCAGACACTTCAATATTTTAAACCCAGATGAGTGCTGATGTTTAAAATAAATAACTTAAGGAGATGTCACTGTTTCATTCCTCTCTGAATCTCTGTTTTACCCTTTTCTTATAGACTTGGCCTAGAAAGAGGTGCAACAGCTAAAGAAGCATTGGATGTAATAGTTGCTCTGTTGGAAGAGCATGGACAAGGTGGAAATTATTATGAAGATGGGAGTTCATGCCATACTTTCCAAAGTGCATTTTTGATTGTGGACAGAAATGAAGCCTGGATACTGGAGACTTCTGGAAAGTATTGGGCAGCTGAAAAAATCACAGGTTAGTTTAGAACTCACAGCAAATCTCTCTTATTATAAATACCTGTAAAGAGCTGTCATGGAAGAATTTGTCTTAAAGTCAGTAAGTTTAAGTAAGTGACTAATTAATGCAATTTTAGGCTTCTATATTTGTGCTACTCTGATTTTTTTTTTTACATGTTGATTTGCATTGGCTGATGTAACTTAGCATTTTCTGTGAAGATGGAGATTGTTGCCTTTATGCATAAACCACATAATAATCATCATTTTTACATTTGACAGGTGTATTTTCCCAGATTTATTTCCCATTTGGAACATGTCAAGTGGTTCTTTTGAAGGTGTTAATGCCAAAATTATTACTTACAAATCTAAAATATTGTGAGGAAAGGATATGTATTGATAGTTTTGACATAAGGGCTTTTTTTGAGGTGATAAATTGAATGGGTTGCTGGTGGTGGATCCTTTACTGAAATAGATATTCTCCCTTCATATCCCTGTTTTTTAAATCATAGTGCAAAACAATACTTTTCTGCTCTTTAAACTTGCAAATGGTTTCTTTTTCTGTATGTGTGAAGCCAGATCTGCCAAACTCACTTCTAGAATTCACTGGCTTAGTGGTTGAATTTATTTAAAACTTTTCCAGCATATATGGGCTGCCTTAATGTGATTGTTTAAGGCCTGCATTTAACTTATTCTCATCCTGCTTTTGAAGGGATTTTTATTTTCATAAGAGTTGAGCTTTTTAAAATGCACTCATGTTTTAATGAAGTGAAAATTCAGAGTATTTAAGAGGACTTTTGTCATCCATGACTTGGGCTGTGACAGATCCATTCAGTTCTCCCCTCATTTCCCCCTGAATGATGGAAGGTGGGAGACAGCAGATGTGGGAAGGAGCAAAGAAACACCAGCAGGCTGTGCAGTGTTGTGTGGTGGCCTGCTGTCTGTCCATGCCATCAAACAGGAATCGGTTGCCTTCACAGAGGTGGTGGTTCCCCAAGTAAAGCTGGTATTTTAAGGATGCCTACAAGTCTTCTGGCATGAACAGATACCAAACCAAGACTGAAAATGCTGTCCTGATAAAACTCCAGTTCTGGAAAGCAGCTGACTCCTGAGGTTCCTGGGATTATGCAGTGACAGGCTGCTTTCTTCTTTTGACCTGCCTGACTGGTATTTGAAGAACAGTGGGTTTTATTTAGCAGTTTTAGCTGCATCAGCAATACATAACCTTCATGTCCTTCTTCCCAGCAAATAAACTGTTGCCTTCATCTGCTGCTTGCAGCTTTTTGAAATGGTTCTGCAGCTCTGTTCTGTTTTTTACCAGCACACTGCTCTTCAGGAGGTCCCTGTCAGCTGCAGATAAGTAGTTTCCATCTCCCACTGCCTGCCAGGAAAGGCTGCTGGCTATGGAAGGACTCTGTATTTCATACTTTGTTCAGTGGGTTCTTTTTTGCAACCATAAGTGTGCCTCCTAAGCTTTCAAATGAACGTACAAATGCTGCTAAAACAGGGAAAATGTGTCATTCCCCAGTGTGAAGGTGTATCTTTTCCTGACTGTGCTCAGAGTTTTTATAATGTTACTGCTGCAGGACTGTAAAGCTTATAGTGAGTGTTTATCAAGCAGCTCTCTGACAGTAATTTAAGGATAAACACTTCAAAATCCTTTCTATTACTATTCTTTAGTCTGAGTGGAAAAATTTGATTGATAAATTTTATTTTTTTGTGGTGGATCAAACCCATGAAATATTATTTTGCATGAGTTAATAAATATAATATTTAAGGAGCTCTTAAAGGGTGGCTTGCCTAGCTGGACACAAACACAAATACTCTCATCACCCAAGAGAAGAAAATTCCCTGTAAAGTAAACTGTTTGAAGGCATGAATCAAAATAAGCTGTCAGTGACCCTAGTGTAAGTCAGAACTGGATGACAGGGACTTTTTTGCAGAATGATGTACAGAACTCCCTTAAGTTGTTACTCATAATTTAAACTGCATGCATGAGGCATTACAAAAGCAAGCTTACTTTTTTGGAAGGCAATATTAAAAACTTCCACAACCACTGGTTTTGCTTCTGTCTAAGAAATGGTTTGTGCCACATTCCAGAATCTGTGTTTATTTCAGTTTCTCTGGCTTGCAATACATTTGCTTTATTCTCTCTGAGGAGTATCAGCAGCAACCACTGCCATACTGTGGATATATGGTGGTAAGCAGTGCGGTAGTTTGGAGAAAAGGAACTTAAAAAACCCTTTAGTATTCTTTGGAGGCTACTTACACATTCTTTTTACTTCATGCCGTTTTAAAATTTAAGATAAATTCAATTTAAACCTGTCTTGCAGCTTACAGTGAAACTGTTTCTCAACTGGGAAGCTTAAAGCAATTGTTAAGATTTTAAAAACATTTTCCAAATTCTTGGTTTTGAAGGGCAAGGCAGGTTCATTAAGTGCAACTCTGCTGAAATATATTTTGAAATCAAGTCAGATCTCAAGCCTTCATGTGTCTGTGGAGTATGCCACTGGAAAAAAGATTAGGCAGGTGCCTTTGGCATTTGGGTACCACTATTGCTTTGTGGTCAGAGTGTGTGAGGTGTGGATTGTGAAAATGGCATTCTGACTAAATCCCACTAATAATCACAAGTGTCAGTGTCTCAGTAGGGCACAGAGAATTGAGCTATGCAACCTGCAGTGATTGGTAATTCTGTGCATGTGTAATTATATAGTTACACAGTCATGCCAAATGTACATTCTAACCAATGGTTTAATTTGTTTCCTAATTGAAATGACATTTTCCTTCCAGCTTCTCCCAGAAAAACTGTATTAATGCTCTCTTTTAATATGTGGCTCTTTCTAGAGGGAGTGAAATGCATTTGCAATCAGCTTTCATTAACTACAAAAATTGATGCTGAGCATCCTGAACTAAGGAATTATGTGAAAAGTCAAGGCTGGTGGAACGGAGACTCAGACTTCAATTTTTCTGAAGTGTTCTCTCTTGCTGATGGCCATTTAGCCTGTTGTTCTGGCAGGGAGAGCCTAGAAAAGCAAGGTGGTAAGTGTTGAACTATCTTTCTGTGGGCACAGTGGGTTTTTTTAGACACTGCTGCCTCCTTTTCGGGCATTCTGTCCAGAACTGCATGTGACCGAGAGCACCTCTGCATGTGAACTGTGTAAAAATGAAGATCAGAACTAAAGACTGTCCCTAAACTTGCCACAATTTAGGATGAAGCCCTTAGTGTCACCCTCAAGGTTTCAAAATGGGATTTCAATTACAAAGTAACTTCCTTCAGTGTTTTGATGTGCAAGATGTGCCGCTGCATTTGTGCTTTCCTGTAATTCTAGTGGCCCTACCTAACACTAAAATTATATTATTAAAAAAAATGCCCTCACATATCAAAGATTGAGCTCAGTGGAATCTGCATTTTGGGGAAAATGTAGATCTAACCTTTTGGGGAAAGTTTCAAGTTCATAGTTAAAGGAAGAACAGCTGCAAACTGAATTCCCTTTTTCATGGCTGAGCAGAACAAAGCTGCTGGAACAGAGAATGCACCTATGCCCTGCAATCAGAGGAAGGGTTTTTTTGCAGACCCAAATTTATTACTGACTTCAGTTCACTGCAGCTGGCCAGAATACCTCTGAAATGACCAGCCTGCAGCAGTGCATGGCTGACATGCATCTGCTCTTTCATGCATGACAAATAGCACAAATTATCATCTTCTAAAAAGCTGTTTACTACAGATGTGAATTTACTAGACTGGTGGCATTTTCACATGTTGGCAAGTGTCTAGAAGGGTGTAGAGGTGAGCTATTTGTTGCACTGCAGAGTTCTTGCTAAGGCTGTACAATTGCAGGGAGCATGGTTTGTGTCTGAGGCAGATGCAGGAACTTCAAGGGACTATAGGTAAAAGATCTTAATAAACCTGGATTATAGCCCTCAAAACCCTGAAGGCCCTTGCAGACAGATGGCTGTGGCTGAAAATCTTGCAGGCTGCTGAGTCATTCTGTGTCTCCTGGTGTGCTGAGGCACCTGTGCATGGAGGTTTGAGTCACTGCAGAGTCTGAGAAGGTACAGGGGAAGAAGCCTCACCTGCCAAAGGAGCAGTGTGAGAGAACACAGAGGGGCCATGGGGGGAAAGCTGTGAGCAATTCAGGCAGGAAACATGGTGAGAACTGGGGATTCTTGTAGATAGGGGTTTGGAGAAAAATCTCAGTGTCCAGGTCTGCTGCTGTCACATTCTGTGACTGAGAGATGAGGTTTCAGAATTCTGACTGAGAGATAATGGAAATTGAGAAGTGGAAGATCAGGGTGTTCTCATTCTGCCCTGCTTGTGTAGAGGAAAATTGATGTTTTATGTAAGTAGTCTGTTCATAGTGACTGCTAAAGCAGTATTACAGCCTTCTTCCTGAAAAAGTACCCTTTTAATAACATTTCTCCCTACCTGGCAATTGTCATGCCTAATTAATGCTTCCTACCGTTCTCATTTACTAGCTAGGCACGTTCTTTCTCAATGTTCATTGTTCAAGTAGAAACTATTAACTGGGATTTGTGACATGCCCATGCCAAGTGTCAGTGGCCATTTTAGGCCAAAGCTTGTTCAGGCTAAAATCCTTACCTGGGCTCCAAGCCATTGAACACTCAGGAATGTTTTCCCCCCCTCCATATAGGTGACGTTTCTGCACAAGCTATGATTGATGTCCTGCGTGACAAGGATAGTGGTGTCTGTGTGGACTCTGAATCTTTCCTTACTACAGCTAGCATAGTGTCTGTTCTGCCTCAGGACCCTAGTTTTCCCTGTATTCATTACTTCACTGGCACGCCAGACCCTTCAAGGTAAGCCACAGCGCTGGGGTCCCTGGGGTGCAGAGCAGGTGATGGGTTGAAAGGTAATAAACAAACCCTGCCACCCAAGCTGGAACATCCCTGGACAGCATGTTCCAACCAGAAATGCAGTCAGTGCTCTGTGATGTACAATCAGATAGTTCTGTGTTACTGAACTGCATCTGGGCTGAAAGACTGGATCTGGAACTTTGCCTAAAGTCAGAGCTTCTAGGGGAAATGCTGTTTAGGGAGGACACAGGAATTCCAGTGTAGCTGCTTTCCACTTGGAAAGTTGTTAAGATGATGAGGCTGGGGACTTCCCAAGTTACTTCCCCTGAAGAGGTGGGTGTAAAACTCAAAAAAAAAAAGAAGAGTTTTAACTATCAAAGAGGGGCTGTGTACTCTAGGTAGCTTCATACGACATCAAAATATTAACAAATCAACACATCTGCAAGTTGCTGGCATCCCAAGCATGTTTTTTTTTTTATTGGAGGGACAATTTCCAAATGGTTTACATGGTGTCCTCTCTAGCTGAAAGTAGCTGAGGAGATTAGGGAATTCATGGGCCAGATCATCATAGAACTAATGAATTATCTTGTGTTTTAAACAGAATCCACCTGGGATTCACAGAAATTAAACTAAAGCACTTGCAGTTATTCAGGAGATCTGCCACTTGCATTGAGGTAAAGAGGTTATGGGGAGAAGAAGATGGTGCCCTTGAACAGCTGCCAGTCATTCCTGTGAGAAGACTGGTAGTAATCATTAGGTTTTACTGAGGACTGTGGAAGCCATCCATGCCAAAGGGACTTTCCACCCACCTTGCATTATGCAACTCAGATTTTCAGGGTTAAGTGTCAAGTTTAAACTTGCTTACCCAAACTTTCCTTTGACTTGATGCAAATCCTTTGCCATAAAATGGAACAAGGCTTCAAATTACTGTGTTGGGATTTCTGTCCTTTTGAAGGTGGAAAACCTAACTTAAAAGCCTCGTCTGGAGACCTTTCTTGCTTTATTTTACACTGTAATGCATTTAAAAAGCATTATTTAAATGCAGCTAGTGAGTCACATTAATTCTTAGTCAGCAAGGCTTCATGACAGTGATGGAAGTTCAGCACTGAACCTGCTGACTGTACACAGGCAGTGGTTATTTATTGTGTGTTGCAGAAGTCTTGCACTTTTGGCAGGTTCTTCACTGCAGAATGCAGGGTGCTCTATTGTTCTGTATCTAAAGTTGTTCCATGCACTTGCCAAAACCTACTTAAAGCTTCTCAGGAATGAAGATCCTACATGGATGGGGTTTTTTTGTCTGTCTCTCTCTGGAGTTTAGATCCAAACTCAGCGGAGAAGTTGTTTGAGAAGTGTCACAATATTGGTAGCCATGTCTTCCCCCAGCTCTTGAAGTAAAATTTTAAAGTGCTGCTGTTTATATGCCAAGTCTTCTGGTATTGAGCAAGATATGTAATCTTCCCTGCTCTACACAAGTGTTTATTTCTGATTTTAATAAAAATTAAATCTGGATGGAGGAGGAGAGATGCCAGTGGGAACAGAGGAGAAAAACTGATGTGAGGCCGAATGTTGAGATTTGTTACAAAAAACTTGGAGAAGAAAATCAGTGCTACGCTTCTAAAGAAGTGGCAGAACTGGCACGAGGACACCAGAGAATCTTATAGGTAAAAAGAGGTAATGAGGTTTTACAATGATTGCCAAACCCAGTTCTTTTAAAGCACATAGATTTGTTTTGCTTGTGACCAGTACCAAGCCTCTAAACTTATCCATGTCTAGTGTAGATGAATTATCTGTGCTGCTCTGTATGTGTTGTTCTAAAATAGCCTGGTGAACATTTCAATAACATATATGAGGTCTCTCTTTCTACTGCAAGCAGTAATTCTCATTTCTTTCAGGTCCATATTTAAACCCTTTATTTTTGTCGATGATGTAAAACTAGTACCAAAAGTACAGTCTCCTTCTTTTGGGAATGATGATCCTGCTAAAAAGATACCTCGGTTCCAGGAGAAACCCGATCGTAGGCATGAATTGTACAAGGCACATGAATGGGCCCGATCTCTCCTGGAGAATGATCAGGTAAGAGCTGTGGGACCTGGAGTTAAAGAATTGAAGTCAATGTAGATTCCTAACTCCACAATTTAGTTCACAGTCACTCACTGAAAAACATTCTCTGAGTATTCTTAGAATCCTTGCAAGTTTAGCTTGAATAAAGATGCCCTCTGAAGGAGAAACTACTCTGCATAGTTTTTGTTATCCTGAGAGTGTTGCTCTGTTTCACTACTTTTACAAAATGAAAAGTCAAACTGGTAAGCTGATTATCTTGTTCAGTTCCCACTGTGGATACAGTCTTTTTAGTGATTAGACCACTGGATGCTAGTGCAACATGGTCTCAGAATTATGTGATAGGATGACAGCAAGAGTATTGTAATATAAATTATGTGCTGGATTAAGGACTACATAGTTTGGAAAGGTATTTTTCTTGAAGGAATAATTTGCATGTGACAGTTTTGGGAGTCTAGCACTTTGCAATTCACTGCATTTCTGTTCATTTTTAAGATTTAACTGAAAATGTCATTGAGCCATGCAATACATACCCGAGGGCTGAAAACCTTCCATTGTAAAAACTTAAAGTATTGAAGAACTCTTATGCAAATAATTTTGAAATAAGTGAAGTCAGGAAGGGGATTATTCTGTATACCTTTTCCAAATGGCTGAGATAAAACTTTTGGTGTCATTGGGCAGGTAGTTCAATAACTTCTCGATATTTGCAATTACAACTACAGCAGTAAACTGGGTAAGTGGTTTTGAGGAAGGGAAACAGAGGGAGAGGCCACCAGGGCACACCAGTCAGGCTTTTATTGGTATTCAGGCAATTTGTGGAAGACCCTCATATAGCTGTGTTGAACTTCCACAGAGGACTTGCTTTCCTACAATTTCTCTCTGTGTGTATTTGCATGGGTCAGAGTCTTGCTATGATCATAACAACATTGAGACTTCCCCATTATTGATTAAGGAAGCTATGATAAGCTTTGCTAGTACAAATGTTATTTAAAGGCAGTTTGGGCTAGATTTTTAATTTCTTGGAATGGTGTAATTTAAAATCTGTGGCCTCTGTGGTAATATTGTTTTCATGTGCAGCTGGCTCTGATATCATTATGAAAGGTGTTGATTTAGGGAAGACCCAGAAGAGGCATCTTAGCATCTTGTGAACTCTTGCCGGTTAAACTCCCCACAGTGTGACACCAATAGTTGTGGTAGAAAAGGAAATGCAGTTTCCCAACAAAGCTGCTCAACAAAGAGCCTAAACCTTAGATGAGGTGCTCTACTCTTTCTGGACAAAATGCTGAGAAAAATCCTGAAAAACTCAGAACCACCACTCATTCTAAATGACATTTTTCCCCCTGAAACTCAGTTGTGAAAGCTGCAAGCAAAACAAACAGTGCTTCTTCATGAAAAAGAAAAAAAAAGGTAGAGTTTAAATAACATTTGTATAAAATGAAATGACACCTTTTCCAGGAGTAAATTTTCTAGAAACACAAAGAACAGTTAAGTCAGAATGGCACATCTTAATACTGTTACATGACACATCATTTCAACATCTATTGATCATCTTGCAGGTGGTGATTTGAGGGATGCACATGCAAATACCACAACCTATACTATTCTTAGGGCTTCTAATATAGCTAGCATAGGGATTACAAGCCTAAGAACTTGCTTTACCTCTATTATATGTACAAGCCTTACATAATTTTCCTCTCTTCATCTTTCACCCTCTTCCTTCTTTGTTTTAAACTTAGAAACTCCTTTTTTGTTGTTTTTCTTAATGCACAGTGTCCTGGACTGTTCCTTTCAGCCTCTGGCTATCCAAAATAAATAATTACAGAAATAGTTTGTAATTAAAAAGGCTTTTCCATTTTTAAAATTATTTGAAAATGCCTCTGTAACAGAAGAGAAACAGTAAAATGCTTTATAATGAGCCTGTTTGCTGGTTAACTGAGTTTGGTTGTTTCATGCCTTTAGGATAAAGGCCAGAAACTGATGAGGATTATGTTAGACCTTGAAAAACAAGGTTTAGAAGCAATGGAAGATATCCTTTCTCGTACAGAGATTCTGGATCCAGCTGAAGTAGTGGATCTTTTCTATGACTGTGTTGACACAGAACTAAAGTTCTTCAAATAAAGTAAGCAAACAATTCTTTAGGTACTACTCCACCAGTGAATGTGAAATGTGGGGTCCAATTCTGAACCTCCTCTTTTGCTTTTACACAAAGCTGAGGATGGTAAGAATTGGGTTCAAACCCACCTTTCTACTTGCTCAGGTTGTCTCCAAAGTCCCTTTTCCCTATATTGCATTGCATTTTTTTTTCAATTTCACTCTTGCTTGGAATGGATTTTCAACAAATTTTATCTCATTTCAGCTACGGTGGCTATTGTTAGCCTTTTCACTGGAAGACTGCAATGTTCTTCAAGCCTTGAAAGAAAGTCTTCACACTTGCAGTTTTGCAGGAAAAAAACATTTCTAGAGGAAAAAATGTTACTTGCTAGCTGTATCCGGTTAACAAATTGCTTTCCTTTGTCCAGTCTTGTGGTGTTCCTGTTTGTGTATGTATATAGTGAAAGGAGAAAGTCACTGACTGGTCCAATTACTGTGTGCATGCTGGCTAATTTAGAACAGAATGTTAAAACATGTATGTTGGGCAACCAATTAAAGATTAACTTCATCAGGCTAATTGGCATATTGTCATTGAAAGCAATCTGGTCTTCCCTCTGTTGCTCAGGACTAGGCTTGCAGCTTTCTTTTCTTGCTAATTCATGCAGAGTTGAAATGGTAGAGTTGAAATGCCAGTTTGAGATGGGCAGGAAGGTAAGCCCTGGTTCTTGACTTTGTTGTGCTGGTCTCGTATGGCCGTATCTGGTTGCAGTAACTCAGCACTGACACTATGCCTGTACAAACTATCAGAATTAAGTCCCCCAGGTTAAGTTCTGCCTTTGCCCTCAGACAGCTCAGGGCAGCTTGTATTTGTAGTGCACCTGACTGCTGCTCCAGAACTGAGTACTGAAGTGCAGAGCCAGCCTGGATGCTGTAGAGATCTACACATGTTGGCTCTTAAGATGCAATTAATAAGATGTTAGATTTACACACAAGCTACAAATTTGGAATTTTTTAAAGGAATAGATGCTGGACATTGATAAATACCTGTCCATTCTCCATATTTCTGCCTTTGTACTGCTGAACAGTTTTCATAGTCTCTGTTGTGAGATACATGGCTGGTGAATGCATTAAGTACCAGCGAGTTGCTGGTGAGGGTGGCAGTCCAAGTGGTTAGGCTTAGAAATGGCCGTCCTACGCTTCCTATATTAAGTGCAGTGCTGCAGCATGCTTCCCTTCCTCCATGGCCCTACAGGCAGGCCTGCTCTTCATTGTATTTTCTTCTTGTGGAAGTGAGATAGGGCAAGCACTGAGAATTAAACCAGTAAAAAATGTGTCCAGTGAAGATGGTTGGTAGGGTTTTTTTTCATACAGGAGATGGAAAGAAGATGTCCATGTCTTTAATAAGTGGAAGTTAACAAATGGAGTTAAAATCCTTCAATGTTTGGGAAAGTGGATGGTGAGGAACCACAAGCTTCTGTATTGAGGAAGTAAAAGCTTCTTAGAAAGCAGTAACAGCTCGAGTTGGAACTGTAAGAGTTGTGCATCAGGGAAATAGTGATTGCCGTGTTGGCACACGGCATTCTTAGGATTTTTTCAATGAAATTGTTCCATTCAGGCTCATTACTTTGGTATTGCCTTACATGACAGGTGGCAATTGGACAAGAAAACATGGGGCCTTTTCATTTACAGAAAACAAGCAAGAAGATATTTTCTCTTATGGCCTACCTAATAATCTCCCATTCACAAAAAAATCCTCCCATGCTGTCTATCATAGGACCAACTCCTGTGTCTAAGTATTTTAATGTGCAGACAATGGGAGAAGAAAATATGCAAGTAAACCCTGAAATTTAGCTGCTCTGTACGGTAGCCAGAGGAGGGGCTGACTGTAAGAAGCACGCTTGATTTCATAGAGTCTTGTGTGGGATGAAGTCTGCTGAAAGAGAAGTGTGCTTTTTCCAGCTGCCTGTAACTGAAGTAAATGGATTTCCCATGAAATCTCATCTCCTGACAGGAGCAGCTGGATCTTTCTGAACATCCAGGGAACAGGGAAAATGATTGCCCCAGCCAGAGGACAAAAATTAGGATATACCACTTCTCACAGCTATTTTGCACAACTTGGATTTCTAATCTTTGAGAGCTGGGAGGGAGGCAAAATGAAAGAAGTGGGTGTTCCTGTTAAAAACATCATATATCTTATTTGCCTGTTTCTTAAGAAAGAAGAAAGCAACACTTGCAATTATCTCATGGGCATTTATGTCCATAGTTGGAACTGCTTATATGACAGAATTAATAAATTGTTTTGAGCACAGTGATCCAGGTAGTAATTTTCTAATAGCATGTTGATTTTGCTTCACTTGTGTAGTGCATTTAAAAACAAAAAAACCAAAAAACCATGGTTGGGTGCAGTCAGTGTAAACCAGAGCAACTGCATGGTCTTAACATTTCCAGTGGTCTTGAGCAGAGCTGTGCCTCAGTGGAAGGACACAGGGGAACGTGTGGGACCCAGCTGCCACAGGATGGCAGCCAGTGTGATTCTCTGTATCTCCAGAAGCTTCAGTGGATCTTGAATGACAAATATATGGAAACAACATTTCACTAACGCTAGCAAATATGCACAGGATTTCTGATTTCATCCCCGAAGGATGTTGTTTATTTCTAAAATACCCAAAGCATAATAAAAATGGAGTAAAATTTTCTTCTCCTTTAAATATCTGCTGGCAGGTAGTCTAGCATTAAGTAGTTTTAAAATCTTTAGGAAGGTACTTACTACAAAGCAGTATACACAAATTTCAGAATAAATGAGAGCCAACAATATGCCACTTTTAATAGTACTATAACAAAATAGTTTTTAAAGCAGTATTCAACTTTTCCAGTTGTTTGAGCAGCAATGTAGATGTAGACTCCTGCTTGTTACTGTATTCATGCATATTTATCAAGTAACTACAGTAATGACAGTGACAGTATTGGTCAAAGCATCACCACTTTTTTTCATTTTTCTTTTCACATTGTACAGCAAGGTACCATAATAGGCTAGAAGAAGACTAATGTTGCTTTCTTGGAGTCCTGTGGGTGAAGAGCCATCTCACACCATGAACATGCATGTATGTGTGTGGGAATAGTTAGAGCGTAACTGAGCTGCTGTAAGAACAAAGAGAAAAGCAGGGATGTAAAGATGCAGTTACCTGTCTTTTCCAAGTAATTTTGTTCAAGGGCAACACCACCGGGAAAGATCATCTTGATCTATAACATTATTACAGGTCTAACTGAGGGGAATTGATGGCAATTATAGAAATCAATGCCATAACTGAAATAGCCTGGCTGTAATCATCAGACTCACCCTGCAACAGGGGTATTCTTTTTCAAGTTTGTGAATCATGGAATAATTTATATTGGAAAACAACTCTTGAGATCATTGAATCCAACCGTTAACCCAGCACTGCCACATCCACCACTAAACCACATCCCTGAGTGCCATATCTACAGGTCTTTTAAATACCTGCAGGTATTAAATGGTGACTTCACCACTTCCCTGACGAGCCTGTTCTAATGCCTGACCACTCTTTTGGTGAAGAATTTTTTCCTAATACCGAATCTAAACCTCCCCTGGCACAGCTTGAGGGCATTTCCTCTTGTCCCATGCCTTGTTACTTGAGAAGTGACTGACCCCCACATTAGCACAGTATCCTTTCGGGTTATAGAGAGCGATGAGGTCCCCTCTGAACCTCAAGACAGGATGTTGTTGGCCTTCTTGACCACCTGAGCACCCACACTGGCTCCTGTTCAGCCACTGTCAACCAGCACCCCCAGGTCCTTTAGTGCCAGGCAGGTTTCCAGCCTCTCTGCCCCCAGCCTGCACTGCTTCCTTGGGGTGTTGTAACCCAGATATAAAAGCTGCAAGGAGTACAGCCACTGTCCAGCCACTCTGTCCCCAGCCAGTAGCACTGCAGGGGTTTGTTGTGGCCAAAGTGCAGGACTCAGCACTTGGAGTTGTTAAACGTCATGTTGTTGGACTCGGCCCAGGTACTGAGCCTGTCCAGGTCCCTCTGCAGAGCCCTCCTACCCTCAAAGGGATTAACACATACTCCCAGCTTAGTGTCATCTCCAAATTTTGATGGTGGACCTGATCCCCTCATCCAGATCATCAATGAAGATATTGAAAAGGACTGGCTCCAGCATAGACCCCTGAGGGACACCACTAGTGACTGGCTGACAACTGGATGCAGCACTGTTCACCACCACTCTCTGGGCCTGGCCCTCCAGCCAGTTCTTAGCCCAGCAAAGAGTGCTCCAGTCCAAGCCCTGGGCTGCCACCTTTTCCAGAAATAATCTGGCCCAACACCCCAGGCCAAGCAGGGTGATCTAGCACCAGTTGTCCAGGACCAAATCCAGATGGCTTTTGAATATCTTTAAGGAGTGAGACTCTACAAGGTCCCTGGGCAATCTGTGCCAAGGCTCAGTCACCCCCACAGCCAGAAAGTGTTTCCTGATGTTCTGACAGAGCCTCCTGTGTTGCAGTTACTGCCCGTTTCCTCTGGTCCTGTCACTGGACACCACTGAGAAGAGTCTGGCTCCATCTTTATACCCTCACTTCAAATATTTATATACATTGAAGAGATTCCCTCTGAGCCTTCTCTTTTCCAGGCTGAACAGTCCCAACTCTCTCAGCCTTTCCTCATAGGAGAGATGCTCCAGTCCCTTCACCACCTTTGTGGCCCTTTGTAGGACTCTCTTCAGCATGGCCATGTCTTCCTTGCACAGAGGAGCCCAAAATTTGGTGTGCCCAGGTGTGGCCTCATTAGTGCTGAGCAGAGAGGAAGAATCACCTCCCTCGACTTGGCATCACTCCTCCCAATGCAGTGAACTGCGCAGGAATAAGGGTAATTCTTGCTAGAAATAGACATCTTAGGACCAGATTTGAACATCTGTGATCCAAAGACCTTACCCAAGATCAGACTATTAAAAGCAGAAGTTGAAGTCTTGTCTGCTGCTAGGCTGTTACTTTTCCGAACCAGTTCTATTTGAAACAACAACCACTTTGGGGACTGAGTGTTCCACGTGGTATGTTTTGGACAATGAATCCTCTCTGCTAGTGAATAGTGGTAGCTCTAGTTGCCTGTTTAAAATTTAGGTTTTGTACCCCTCATCCAAAGGCCTCGTAATTGCTGGGTAAAGGCAATCTATCACAGAAATGGTAAATATCCACTTTGCCAGCAGGAAAAGACAGGACACATGTCCTTACAATACACTCATCACGGCACGTGTATTCACACGCACCATTTCCTTTTCTTGCTTACAATAGAGCAACTTCCTTTTCCTCCACTTTGGAAAGGTTCTGTCATCTTTGTCAGGTCCATGACCACCCCACCCAGCTGGGCTTCTTCAGACACTATCCTATAAGGATCTGTAATCATTAGGAGGTAGGCTCAATAGCAGCCACAGCTCCTTGGCGTCTCCGTGCTTCATGAGAAAAGGACTGTGGGCCCATCTCTTCCTGAAAGTGACATCCTGCTGCAAGCTGAGGACAGGCACAATGGAAGAAGTGAAGAAACATAAAAACAGACTAAAGACTGCATATTAGTTTGACAGTTCATTGAAAAAATGTCTGAATAATAACTGCAGAATTTCCAAAAATTATGATGGAAGGCGAAAAAACTACTGGCATGTAGCACAAAGCATTCTGAGGTAACATTGTAAGAATGATAAGAATGAGAATTGTTTCAACGCTACAAAGAATTTAAATTTTATGCAGCTTTCCTTAAAAAATATTCACCTATATACAGTAATTTAAAAGCCTGTACTAACATTCCTATAGTATGTAGACCAGTTCAAAAGGTGTCACTGATACTGTTTTTTGCAGTTTATAGAAATGTTAACATTGCAGGACATTCAATTACAATCTATCACTGCAATGGGGACCCCTTCTGTTTTATATATTATCTTGATCTTCTTTTTTAATACTAGTCCAGAGAGCATCAGAATATTCTTCTCATCTCACATGTGTTCTTAATGGAGGATTTTTAGAGGGATCTGTAAATAGACAGGAATGAAAAGTCATGCAAAGTACCTTAGCATGGAAACAAAAGAAAACAAAAGGTTAATTAAAAGTTGGAGATCTATTAATACAGAAAACTGTGTTTTACAAAAAAGCAGAATATGGGCATGAGATCTTTTGGCACCTTCAACTACCCATTTTCGAAGTTGGATAGGTGTACTGCTCTTACAACAGTGACCTGATTTAAGTTAAAAAGGAAGGAATAAAGAAATAAAGCAAGGTTCAGCCATTTATCACTTTCCTGACAAAGTTCAGGTACTAAGTCCCTTTGTTATTCAGGTGTGTAAAACACCATGCATAGGATTTAAATCAAAATACATGATGGAAGACATAGATCAAGTCACCTTTCTCTGTGATTTCACAAGTTAACGAACAAAAAAATCAAACTCAGTAGCTGCCCAAGTCTGTTTTATGACATTACTGTTTTTAACAGCACAGGTGTTGCAAATTCAGCAATCTAGAAACACAGGCTGCATGTCCAGCCACATAATTTGTTTTTAGCTAAGACTCTAAAGCAACTAAGTCTTATATCTTTGTCCTTGTTGCCACTGTGACAAATCCCATCCCTCTCTGTGCCTATGTTAGCAATCCAGTTATGTTAATGCTGGTTCAGTTCTTTATTTTTTTGTCCCTAATTTTAAAACTCTTGATAATGATCAGATCTTTTCATGTTTACACACTTACCTCTGGCTATCTTGCTGGGATATGTTTTCTGAAATGGCTTGAATTCATCAGGTGGGGGGAAATCTTCCACAGAATGGAAAGTAAATTTAGATTCAAAGTCATCTGGGAAGTTTCAGGGAAATAAACATTAGTGGCTGCTAGAGAGAAACTTAAAAAAAACCCCTCAACAGTGTTGCCACAAGTAATTTCAATTAAAAATGCTGGCTTATTTTCCCCTGGAATTGATTGTGGCTCATTCCATATAAACCATCTTGATGAGTACTTCTGTGAGCCATCCAAGTTTTCTGCCTTAATTGCAATCACTGCCTGCTACTAAAACTGAACTTAAGCTTCTGGCTGCCGTTCCAGTTTTCTGCATTGATGGTACTGTGGTAATAGAGGTATTCCTTGGTGGTTTTCAAGACATGTAGCTGCAAACAAGAATGAATGGCCAATTCATCAGACCACAAAAATAATTCATAGCAGTCTTTGCCCTAGATGGCTGAAGCCTCTAAATGTCCATGATCTGGTTTTAAGAATGATAACATAAGCATACAATGGGAACTATTCATATTTTCAAGTAACTTTGCAGGTAGTGCGTGCTTTTCTACTGATTGAATTCAAATCCTTTGTGAAAAAGCCTTAAATTTTCTATCATTCTTGTACAAAAATGTTTCTATTATACTACCCTGTTACTGCTGTGACAAAGTCTTGAGTGAGCTTTTGAGGTCTGAGACACACACGGGCTTTTGTACTAAAATTATTAACTGAGGCTAAGAAATTTAATTTAGATGATATTACCAATGATGTGCGTATTTCCATTTTTAAGTGGTGTGTAGGGGTCATGCGCTGTAGCCCAGGCTGAGACTCCAGACTTGCTTGTAAGTTCAGTTGTTGGGGATCTTGCTGGTGGCTGTGGAGGTGTGACCAGCTTTCCAGCACCCGTTCCTTAAAAAAACAGGAGACAAGTATGTAAACATCATCATGACATAAACCTGACAGTCAACTGCACACAAAAGTGGAGGGGGTGTAGAAAAATGCAGTGTTTGGGGCAAACATACCCATAGCTGTTGTTGGTCAAGCCTGACCACAGATTTGTAGCATTAAGTATTAAATTCAAGTTACTATTGGAGTTGGCTGAGGCTTTCCATTTCCAGTTCTAAGGAAAGTGTGACATTCTGAAGTGGGGTTTTGTCCCAGTCTGGAAGGGAAGATTATCCTTCCACTTTCACAAGAACAAGCACTCTCTTAAAGCAAAAGAAATCAATGAAACAACCCCAGTAGGTGGTATGTCTAAAAGAAAATTTCCTGACACTTTGGCAGCTCTGCAATGGAATCACCATTAGTCTTGTGCATTTCACTGAGGAGTTGAAAGGGCCATCAAAGCCTACACCTGGCAGCCCTACCACAGGAGCCATGTGAGGAGGAGGGAGCCCAAGGCCTCCAAGTTAGCAGCCCCTCAAAACTGCTTATCCTCCTAGATAACCAAGGGACAGGCAGGCTAATTTTATGGAAACTGTACAAACCGAACTACTGTGAGAAATGGCATCTCGGCATAGTAACAGTCCATCAGAGAGTTCTGAGCAGCATTAATCACCACCACAAGGCACCTGATTCACTGTACTTACATGGCCTTTCCCCTGGCTCTCAAAGGGAACCAGTAATCTTTCTCCTGACATGGCTGCTAAAATACAGAACATTCTCTTCCAGATGTTCCTTATTAAGTAGCTGTCTCCATTTCTCAAACCCACACAGAACTAGGCTCATCTTTTTTATTATTTTCATTACATTAGAGGAGTCTAATAAAATTTCCTTCTGTCATCTACTCAAGGAAATACTGGCTAACACCCCACTTCCCAAGTAGTCGGAGAAACGTTTGGCCCAACTACCTTGATCACAGGAGGCACTCACTGGCTGCTTCTCTTTCTTGAACAGGAGAGGGCTGCAGCCAGATTTGCTTTTGCTCACCTGTGGCTGGTAGCTGCCCCATCTCTGTTTCATTGTCTCCCGTAGTGTTTCCCAGCTCTTGCAAATACTGCTACAGCATGGGGTACAGTGGGAGAGGGATGTCCTGGGCAAGCTGGCACAGGAGCAGCTGCTGACGTGGCAGACACCGTGGTGTGTACTCTGCTGCCCTACCTGAGCCTGTCAGGGTACCACCCATTGCACTGCTGGAGACACACCAATGCCAACACCAAAGCAAAAAGCAGTCCAGCGGTCTGAAGAGTTTGCCTCCACTGATCAGCATGTCACTTCCAAGAGCAGCAGCTTAAACAAGAAGGCACGTGTGCCCAGCGCTAAGAACTGCCTGACATCTCAAAAAGCTGGATGTTTTGGGTGTTCTTCACGCGCTGTGCAACCTACAGGTATTCCTCCCACGTGTGCTCTTCATCCCTGTCCCTCCATGCTCTCCAGTCACCAATGCAACAGAATGGTCTGGGTTGGAAGGGGACCTTGAAGAACTAAGTCATCCTCAGGGTCCCGTTCCAACCGAAACCATTCTATGATTTCCCCGGGAAATCCAAAGGGAATGAAAAGCCTTCAGAGGTGCCGCCCTCACCTGCGCCTCGACCGGGTCTCTTCTTCCTGGTGTCCACCACGGCTGCGGGCTGAGGGGGGCCGGGGGTGGGTGGCAGCGGCAGCGACTGGATGTTGCTTGGCTTGTGGAACTGCGACAGCAAGTGTGGAGACTTGGGGGGCAGCGGAGGGGGCACGTCAGCACCGCTGAAGGCCGGGGCGGGGGGAAAGGAGA
>VXAC01006246.1:1440922-1544976 GCA_013399225.1 Rhipidura dahli
AGCGGGCAGGCTGGGCCGCCCGGGGCCGGCTCCCGCTGCGGCTCGGGCCGTGCCGGGAGGCTCCGGTGGGACAGCTGCCCTTGGAGCTTCGGCCGGGTTGCTGTTCGCCTTGGCAGCGCCGCTGCTCGGCGGAGCGGAGGGTCTGGGGGCTGCTGCTCGGACTCCGGAAAGCTGCCCAGGCTTCCCTCCTGCAAACCAGATACCACATGTTACACACCGGGATTGCGTTCCCACTCCTCAGACCGAACAGCGACAAGGCCAAGCTCTCCATCTTCCCCTCCCCGGTGGACAGCCGGAGGGATTAAACTAATTCACCCGGAACACCGCATATCCAACAGGTTTCCCATGCTGTAATGGGGCTAAGGAGGTGATGTGTTCCAGTGGGCTTAGTTATGTGACGAGCTGCTGAGAGACCCTGCTCCTCTCCGTGTTCCTCTGCCTCTGCAGAATGGAACAGTTTAAGGAGAAGGCGCTTTTCTGCAGAGTCTGGGGCCCTCCACGCCAGCCTCATCTGCCTGGTACAGCCCGCTGGGCGCCGAGAGTCCCGGTGAAAAGTACACGAGCAGTTTGACACACATGAGCAGTTTGACACACATCAGCTGGCATCCTTCAAGTCAAGTACTTGCTCAGGATCAAAAAAAATCATACAAATGTTATAGAAATCTCAGCTCCATGGATAAAAGCCAGAATTTTAAAAGCAGTGCTTCAAAGGCTTTCCGGAAGTCACAGGTTCTGGTATTTCCTTTTTAACAGCAAATGCCTGAAGACTCTTGAACTTAAAAAATGTCTTTTCCTGAGTAAATGTCAAGGATTTATCACAAAACAAGATGTCAAAAAAGGCATCTCATTTGACTCTCACATAGTCTGATAGGCAACTCAAAGTAGTTACTGCCACTGAAGCTATGTCAAAAGCCCCATCACACTCAGTACTGTGCATCTTGGGCTTGCCTTTCAGGAGCAAAAAACCTGCAAGTAGAGCCAAGTTCTGTCTTCCCTGCAAAAAACTACTTTTCTCTGTGCTGCCTGAGCAGGCACCAGCTGCCCAGCAGTGCCAGAGGTCATTACTGGGGCTATAAAAGTCATCCCTCACTGATGCTGGCACTTCTCAAGGTGAAAGCAGCAGTGGGGCTCCCATATGTCCCTTCCTCCTGTCATTATGAAGCAACAATACCCTTCTTTTTCAGGTTAGTAGATTACCTTGCTGGATCAAAGCTATACTTTATAAAATCCAGAGAGCAAAATTCTTAAGTGTGTATCTTTAAAGTAATACACAAAACCGCAATACCATAGAAATACACACTAACGGAGGGAAGGAAATATGACTTTGCCATTTGTGCTGAAACTGATAAATTAACATTTCAATACTGTATTCAAGACACAATTAAAAATTGTGTGGAAATAGCTTTTTATTTATGTTTTAAGGCATAAGACACCTGAGATCTAGAAATACGGCTTCAATCACATGATTAATTGAACCCTCCATGGTCACATGATGAACTAAGCGTTCAGAAAAAAACCCCAAACAATAAAAAATCAGTCACTAAAGCTAACCCCAAAGTACTTTTATCCCAAATCACTGCCCCCCCAGGTATGCTTTCACTCAAATGGAGCCCTTACCTGTCATGTCCCTCTGGCCTGCTGGTCTGAGAACAGGAAAGCCACCAGCAAATAAACCGCCCAGAGGCTGCTGAGAGCCACCTTTATTAACAGCTGGGTTAACTCCATCTCTGTGAGCTCCTTTGGGCTCTGTTGAAAAGAATAAAAAAAACAGGGTATATCAGAAAATAATTTCATCCTTTCCCTGAGACTGCTAAGCCTTGGCACCACCAAAGAGCCAAGACCGGACTTCTCCCTCTACTGTTACTACAGAAACTGCCATCACTCTCTGACCTGTACCTTGGAGCACAGCACCCTCTGCTGCTCTTCAAACTCACACGAATCATGACACCAAGAAGAAGTAGTTGTGTTAGGCCTAATATTAAATTTATGTTTCCATAATTTTTCAACATTTTTTTGTTCTTTTAATCTAATAAAGAACAATTCTGCTAGAGCCAACGATTCCCACGATTATTTTATTGAAAAACTCTCAAGGATTTCATCACTCAGGATTTTTTTTTTTTTTGACCAAGTGTCTTGGTTTGACAGGTGTTTGCCAAGGAAGGCAAGGTGATACCCAGTTAGGGACTTACATGAAGTGTTAATAGTCATTGATCTCAGTGCAGGATGCACGTTTAGAAAGTGTCCCTGCTCTGCATCCTAGAGCCACGTGATGATGCAGACCTTTGCTGACCTTCAAACCTGCCTTTCAGTTTGAAACTGTCCATCTGACCTCCACCCACTCCCGGGCCTTCAGCAAAGCTCCCCAGGGCCCTGCTGAGGAGCAGACTCACTTTCAATCTGTGGTGCACTGCGGTCGTTGATTTGCGTCACTTTCCTGAGGCGGGTTCCCTGCTGGATATCAGCCAAGAGTGCGTTTCGGGCTTTTTGGTCTTCCTTTCGCAATTTTGGTATCTCCGAGCTTGCCTGTTGACAGTAAGAGGGGAGGTACGAACAAAAATGCATGTTTAGAAAGGATACACAGGAAAACACAGGATAGAAGATTTGAAATAAGCCATCCTTGGCAGCTGTCACTCCCAAGCCTTTGAGTCGAATCAACAGGAACAGCATTTGGTTGGGCAGGAGGCAGGAAGGCTGAAAGTTTAAATATAACTCAAATCTAATACTAGTTGGGCTAATACTGTTGAAAGCAAATTAGGAGGTGTGCTTAAATGAAATGTGACTTCATTTGGCCATTTATGGCCCTCTGCCCCACAACACCAGCTCTGACTGCTTCTCTCAGCTCTTTTCATGCTATTTACAATGCTTTACATCAAAATTTTTAATTATAATAAATTAGTTAATTATATTTAGTTATAGTAAGTGTCTGTTTTATCCACTTTGCTTAGGAGAAAAGATAGATAAACACATGCTGCATCTATATTTGAATGTGATAATTAACTTATTGAGACTGTGTCTCTGTATTGGAGATTAACACCAGTTTAAGTAGAATGTCTTTAGAATAATACAATTATATTTTAGTAACTTTTCTACCATAACCAATCTTGGTAAATGTAAAGTCAAGTTGCAGTTTAAAATTTTGTAATAAAACTAACAAACAAACAAAATTTACTCTTTATTCTTATTTCATCAAGTTTCTTGTTACATATATTGAGAAAAACGTATCTTTAAAAAAATTGGACGTTTCACTTTTTAAAAGCAGATAATAAACATTCTAAACCTATTGTGACTTACAGAGTGGTCTAATAGAGGGGAATCTTCACATCAGAGGAGCAATGCTGTGCTCACTTCCAAAATTCCCGGGGGTTAGCTAACTCCCTAAAGAAAACAGGCACCAGGAATGTTTCCATAGCCCTTAATTTTAGCATCATAGCTCGTAATAAAGCAGAACAATATTGTCACACTTTAAAAACCCCCAAAACCAACCCAGCTTGGTAATGGCATTCCGAAAGCAAAACAGAAACTTGAAAACACTTAACCAGCTGCTGAATTAATAATGCGTCTATTTCTCTAATCCCAAGTGAAGAATTCTATTGGTACGATATCATTCGTGGTTATTTTTGTACTTGCTGAAGAGCTCCAAACGCGGCCAGCGGGATTTGCCGCGCCCCGCTAGATGGAGCTCCAGGCCGCCGCATTCCCCAGCCCTGATGTAAAAACTCGGAATTACAACCTGGCTGATATGGAACCATGTATTATTTTAAAATGCTGGGAAGCCCCCCGCTCTGTTGCACAGTTTCCTCGTTTGAGACAGCGCTGCCTGCCTCGTCCTTGCAGAACGGGGAGTCCCACTGGCCATTAAGAGGCCCCAGAAGAGCTGCCCTTGTCAGGAGTGTCAGACCACTGACCAGCCACAAACTATTTCCACTGCCCTGCTCTGGGAGCTGACGATACTTACTGTGAAAAATGGAAATACCATAACTGGAACAAGGGTGATTCCCTTCCCCACGAAAGCTCTTTACCAGTATCTTCAATTTCTTGTCTCTCTACTCCCACTAATGGCTTTGCTGCAGCAGGACAAGCAGGATCTAAAGGGATCTGATCAAGAGCTATGTTTAAAATTAGATCTAGCAGCTGTCTTTAGTTTCCGGGTTCAAGTGTCCATATATTATGCCAGCTGTCCACTTCACCTCCCAGATCTACTTCTCTGGGCAGACAGGCTACTAGAATATGAAGTCTTGCTATCCAGACAGCTATTAGGCAAAAATAACCCACTTGTGGCAACTTGTGGCAAGTGACCCATGACTTGATATCAATGTAACACAAGCAAGACAAAAACCTGTCGTATAAAAAATCAGGAATATTATTCTGCCAGTCTGTAATGCAACATAACAAGCTGCCTGTCTCTTACAATAGATCCCCTTACTCCAAGCATGGCTCCATCCCATGCCCCAGCTGTTTCTCCTTCCTCCTCATGTATGTAAGAGATACAATCTTCCGTGCCCAGCCTGGTGGACTCGGATGATTGATTAGCTGCTGAGTAGCTTGACATGGATTCTCTTTTTCCATTACAAACTCGAGATGGTCTGGGGTGTAGCATTGCCTGATTGCAGAGGTCAGAGCTCCTGTGTATTTCTTGTTTGCACCCCCAAGGCCTGTGATAATCCTTGCCAAGAATCGTTCCACCAGGTAAGCATCTCACCCACTCATCTACTGGTGCCTTGCATTTGCAAATTCCTGGATTAACCATATTGTTTTTTGAGAGAACCTTCCTTTCTTTGATGAAGAAATTAATCTTGGATTCACACCCATGCTGTGCTTGCAATCCACAGCACAAGCACAGATAATAAACACATAAGTTCTGCATCAAGAGAAAAACAGAAAGAGGAACTCTTATGGCTGTCAAATCTTCAGTCCTGATCACATGCAATAGAAGTGTTTCAGCAGGAAGACAAATACTTTTTAAGTCACAGAGGGAAAACAGCTGCAAGACAAAAGATGTAATTCTTAGGCTACTTTCTACCCCACCATCTGCAGGGAAGCCTCATTTGTTTACTGAGAAGCATCTCAGTATTTCAGTGAAAATCAGAAGGGAAGTGGAGAAGAATGTGAGGATCATTTGTTTTATCAGATGCCAGAGCTGCCTCAGGTAACACAGAGTGAAATTAAATTCCATACTTTATTTACAGGAATTGGTAAGGGAACGGTGGGTTCTCATTACCTTAGCAACCACTAGGTTATTCTGCTACTATTTCAGACACAAAGAACATCACGTTCAGTACATACTTAGGAGCAGAATGGAACAAACCACGCATGTAAATAGCCTGAACATAAGAATGACTTCCTTTTCATCTCACCCGACTCCACCACATTTTGTCTTCAGTGTCCTAAATTACACACTCAGCTATGATATTCAGTAAAGTATAGGATTAATGTTTAGGCTATCTGTCAGGTCTTCAAAGTACCTGTAAATAGGAAAATACCATCAAATCACTTTTTTTAGAGTGATGTTTAAGACTGTAAATCATCAACGTTGGAAATAAATATTTCAGAATTAGAAGCTGGTAACTTAGACTAACAGAGATATGAATGAGGACAGCATGAATATACAGAGAGATCTAAATCACTGCAGCTTGAGGCCATTTGAAAAGAACAACAAACCAAAACATGTTTCCCTACTGCTGAGGTAGAGGGAGGAAAGGGGAAAAAATGCACAGTATGGAAATATCAAATCTAAAACTGAAAATGACTGGATTACAAATACTGGTCATATCTCTGAAATTAAAGCCTGCATTCCAAGTGCCACAAGCCTGAACCTGGAAGGGGTTTCCAGCAGCAAGCCTGAATGAGCAAGTGTGGCAAGGAGGGATAGCACAGTCCTCCAATATATTTCATCCTTTCAGAAAAAACAGTGCGAGCAAAAATGGAATCACAAATTCTGTTCTGGTCTCCAGATCTTTAAAATTACATGGTGGAAACCTGGAGATGCAAAAGAAAGAGCCAAGCAGTGTTCAAAACACTGGAGGCAACAGCTCAGATTTTAGGAGCTTGGTTTGTACTGTCAGCCATGAAGTCTGTCTGCAGGTTGGTCTGCCTGCACACCACAACCTGTACTGGGAAGTGGTGGTGAGAACTCACTCTCTTCAGGCAGCAGAGACAGGTATTTGGTGAATTAATGTGAGATGCAAACAGACAAGCTGCAGACAGCAGCAGAATATCAATCTCCTGGTGTGTGGATCAAGGCTGGATCTTCTCTGTCAGAAGTGTTTTATTGTGGAGCACAAGTCACCAGGTCCTGTGCAGAGCTACTTGCTGATGTGCAGTGCCCTGTGGTGGAGGAGCACAGCCAGTGGTTTGTAACAGCTTCTTCCAGTCAGGAGTTCTGTGAAAGTGGATTGTTTTGTTTACAAAAACAACTCCATGTTTTTACACTTTCTCTACATGGGCCACTCCAGGTTTGACCCTGAATAATCACAATCTTAGCACCCTAAATGGGGTTGTATCAGACAAATGAAGAGCTGAGAGACTTTTTCTCAGGAAAACTGACTGAAATGCATGGCACTGAGCTCCATTTCTGGGTACACTCTGCTGTGATATTTGCATCACCTTCAGAATGTCACTTTACCTCTTGCAAGACAGATGGGAACATCGACCTATCCTCTGGGCTCCTACAGTACTTAAAATATTTAAGAGGTATACGTGCTCAGATACTAAAGCGATGTAAATGCAGAAGGCACCAGCCATTTGAAAAAGTTTTATATTAATACTAATCAAAATCTTCAGATTTTAAAGAGTACCCCTGCACACAGAAAAGGGGAAATCCTCTGGACAGGTAGTTCAGTTGCAGTTCATACATCCCATCCCATAAATGGATTATATTTACTCTGATTTAAAATATGCTCTTTAACAAATTTGTAAAGTACTTCAGGGTAATGCAGATCTACATAAACATGACAGCTGCAGGAAAAGTGTACCTCTAGCCTTCTGAACAACAGCCAGGCAGTCATGGGCCTTTCTTTCAGAGTAAACCAATCAGGTGATGGGAAAAGATGATCCAATACTATAACTCTAAATTAGATAGGAGCTGAAAGTAAGATAAAATAAAATATTATTTCAGCCAAAGGCATTACATACTCTTATTCAGAGAATTTAGTAGTACTGAGTATTTACACTCCTAACATGCGATTAATTGTACCATAACAGTAGATTGCCTCTCTTGGTCACATTTTATAGGGAACACTGGAAAGACACCTGTGTAGAAAATTATTTATCTGAACTAGATAAAAAACTAAAAAAAAAGAAGTCAAAATATATTTAGCTTTTCCCTAATTATTTTGTGAGACATATAATGATAAAATTAAAGTCCAATCAATACATTTGACATCAGCATTTTATTATGGGCAGAAGGAGAACTCTCTCTTTTGCTGACAATATAAATTATTTCTATGAATCTGGTGGTAATTAATCTTCCTCTCTCCCATTACCAATGTTTCCCCTCCAGACAAAACCCCCCAGATTCAATGCAGAGATCAAGCACAGGTACTGGCAGAAGGCATAAGCAGCATGTATTTTAGTGGAAGAAGAGTTTGAGGACACCCCTTAAGAAACCACTGCTTTCTTATTTTTCTCTGCCATGCTCAGCTGCACGTGCATAGATCAGACTGAGGCAAGTGATCTTCACCACTGCAGCATGAAACACCTCAGGTTTGGCTTTTAAGGAAGGGAAAGTCAGTGCAGCAAGATAAATAATGAACAGAAAGCTCTAGGATAAAGGATATTTTGATCATAGACACACATATTCATGGGAAAAAAAAAAAAAAAAAGAGTTCCTGAGCCAGTCCTGGCCTTCTCTGGCATCCAATCTGTCATGATTCAGAGACTCAACTTGAACCAAAATAATACAAGAGAAAAAGCCTACAAACCTGGCAGTGGACAATTAAAACCAGCATCTAAAACAGCAGGGAGGGAAAACCAGCAATAGCAGTGTAGGCAATGCAGTCAGTAATGTGATAGTGCCAGGTCTGGTCAACGAAATTGTTCATCAATAGTGAGAGACAACTAAAACCTTAAATAAAGGATGTATCAAGCATCAAGGGAGTGCAGGAACCACTGGAAATATAACAAAATTCTCCAAATATTATTTCTGTATTAACAATAACTGAAATTCTGGTGTGGACAAACACAGATTTTTCAGGAAAGAGGACAAAGAAGGTGAAGCTAGCTGCGTAATGCAGTACGCACATCATATCAGAGATAGCTGAGATTATGAGAGAAAAACACAGCTTGTTTGGGGTTGGTAAAGCATCTGAGGAAGGATGATGAGTGTTCTCACTGCCCATATGGCACTACAAGATTCTCCAAGCAGGAGAGAATGAAGGGAGAGATGATGACCGGGTCCCTACCCAGCCATAAATCTCCTGCTCCTTTGAAGAAAAGCCAGGCATTGGGTTGGTGTTCATAACAGTCTGGAAGGGCACAGACCTCGAGTAAGGGGCCCCAAGGGGCAAGAGTCTGTTAAAATGCCCTTCTGGGAACACTGATGATAAAAAAGAGTGGACTAGGAACAGGGGAGACCTATTTGCAAGCAACTTACTCTGTAGCTTCCTTCCACTTAACCACCAACTGCTGACCACAAGTATTCCATAAGGGTATTCCTGTAGCCATTAGGACTAAAGTATTTGAATGAATTCAGGTCCTCAAAGACTTCATCCTTTTCAAAAGCAGAACTGACAGGAAAAAAATAATATTGCCAGTAAGATTCCAGAACTGTCTAACAAACTACAGTGTCGTAAGTTTTTATTAAAATAATGAGGTTGTTTTGCAACAAAGTAAAACATGGAAGTTGACCAGAAATCTCACTGTAAGATGACCAGCATGTCTTCTTTGACATAGCACAGGATTATAAAAGTCATCTATGCATTTGTAGCTCAACATGAAATCTGAAACCCCAGAAGAATTTGCCACTTGATCCCAAGATCAATCCACTATTACTAGTTTAGAATTATGCCAGGAAGGAATTTACATTTGCAGCAGAAACAATTTGCCCAGGAGGCAAGAGCATTGCTTTTACAAAGAATTCTCAAACTAGAGGCTTAAGTCTCCACCAGGAATGTGCCAAGAAAAGTAGCAACAAAAAGAAGGAGTAATTAAAATAATAACCCCAGTTTCCAGCACATCACAAATGGGAGTACCATAAAGAAAAATATTGTCATCCTTGTACTTACATGACATGTGCATCAGGTGTGGTTTCACTCATGCACTGTCAAATGCAAAATAAAACAATCAAAATAGTCCTGCCTTTGAATTTAAGGAAAAATCCAACAAGTCTCAACAACAAAGTGGATGTCTTCTTTTATTTAAATATTTTAAACTACTTGTTTCTAAAGAAGCTTGGGAGATCTGGTACCTGGCAGTTTTGGTTCTATTCACAATAGAGCCCTGACCTCTGATTTAAAGCTTTTTAGTTATGGGAGACCTCGCCATGGTGCAAGACTCTACCTGCACAGTCATTTGCAAGATCAGAGCCACTTCTTGTGTTTCTGCTGTGTAGCATAGGACAAAACTAATTAATTCTTGGCACCTGGTCTGCCTGAGCAAACATGGCAATCTCTCAGCCTTCTAGCAAGCTGAGCTTCAAATGCTTCCCATGCAAGGGGTCACTCTACAGCCAGCTTTTCTGAGGGAGCCCACACGAGGGGACCTGCCAAATAGCTTCCTGGCAGCTGAAGAAATGATTGTTTCAAGAGAATTACAGGACCAGCACTTGACAATTCCACCTACACCCAACCCTGTACTGATTAACCACGATCTCAGTCTCCATCACACAAAGTTCTGCAGTCTGAACCTGCCAGGTTGAAAAGGTCATCGAGCAATGTGGGTGCTTAGATAGGCTGTGTCTACACCGACCTTGTTCCTCAGCTCCCAGCCAGGGAAGCAGTGTTACAAAAGTTGTTACAGATCTCTTCCTGGCGCTGCAGCCACTGCCTAGTCCTGGCTCTAGTCCCAAATAGTGAGGCCTTTCAGTGTGAGCAGAGCTGGTGCCTGCTCTGCACCTGCTTGAAGTTACCAGCACACACAATGGCAGGGAACAGAACACAAAACCCAGCATAGCAGGAGCAAGTTTCTTCTGAACCTGTATTCCCAGTGCTCATTTCAAGCATCACCAGAAATCAATGCCACTGCCCCCAGTAAACCCTCTGCACTTCATGCTAGCACCACTGTATCAGATAATATAAAACCTTGTATACTGAAGGGTTCAATTGCTCCTGCCTCAAATGGAGCAGTGGGCTTATTAACTAGGGTGTACTTAAGGTTTTCCAGCGTGGGTTGCTCAATTTCTGTACCATAATATAAAAAATGCAACAGAATCAGTAGGATCATTTATACCTGCTGAGCTTTTCTGAGGGTATTTAACTTTCTGACACCCACATTTTAAATGCAAATTCTGACTGTTCTTTCACTAAAAGAAAACATGCAGTAACAGAAGCCACCAAAGTGGAGACAGTATAAAATTTAAACTGCTCTAAAAGTGTTTCCCAGCAGTCCAGAAAGATCACAAGTCAAATAACAAAAATACCTTAAGACTGGCTTCAAAAAATGATTTTGAACTTCCTCTTTTGATTTCTAAGTTTTTGGGATTCAATGTCCCATGATTTATCAATGAAAAGAAAGGGAAAACTCTTACACAGACAAGAAGACCACAGGGCCTGGCATTGCAATAAAAACATCAAACTGTACAAGGCTGAAAACATTGCTATGGGAGCTGGTGACACTAGCACTGTTCATTCTCTCTGTCTACCATTGCAGAGTCCCCAGGATGACAAGGGATGCCATGAGTAGTGGCAGCAAAATTTCAGCATGTAACAACCTACACACATCACAATTTAATCTCTCTCTGAGAACACTAGGCCATTTCTCATACTCAGTTACCTATGCAGCAGCCACTGATCCTTCTGAAATGCCTTTTAGCATTTACACAAAATTATGGTTAACCCAAGAGAGAATAATGAGAAACTAGCATTTCTTGCACTCTCACCTTCCAGCTATTCAGAGAAGTCCTACTCAGGTGTTGCTATAATTCTGAGTTCTCTTTTAATTAAAAGGCTGAAAGTATAATATTAATTGACAGATGGAATTTAATATGTAGCCCCTGCATACACTAGAGATGGGGTACTGACTTTTAAGGGCCTTATAACTTTGTGATTAGAATGGTAAAGTAACCTATTAGTTCTCTGCAGCTAGGCTGCTTCTGGTACCTGGGCTCGATCGTTTAGAGCTGGTAACTCTACTCTGCAATTTCCATACTTGTATATTACACAGATGAAAAACAAAGAGAAAGAATGCTCTTCACATGCTTTCCATTCCATTCAGATTCGTAGAACATATGACACTATGAAGAAACCTGCAAAACAAGAGTCAGCATCTAAATATATTAAAAACTGTGACCTAAGAGTTCTCAAGTGAAGCATTCAAGAAGATTAGCACCTAGGAACTATATGCAGTCCACAGCCCTGTACCTGTCCAGATGAAACAGAGCAATACCAGCCCAGTATTTATGTTTTCTTTTCATCTTCCCCACCTTTCAGAGCTCCCTTTTACCCTTTCTGTATTTGTTGACAAGAGTAGAAGCAGCAATGCTTTGAGATGCCACAGCTATGCAACCCCAATTTTCCAACAGCTGAAAATTAAGTCAAATAAACCACACAAAGACACAGCTTTTTTTTCTACATGATTGCCTCTCACTTCTTTATGAAAGCAGACTGGTGTGAGATATGATATATTATTAAAACACTATAAATCAGTATCCTTTATTTTGTCTAGAACAAGGCACTCAAAAATTTCAGCTGTGCTTTGTCCAGCCCTTAGCACAGTCTGTATGATCAGTCAGTTACCAACAAGATTACGAAGCCTGCCCTTTCCCTCACTCCAGTGTGCTTTACCTACCAGCAATAAATATTGTGCTTTAGTATCTCCTGGCCTAGGGACTCCATGACAAAGTACTAAATATGATCTTACAGCTCAGATAAAATTTTAATAAACACATTCCTACATATTTTGCAATTAGCACCATGCACGAGTCTGTTCTTTCAGTATTACACTTGCATATCCAGGGGTCTGAATAAAAACTTGAGAAATTACTTTAATTTTTACAAAAAATAATGAGCAAGCATGACCAAAAATTCATGCATATGAGTGCTCGTATGTGCACATTTGATCATACTATATTTGGTAAGACCAAGTCAAAATACCATAAATCATCATTCTCTTCAGCCAAGATGTTTTACATATGTTGTTTGTTCTCTTTCCAAAGAACAGTAGTGCTAAATGTCATAGGAGCAAAACCAACTCCCACACAACTTCAGATGAACACTCTAGCTCTCTGAATTTCTTGGGAAGGCTGAAGGAAACAGCTCAGCAAGGTTTTCAATCTAACAACTGCATGAAGGAGGGAAAAAAATACAACCCCCCAAGGAAAACTATGAGGTGATATTTTTCTGAACCTTGGAAATCCTTCCTCTGTGTAAATTATGCTTTTATCACAGCATTATATCATGAGGAATTGCTTTTCTGCGTTTTTTATTACAAGAGTAGAAAATAAGATGAGAATAATAAAGTTGGTAAACACTGACAGGCTTATCTACAACAGTAATTCTAATTCTATTTTTTTTTTTAAATTAACTAAATAAGAATGAGGTAATAGTTAAGATTAATCTAAATTATAGTGTAGCATTCATCATTGTTTCAAGTTTTACATTTCTATCACCAAAGTAAGCATATTACTTTCTCCTCCTGCTATCCTAGTTTCTAGTGTGCCACAAGGCAGCAAATAAACACCTGGTGCTACTTTCTGAGCTCTAATCATCTGATCCATTGTGATTTTGGGGGTTAATTCCTATGCTAAGACTTTAATCATGACAATTCTGAAGAGAACAGAAGTGTTTTCTTGAACTCCAAAAACATGAATCATTAAACAAACATCTCTGAGTAAGGCACAACCCAGTGGGGCTGCTACACATCCACACTTCCTTCACTGTGAACATTTTGATAGGTGATGACTGATCACAACATTAGAGATTCACATACACATAGGCTACACAGCAGCAAGCAGCCCTCACTGCATGTAATAAGTGAACAGGGTTTATCAAAGCAAAATACTCTCTTGATCCTTTTCTCGGGAAATTAGGTAAAGAAACATTTTATGCAGGCTCGGTGGTGGCACCTACTCTAGAAAATATGACAAACCAAAACTTACCTGGTTGCCTCATATGCCAAACTTTAAGGCAAGAGTGGTAAAAGAAATAAAGGGGGAATAAAATGAAGTTTTTGATGAGCAGAAAGCTTTAAAAAACTCCAAACCTACCATCCCCTTCCCCAACAAAAACTCTATGAAAGAACCCCACCTTACATGACGTGCCCATAAATTAAAAGAGCTTTGGAACAAAAACCCCATGCCTCCTTTCTAAGTGTGCTTTGTTAAGATGTAGGGGGAAAGGATACAAGAAGAGGTCTGAATTCTGTAAGCCAGTGCCAGAAAACACATCAGGGCACAGTTTTATCCTGCCTACTCACCCCTCTCATCTCTATGACCCCCAGAAGGCAGGCATCTGAAGACATGCTCAATTAATCTAATTTGCTATATTTACATTTTGACTTAGCCACCTACATCTGCTACAGCAGACATTCTACCATTCCCTCCCGAGAAATCCACTTTGTTTTCTTTTAAGTTTGCTCTAACAGCCAGTAACTTTTTGGCTGTTGGGCACAGGTGGCTTCTAGCATGTCTTAAATACCATCTCCAAATCACTTTATATTATCTTGTAACAACTTTTCTGAATAAAACTCAGTACAAGAACTTACAGAGTATCAGGAAGTCCAAAAGTCTTAGAAAACTGTAGGAACAAGGCAAAAAATCTTAGAAAATGCTAGGAAAGAACCTTTATTCTGCCTTAAGAAGGAGTTAACAGGACAAAAAAGCTACATGCCAGCAGTGGTTATAATTTCCATGAAGTAAGGACTGTGAAATTATTTGGGATCACGGCTCACAAAATATTCATGAAGAAAATGTGTAGGAAAAAAGGTAATGTGGTGACTACATCTGCTAAAAATCTCTTGATAACGAAAACAAGAGAAAAGTGTGGCTGTCATCCATAACTAGAAAAGCAAGGCAAGTCTATGGTACCCCTGCAATGGCATCATGAGAAATGACAGGATTCTAAAGCCCCCACCTACAGACAGGCATTTTTCTTTTAACATAAATCAAGTAAGTTAAACTACTGGCTCACCTGCATATCAATAGCAAAATTAAAACCTAACTTTTATTTGCTAACCTGCAAATGTTACTGTGGTTTAATCATAGCAGTGTAATAAAAATGACTGTGCTGTTTACTTTGGAACTTTTCCAGCTGTTGGCCAAATAATGACTTATTTGCTTTGAAGGTTTTCCTTCAAGCCACATGCCTGTTAAAATTTTCCCTTCTTCCATCCCCCAACTGTAGATCTAGCAGCAGCAGCTGTTACAACAGCTGGGCAGTTTAGCAACTGTAAAAGACAAATGCCAATTTCTAGAAAAGGACTTTCTAGTAAAAGAAAACAGGGTCTGTAGCAAGTTTTTGCAGACTCCCCAACTATAAGATTTTACTCTGTAACTTGGCACCAGCTGGAGAGCTGATTCTTACTCTGTGCTTCTACTGAACTCACCAGGCAGATTCCTGATCCTGTCTCTCATTCAGTTTTGACGGGGAAAAGTAATTTCGCTGTTGCAAAAAAACCAGTGTTCTGCCATGCTATTTTACTAATTATTTGTGTTCATTCATATGCTCTTTTAGTGTCAACACTTATTAAAAGCAAGGCTTTAGTATTAGGCATTAATTAGAAACACATCTAGTATGTATGGTGTCACCAAGATTAAGCTAACTCTAAATTCTGCGTATCTTATACAGAGACCACCCCATTTAAATCAGAATGTTCCAACTAAAATATGAAAAAAAGCCTTTTGGTATCAAACCCCTATCACAGTAGTGGGTTTAGTTGTCAGAAAAGGGAAGGGGAAGCAAAAAACCCTAAACTTGTTCATAATGATCCTTAGGGGTCTTCTTAGCTTTCTCAAGTCATTTACAATTGGCATATGTTAGAGGAGTCTAAAAATGTCTCTGGGTACTTAACTGATCTAAATTTATTAGGATAAGAACATTTGTAGCTTCTGTTGACTTTAATTGCAGTTGTGAGCATTAAGCTTCTCACAATATGCAGCCCACTTATTTCAGCATCTAAGTACAGGTTGTGTACCAGCCCAGAAGAATTGCTAATTGGAAACACTGCTCATGGTGCCAGAGTTGAAACTGAATGCTGAAAAGAATAAAACACTGCTTATTTCATTTGCTGCCTCCTCCTCTTCATCTCCACAAGTCATGGGGAGCTTTACAAAATGGTTCAGCCCATAAAGCAGTGGAGAGAAAATTGCAAGGAAACCTCCTTTTGGAGAAAAAGATAACATAAGAGCATTATGAACACTACCAAACAAAATCAACTGACCTTCCTGGAAACAAAACAGGCAGAGATGCCAGGGAATGCAAGGGAGAGTAGTTATTAAAAAAAAAAAAAACCAAAAAAACAACTGAAGTACATTTGAAGTGCCATGTACTGTTTTGCTACAGAGACAAACATACTCTGCAAATAAGTACAGCAGTGGCAGAAAAACATATGAAAAACAGTCAGGAGAGATTTTATGACTTGAACACAACCATTTTTGAAAGGTTCCACTCTTTCAAAAAAAGTCTAAGAATTTCAGTGCAGAAACAGGTTATGACCAATTGATCACAGAATTGAAGGAATTACTTAAACAGGTTTTACCACAGGTACAATAATTGATTGTGAAGGTATGAAAATGTAATACCCTGAAAGTTCACCCAGAGCATCCTCCTCTTATTGCAAATGTGCTGGCAAGGCACATGTTCTACTTCATGACACACACAGTAATGATCTGCTACAAGCTGTAATTGTTCCTGCACATGTACAAAAGAATATTGTGCCATATCCCCAGGAAGACGCCACGTGCTAGAAAGGGCAAAACCTACAGCTGAACACTGTGAGTCTTAATAGGAACTGTAAGAAAAAGGATGAAGAAATTAATACTTACCATCTGCACATTACCAATACAAAAATGAACTCCCTGTGGCTGGAGAAGTATTCACAAATACTGAATTCTCACCATATGCACTCTAATAATCTCAAAACATTTTGATCCTGCACTCCTAGCAGTAACAAAATTTTTGAGCATGCACCCCAATATACATAGGTTTATTTCTTTATGAAGTGTACACATGTATGATGAAGTTCCAGTATTTTCATCCCACACACCAGTGGATCATCTCACACACCCCACTTTGGAGACCACTGCTGAAATGAACAGAAGAACCAGTGCCAGCAAAACAAACATATGCCCTGGATATTTGCTGTGAATACCCATGCCAAAGTCCTGTGGGCTCTGAGCTGGCTACTACAGCTAAGCTTTTGCTCATGGAAATGAAAAGTCAGTCTTACCAGTGGTGGTGGTGGAGGGGGCCCTCCAGAAGGTGGTGGTGGTGGTGGAGGGGGCCCTCCAGAAGGTGGTGGTGGTGGTGGAGGGGGCCCTCCAGAAGGTGGTGGTGGTGGAGGAGGCCCTCCAGAAGGTGGTGGAGGTGGTGGAGGTGGCGGCGGTGGCGGCGGCACAGGCATCCGCTCGGATTTCTAGCTTCACGCAGTTGTGAAAAATATCCCCAAAGTCTATGTCCTTGAGGAGAAGGAAGGGAGGAGAAGGAAAAGTGGAAGAATAAAAAGAAAAAACAGAGAGGAATGTGTTTATACTCTGCAAGCTGAAGATTGGCCAAATATCTATCTCTCAGCAGACTGAAGACTTTTATACTGCGCTGCTTCCAAAACTACAGTACGAACAGCCTCACTGCAGTTATGATGACAACATACATCTAACAAGCAAGCTCAGGGATCTGGGCCAGTGCCATGAGTACCAAATGCATAGATGCTAGCCTGTCCAACTATTACATCTTGCCTTAACCTAGCCCATAGCCCTGAAATGCAATTCTGCACACAACAAATCACAGGAGACCACATGTAGACTCTCCTGCTGGGACAAAAACTCTATTGACTTTAAGCCAGAGGTTTGCTGCTCTACGGAGAGAGTAAGGACCTTTTTAAGGTTCAGTGGACTTACTCAGTATTTAAACAAAAAAAAAAAAGAGGAAAAACCCCCCATGATTGAATAGTAAATGAAGAAATAATTCTAAAATTAAAGCTCCTATTACCAAATGATATCATGTCATGGGCCAAACATCTCAAGTGTTACAGGCATGTGTTTTTCCTGACATTTTTAAATGTTAATTTTCACAATTCTTTAGTAATTCAATGACAAAAAGACACATATCTTCCAACAAAAGCTATATGTTTTTTAATAATTTATTTTTGCGGAATGATGGTGCATCACTCACTGATTTTCATACCTAACCCAGCCCTCAGCATGACTCAGTCATCCTTAAAATTAACAAGAAACCCCTGTATTTCATTAGCAAAGTTGCAAATGAAAGTACTAGGCAGTGCCAAAGAGAGCCTTCTGCAAGCCGTACTTGAAATCTTCTTTTGGTAGTGACACTTGGGTAAATGCTCTGAACACATCTAGTTTTACATCTCGTTCTACATCCATCATGTCACAACTATCTTTGAGACTCTTCACAATGTCATCTGAAAGAGTGTCAAAAGTCCTACAATAGCACAAAACACGTCATATGCTTTGTCTTTTCTTTCTGCAAGGCTTTATCTTAACAAGAAATTACATTGATTTCTCACATTTATTCTTTATACATCTCTCTAGGCGATAATTTGTTTTGCCGTCTCCTGCAAGGTCTTAGAAACATTTTTTGCATTTTGATGTTTTACTAGAGATGGATGTCAAGTTGAAAAGACCACAATTCCCAGACCCAATTCCCCCTGTTTCTCCTTTCATTTTTAAAAGCACTCACTCCACTCTTTTCCAGAATCATCTGTGTAGGGAGGAGGCATGACAGTTAAATCTGGAAAAGTTCAGGAGAGAAGATGACATAGAAATGAGGCAAGTTACAGTCTTGAGGGGAATATCTGGCTGTTTTGCTAGAGGGTTAGGTTGGAAGAGGCAGTGAAATTAAAAGGCACATGCAGACTTGTTCACTTCCTACCTAGTGTACACGAGCAATATCCAGAAAGTATCTGAGTATTTTTCTCCTTCTATATCTTGTAAAATACTTAATGGGAGATCAGTCAGAAATTAAACATGCAGAGCCTCTGAAACACTCACTTTCTCCCTCAAGAGATTGCTATGCAAAGAACTGGCGTATCACAAGCACCCTGATATATAACAGAATTGGTTGCACTCACTTCAATAATCACTTATGAAAGCTTTCCAAGAAAGCTGGCATCACAGCATCTCCACCATTCCACCCTCATTGCTGCTCTATTCAAAAACCCATTATCAGAAGATATCTCTTTTCCTCAATTAAGCCATTCAAAAACATGGACATAAGGAGAATGAGTCTTCCCAGCTAATAATATGTTTTGGGTTAGTATCTTCCTACCCTGCAATACAGGCCTTTTGTCTTCATTAAGGATTTAGAATGGGAAATATGCTCTTAGTCAAATTAGAAAAAAAATTAGAACCCACGCTCCTGTGGCAGACCACATGAATGGCAGCAGGAGGTAGAGCACACTGGAGGCAAGCAGCAGTGGGAGAGAGGAAATGGGAATCGGCTCTTGCTATTTAAAAGTCACAGTCTGAAATGCCATCAGATGACTTTTCTAGCTGCCTCTCCACCAGTCCCTGCCCCAGCTCCTGTTCCTCCAAATGATGTAGCCTCAATTCAAGGACTAGAAGCTGTGTGACTATCTGCAACCCAAAATTCAGTGCAGAGGAAGTGTTCACCATATGCTCCTGTCCAGTGGCATCAGGGAAAAAGGCATTTAGTGGGGCTGTAACACACAGCCCTTGAATGGAATACTGGAGACACCATAGACCTTTCCTCCCATGCTGAACCCCCCACAAATGAACCATCCTTCAGAAAATCCTGCTTACGTGCCTTCTTTTGTCTCTTACCACAAGTTCAGAGGCTTGATGTCCAGACCTTGGCATGCTTTTGTGTACACACTAAAATTCATGGTTTTTATACCAGCACTATTACAGGGTAATGCCTACACCATGAAGAACCATTTTCCACACAGGGGCTCATTTGTTCCAGTGGGCTTTGTAAGGAGCGCTGCCACCTCACAAGTATACACTACATGTTAAAAAAGGCAGGAATCTTCAAGCTAGCTTACAATAAAAAAACATTTGGCTCTTAATATTAACTCATAACTGCACCTTTTAATATGTAGGATTGGCTATGAGAACCGATATTTTGTAATACTGCAGCTATCTCACGTGGACTGTATTGAAGGAAAATTATGGAGAAGGCTGCAGCACTTCCAGTATATCAACACACATTACTTGGAGGCCTCTCTTCCCTGGTAAAAGGCTGTATTTTATTTATCTCTCATTATATATATATATATATAATATATATAATATATTAAAAACATGGTCAATAATTTCACACACTAGCTTCAGAACATGCTGAGTTTATGGATTACATAATAATCTAAATAAATTCTAAATTAAAACCAAAAAAGGAGCATCATATTGATCAGTTCTAGTGTCTGATAAGAGCCAGGCAAGAGGGAAATGCTACAGAGGATCCTTAAGGCACACGTGCCCTTTCTCCACTTCTCTAAATATACATACCTGTAATTGGAAGAGAGGGGTCTGAACTATCCCCGAGGGACAGAAATAAAAAGATACAGTTCAAAAAGCTGGCAATAGGTGGAGGAGAGAAGCCTATATGTTTAACTTCAGTTTCCTAAGGCAAGAAGCAACGTAAATCTTACCTTGACTTATATATCACAGAGCAGAATCAAGCCCAACAATTGTAGAATTAATTACAAAAAAAAAAAAAGAGAAGAAAATCCCAAACCCTGCCTTTTCTAGTCCACCTCTCTACCAAAACAAGGTTGTACATTTTTTTTAGTGCTTTCTGAATTCTAATTTTAGGTGTCCCAAATAATGTGGCTTTTATTATTTCCCTTGGGAAGCTCTTTCCCAGTCAAATAACTCTTTTAGTTCAGATTGCCTGACACACAGCCTAATTTCTCCTTCTCTTAGTTTGATCCCATTTGCACTCCACTGCAGATGACTCTACCTCGTTCCAAGCAAAATAGTTTCTTCTACTGCTCAGCATCAGCTTTGTGGACTATAAGAATTGTAATTCAAAAGTACATTTACAAGGACTCGTTATATTTTTTGAGTTGTTTTACTTCTCACAAGCCAGTGAACTTCTCATCAGTCAGAGAATATTATTACTCTTCTCTGATCTCAAAACAATTGGTCTTCTTTTGTTCTGTTGGTAAGAATGATGCTAAACCTGGTAATTTCAGGTGTCGCAGATTGTTCCTTGCGTGCAGAGAACAGCAGCTGGGTTTAAGAACCATTGGAGTCATCAATGTAAGAACTCAATCTCTACATTTCTGAAAGCCCAAATAAATCTTCAGCCAGGCTTTAATTTTAAAGTGTCAGACAAGACAGAGGAGGTGCAGATGTTTCTTCTTCATGGGCTGCTCTCTTAGTCTTGTGCTGGATTTACCTGTGGGAAACTCAAGACCTCTGCCTAAGCTTTTCTGTAGCTTTGGTTCCACCTTTCTCAGCTGCCAGATATGCACAAACCGATCTAAACGCTTCCCAAAGGTCTCCTCCTGAAGTGTCACTGCCACAGCAGCAGTGCAGGGCTCACATTAAAACAAAATCCTGCTGGGAGCAGAGAGCCACACTAAGAAACAGTGGATTTTGGACAGCAGTTGACATGTCTCCTGCCACCATGACATTCAGCAGAACCACCAGGGGCATGCCTGCAAAAACTATTCTAAAATACCTTCACCCATCAAGGAAAGGAAAGGCATGAAACAGCTGTACCTTCAATTTAGTACGATATCTGGAAGGGGAAAAGATAGAGGGAAAAAATCACAATTATTGAAATGTGCACAATATGCACTTATGCACTAAACTCTAAATAGGGGTATTTTTTTAAATGGCCAACATCCTTAGGTCTTTAGTGGTATAGTCTTTAACATGAAACAGCACAGTTGGAATTGAAAATCTGACCCTTATAACAAAATTGGAGAAAGGACTGCAAAATAACTGATTCATTATTACTGGGTTTGCAATCACTGCAGCTGCACACTCAGAAGTAGGTAATTCAGCTTTAAAGAAATATACAGGTTTTCTTCCTTCAAAGGAAAGGCTGGGGTAGATATTTCAAAGGTGTGCAGGAAAGCTAATCTATAATATTAAAAACTGAAGAAAAAAAGTAGACCACAAACTGGTTTTATCTTTTAATCAACTTTTATATAATCAAATATGATTTCTTCATTAACTGTACTGTTCTGAGTTATAGCTTTTAAATCCTTATATTTCAACAGAAAAATCAAATAATTTCAAAATTACTTGTGAAAAACCAGCATCAATAAGCATCTGCTCAAGTTTCATGATCTCAGAAATAGACAATTAGTGTAGTTGTGTGCCCATTTGCTTCTGTGAAACATCACTGAAGAACAGCTGAAATCACTTGTATGTGCACTCCACAGATCTTTTAAAGACAGTACAACACATGTAGATACAGGGAAGATGAAAAACAGAAGGACAGTGGATGTGTGTTACACAGATCAACTTTCCTGCTGTCACTATCACACAACTGGAAGAGACTTGAAAAAAGCTTCTGTTTGGAATGAGCTGGTCTAGATTCTAGTTTTAAGAGAATCAAACTATTTAATTTTTAAGCATTGGATGCTACAATTTCTTTTTCTTTTTAGAGTGCGAATGACATTTTGTGTTTAGAGAACTGAACAAGGAAGAATCAAGGTAGAGCCTCTGAATATCCTGTCTCTTTTTATCCTGCAAAGATAACCCATTCACAAAAGAGTTCATAGTCTCTGCTGCATTTGAGACATTTAAGAATTGTGTAGAAGTGTCAAACTCTTAGAACCTTCATTTACAGAAGAAAGGCAAATACCCATACACATACCCATTTTACTATATATATACTAAGACTTTCACATGTACATTCCTACAACTGACCAAGAAAACTCCAGACTTTCACCATCTCCTAACAGTTGTACACCTGAACTGTGTACAAATTGAGAGAAATTTCTGCTCTTGGTCACCACTTACATCAGTGCAACTCAAGGCAGAATCTGGCTTTTTCAATTCCATTGGAATGTGCAAACCTTAATGAAGGGCTCTTTCTCCATTAAATACTTGATGAAACACTTCTAAGCAGCATTTGTCTTCTACAGGGTCTGTAGGATTGTCTCACAGCACGTAGCAGTATCCTGAATTTAAGCCAAGGACCGTAAGTTCCCCTCAGCTTGGACTATTTCCACCAGGCTTAATGCAGTTAAGGGCTGCATCTCCTTTCTGCCTGAAAAAAAAACCCAGCATGATTCTTATTCTGTCAGAAACCTGATAAAATTGCCACAAGCTGTCCAGGGTTGACCCAGCAGGGACTACAGGAATTTGAAGATGCCTTGCTCCCATGTGTGCTGTGGGCAGACCTCTGCTGGCTTCCCTGTGGTGCTGAGGGCAGAAATTACAGAGCTATGCCTTGACAAACCTCCCTTCAGAGGCAAAGCTGCACAGATGACTTCACATCCCTACATATGACTCTTTCAGGGTGTAGCTTCCTCTGCTCCATGAGGATCTGTCATAGATGACTGATTGTAAGGGAGCAGAATAAGACAATTCATCATCCTCTTTTAAATAAGGAGTAAGAGAAAACAACACATACCAAGAAGAAATATGCTGTGCCTATGGTAGTGTTGGCCTGAAGTTAGAGAGGCCGAAGACAAATGAGGTAAATTAGAAGTAATTAGGACTTGCACAAAGACATAACTTTTCAAAGGAAACAATTTATACAAAGGGTTTCCTTGAAATTAATACTGCATCATCCACACAAAGACAGCCATGGCTTGTTTCACTGCCAGATATACAAACAATGGTGAATTTGATATACAGTCATTAGCAAAGTTAATCATTGGCCTAAGCTAAAGAAAGTGCAGCACAGTAGAAGTTCAAGGTCACTGCCACGTTCTCTTACACTCCTCAAGAGTATTAGTATATCGGTGTGAACAGCACTTGGTCTCTCTCTGTAGAGGTAATTTGATGTTTCAGGTTAACATTTGCAAGTTTTGCAGCCTCTGCTAAGAAACTAATTGTATTTTTTCACATAATTATTAATGATATATTCCTTTATAGTCATTAATATATTTATATACCCTGTATTTGTATAATATAGAGTTCCTTGAAAAGTACACCTGTATACAGAATGGTTTCCACAAAAAAAAAGAAATTTCAAAATTGTTTAACCAATTTTCTTAACAGAAGAAAGTTTTGCTTTCCAATTAAGTAGCTACCATCAAAATGGAAAATGCAAACAAGGCAGTATTCAGCATCTTGCTTTTCTATATTTGCCACAGACGGCTCAAACCATTTTAAAATGTTAGTCAAGTGAAAAGAATTTGCAAACGTGGGTTATTGGAAGACTAGAGGACTCTAAAAATCCAGTCCTTAAATAATTCTGAAATCTCCACTTTTAACCACATGATATTTTATCAGAAGTCCTATTTTCACAGCTTTACATCAGAAAAGATAAATGTAGAGAAACCTGTATGCATGCCATGTCAGGCTGAAAGCTACCTGCTTAAGAGACAATCTAAGACTGGCCATGCAGGAAAAAAAAAATTGCTGCTAAACATGCACCATTCTTTCCTACAATACTGTATGAGGCCTCAGCATGGACTGTAGTCACCATAGGTAATAAGGAGAATTGTCTTTCACAAGGGATGTAAAACCCAATGACCTGGTCACCTGCAGGAATAAGTTGCCAGGGAAATCCTCACCTCAAAGAAAGACTGGGAAGCTTTCATTCTGATTTTCAGTGAAGTTGCGATTACCTAATTACCACTCCAAATCAATTTCCAGTGGTAAAAGTGTTAGCCCTAATGACCTAACAATTTCAGTATAACTTCTGAATATGCTTATTCATTCTCACTTTCATGCCCTTTTCTGTCAATCCCGTTGAAGCTGCTCTTCCATTTCAAGGACATGATTGATAGCTTCATCTCAGATGGTCTTCACACCAGGGTAAGGCTTCCATATTTACAAGTACATAACTATAAACTCCTGTGTTGTTAAGAAAGCCTTGCTATGCTACCATAATATTGCATTTTTGCTATTTTAACTAATTCATTGTTCTGAAAAAATAATATGCAATATGTTCTTATTGTCTCTTAAGTGTCAAAGCTGATAACAAACTTCCTATGTGCATAAAGGTGTAAATATGCCTTCTTGTACAGAAAACTGTCAGCTGTTTTTAAAGGTAGTGCACAGAGTATCTAGCTCCAATCCTACATCCATTTACTCAGGACAATGATTTTACTTTGTAAAATGAACAACAAATTGCAGTCATTTGCAATTGAAACCAAAAAAAATCCCTGACAAAAGTGTTTTGATTTGTAGACCTAGTTCTGAATTGCTAATAAAACAAAGATCTCAGAAAAAAAAAAAAAACCCCAAACATTATGAGTTTATTAAATTGAAGTTTCAACCCTTTGACTTATTAAAGGATTTAATTTGTAATTTCTTGGGAAGTCATTATATTTAGAGAGGAATTTGTGATTGATACCTACCTGTACACATGGCATAAGCAATGAACATCAGGGATCCAAAAATGCTCAACTAACTTTGTTGCCTGATGAAGATGGGAAATGATTCTAGAGATTAAATGGCAGCAGAAGATATTTTTGCATTTGTATCTACCATAGCATGAAGGAGAAAAGTGGTTTTCTTTGAACAGCTCCCAGGTATACTTTCAGAGCAATCAGTATCTGCTGCCATCAGACCAAGCAGGTTAAAGATGAGGACTTACTTGTTTCCATGAATCCTGATGTCAAGTTTTATGCTGCTTTTGGACTTCAACTTTCACATTAACCAGTGTAGATCTGGCCCTTCCTCTTTCTTTACTTCACTTTGTGAGTATTTCTCCCCTTTTCTAGTGGTTTACCAGTTTCTCCATTCCCACTCTCCACTTTCTTTGCCCTTGTCACCATTCACTGCACCTGTTGCCTGCTCTTGATGCAAGGCTAGGCAAAAAGAGGCATTTTATTTAAAAGGTAGAGTTGTCTGCCCTGGGGAAAGAAACACTACACGTGGTGCAAAAGTAAGTAACTCTTCAAAATGATACTAGAGGCCCAGCACAGGCTACTAGTACTGAGAAAAAAACCAGAAGAAATGCAGAGCTAGGCTGATACAGCTCTGAAAAAAACCCTCCAGAAAATGTAATGCTAAGAGATATCAGGATATATATCCTGACTAAAACTGGTAAGTATTAGTGCCAATGTATAAAGCCCCACCTGATAGACTGGATAAAAGATTGAAGTATTGGAGAAAAACAAGCAGGTGAAACAGTCTGGGCAGAGGAAAGGAGCACAGCAACCACAGTATACTCATTCTGCAACTATACCAGGCCTTTGCAGCTCTTGGTACAGCTTGTTCAGAGCAAGCCCGAGTACCCCCACATGGAACTGCATCATTTATCCTACTGTTAAGTCAATATAAACTCATGATCACTTGATCCAGGAATATTTTGTACAATCCGCTTTTGCATAATTTCCTTGCTACTTAGTCATTTCAAGGCTAAAAAAGGCTTTAATTCTGCATTAAATGCCCAGTTAGGCCCCACATCTATCACTCACACAGTACATTACAGAGATAGTCTCCACCCCCTCTGCCAATTTACTAACCTAGGAACTAATCCATCTTTTTTTTTTTTTTTTTTAAATGCTAAATTTTCCTTTGTTTTCTGTGGAAGTGAGATCAGTTCTACAGGGTTTCTACTCTGAAAATACTCAAGGAAACACAATCTGCAGCAACAGAAGTAACATCACTAACATGTGTTAAGCTGTTCTCACTCACACAACTGACCAATAAAAGCAACTTTCTGTCCAAATCCCAGGCAGATTTGACAGATATTTTTGCAGTGATTTACATATCCCCAAGAGAAGCAAACATTCCCTGTGCAAATAAGTTGCTAAAGCCCCAGTCTGTTTTCCTGGTATGTAAGCCTGGCTTGCCTCTTATTGCGCCTCATGATTTTCTTTATGTGTCTACTCAAATAACACAGCAGATCTATAGACTTTGAAGAGATATAGGGTTATTTACTTTCTTCTTTAGCATATAAAAAAATGTGTAACTGACTTGGACAAAAGCCAAAAACCTATCAGGACTATTTTATAAACATCAGTAGTGCTGGTGCATACATATTTTCCTCTCACACAAAACTATGCCAGTTTGGAAAGAAATAACATAATAGCTTTAAAACAATAGGGTACAAAAGAGGAACAAAAGACCCCCAGACCTTCTTTGTGATCCAGTACCATATTCTGTTCTCCTCTTTTTTTCTTTTTTTTTTTTTTTTTTACTTATAATGAAGAAAGGAAAACATGATAGAGTAACTAGGAAAAGTTAAATGATACAGCAGTCATTTACAGACCTGTGTATGGCTTGTGAAAGAGCCCAGCACAAAGCAGTTACTATCTCTAAACCTATTCATTCACTTTGTTCATTTTACCTCTCTTATGAATGAAGCAGAAGCACTGTAATTTATAGCCAACACTTCCATTTATCAGTGCAGACATTGCAGTTGCCACCAGTGTAAATGGAGGATATAGAATATCCATCACACAGAAGCTGCTCAGCAGACACAGTTTGTTTAGTTTTCTTAGACACTTGTAAGAGCGGGGTCAAGACTGAGCAAGTGCTTTCACGCTGAATTTTCTGTTCTTATGCTTAGAGAACTTAATCTTGTGGGGACTTTTGGCCCAGTTTTCCTCCACTTTTCACTTTAGCACTTACACTGGAGCTATGGCATAGGTGCTGTGTTGCTCTGCTCTTTGCCTGGGCTGGCTACAGTGACACCATTTGAACCATTTGAGGGTTATATATCTATTTGTAACAATGGTGAAAAATGACACAGGGTCAATGCAAAGAAGATGCATGATCTTATTTGAAAGAGATATTTCTGGTAGTGAAATCTGTTTCAGCTGTTGTTTCAATTACCGTGGCATGAAAACACCCTTTTTGCATCTCCTGAAAATCCTTTAGCTGTTTCACATACTTTCAAAGCAATCAAAAAGCAGCTTTACAGCTGTCGTGTGTGTAATGCTGAATGAGTCCACTTCATGTTACTCAGAAGTTAAATTAAGGTGGGTGTATTCAATAAAATACAATTTTGTCTAAAAATACAGTTTCTTTCTTTCCAGTCTGGAAGCCCCAAGGACATTTTTTTTGTGTTTGCAAATATAGCACTCTTTATATCTCTGTTCATCCTGGCTACAAAGCCACCAGACAAGCATGATGCAGAATGACCACAGATAAAAAAGCAACTGTGAAGTACCATGAAGGTTTTGCTACTATAAGCCCGTTTTCAGAAAGCTTCAGTCTTTCAAAGACAGTAACTACTTTGTGTAAGAACACAGACTAATTGAGGAAGATCTATAAGAACAGTGTTAAAGGCATTCCAGAAAGCTTCATCTCCAAACTGAGTAGCAGCCACTGGTAACTCAGTGTAATGTGAGTACTAAAGACTTCTATATAAAAGACTTTACTGGATATCTCACTTGATTATTATGTTTATTAAGATACTAATTTCACATACACTGTTAAGAAGATAGGAATCTTTATTCTGGCCCAGCAGAGCCAAATATGTCCCCAGAGTTTCAACTTTTCCTCTGTGATCTCATTTATTAGAACTTAAATGAACTGCGTAAAATACCCATGTAATAATGGAGCAGATGCTCACACATGCAGGATCAGTAACTTACAGGGCAAGAAAGCTGAGCTGAGCCTGTCCAGTGTCACCTACTTTGTGTGACTGACCAGAACTTGTGCCAGTCACAGAGCACAGTGCCAGTCACAGTCACAGAAAAGCTTCCACAAAAGCAAATGCTTCTGAAAAAATGATGTAATTCTTATAGGTGAGTTAGGACTTACATACAAAGAGATTTGATATCAATCTTTTCAATGCTTTGCTTCTCTTTGGAGCTAAAATATTTTAAAATATTAATATTAAACTTTTTAATACTTAACATAAGGGTACATTAGATGAAAAATACTAAATTGTGTTATTCTACTTTGGAGTTCTCAACATCTCTCTCTTAAAATGTGCAAATGTTTTTCTATTTGTTATGACTAAGATGCTATTTTCTATTCAAGGCCTTCTTTTCAGAGGACAGTGAGTTTCCCAAAATACTGACCTCATCAAGCAATAAAACAACTAAGTATAAAGATCATCTGTTATCATCTGGCTTTATCCTGTTAGGACATTCAACAACCAGTGCTGAGTTTTATGGTGTGATTGCTGAGATAAAACACTGCTATGTTTTGATTCACTGTTAAAAACCAACAATCTAAATACTTTCTGCAAATACAGATTTTGTAGTTATTATGTACAGACTCCAAACATTGACTGTACATTCCCCTACTGCAGAAACAGAAATTGAGATGTTATGGGATCTTTATTTATATCTCCTCTTGTAGGTGCGGAAGGGGTGAGAGAAGAGGAAGTTGCTTTGTGTTATACTACATGATTTGATAAATACAGTCATATGTTGCCCTTCCCAGTGCAGTACAATCCCAGAATCTGAATTTCAAGTGCATCTCAATCATTTTCAGGCACAGATCCAAACCAGCAATAACTTGAGCACTGCAGCTAATGAATTAAGCATTGCATCTGCCCCTAAGCAACCAAAGTGTGTGTGCAGAGCTGATCAAATTATTTATACACCCCTGTCTTTAGAGAATATATATCCTTGATTAAAAAAGACAAACAAAAAAGGTTTCATACTTAAATTGCAAGCCCCATTCCCTAACCTGCATGTTCTCCAGGAAAAACACCAACTCCCACAGCATTCTTTATGGTTATGAGTCTAACCCATTTAGTCATCGTCATCTACAGCAAAACAGCCGAAGCAGTCTATCAATTAAAAAAAAACACACTTACGCAATCTGCTTTAAGGGTCCCACACTGAGCTTGTCATATGTTATCTTGCACATGGAAGCCGGTACCTGACAGCAAAGCAGACTCAGCCCTTCCACCGCACGCAGGGCAATGTCCCGTACGAGCCGTGGGTGGCAGCAGCGCCTGCACCGCCTGCGCATTCCAGCCGGGACACTGGTTTGGGTCACAGGTTCACGCAGCGAACGGGAACCATCCCCACACACACGGACCTAACAAGTGTCCCAGCTCCGACTGCCATCACGGAATGAAGTTGCATGCCTTTCCTTGATCATCTGCCCTACGGCTTGTCCTTCAGTTCAAAGCACGCGAACTGAAGATGTTAACATTGATTATACAAACACACGTTGTTAAATAAGCAGGAATTCGTGCTGGATATACAGATGGAGAAACTGAAAACACTGATTGTATTAGGAAGCAGTTCAAATACTTGATTCATGCAGCGTGCACACTAACAGGTACCACTGCTATCGCAATTTCAGCAATATATCACTGTCCGAATCAGCAGGAGCACTTGCAGACTTTAGCCCATAAATCCAGACTGCTCCATGACCGTTCTGTGTGGAAATCTTCAAACTTTATCTTATATCAATGTTTCCTCTCCAGAATTAGACTTATTTTACTATCTTTCACAAATCTCGCTTAGTAACATTCCACTTTCAGGACCAAACAAAATAAAGGCATGCTGGTCTCATGTGTCCCAATTCTCAAACTCCACAATTTCTTGAACGACTCAAGCCCACCCTGCCTTCACACCCCCCTACACAGGGATGCGGGCTGTCACATAACCCACCATCTCTATGCCTTTGCAAACTCCGAGCACATCCAAACAGATATAAAAAAATCCACATGCTACCCTTTTCCAACACGTCCCCTGTCGCTCTGTATTAGCGCCAACAGGCTGATGCGAAAGTCACTAGATTTTAGTCTCAATTTTATCCATGTTAATTATTAGAAAACCTTAAGAGCTTCTTTCCAACATTTCTCAAGCATTCCCCCTCCAGTACATACGTTAAGTATTTAATACACAGTAGATTTCACAATCACTCAGCCCGTTTTCTCGGCTGACCTATTCCAGCACACCTACTTCAAGGAGGAGAACTAGGAAAAAAAACTTCTTGCCATCCACCGCCGCCTGAAAACAACCCGTGTTCCTCTGCTTGACAAAAGCGCAGCAGCACCGCGCACAGCCCGTGCCTGACCTGCAGCCGCGCTTCCCCCTCCGCCGCCGGGAGTACCCGCATCCCAGAGGCGCGGCTGTCCCGGGCACCCCGTGCCCTCGCTGCCCCGCCGGCCGGACGCTGCTCGGGGCCGAGGCCGGGGGCCGAGCCGCGGTCCGAACTTTGCCCGCCGAGCTGTCNCCCGCCCCGGTCTTCACGAGGGAATAAAAAGAAATATGTATTTTTAAAAGTAGCAATGTAACACACATGCACACACATACACGTCCCGCCCACCCGCGGGTCCCACTTTCCATCCCCACCCCTGAGAGCGCGGCGACTTTGGTGCGAAGGTGAAGTCCAGCTGCAGCCTGGCGCACCCTCCACATGCTGGTGCAGAGTTAAAGGTATTTCTAAAAGCTCACGTGGATGCCGCAATGCTGCCCCATGGCACGGAAAAAAATGGCACTAGCGTGTCCCCCTGCCCAAAGATGTCCACCTGCCAAACCACTTCTGCCCAGCAGTGCCGTCAGGGTCTTGTACTTGGAGCTGGCTGGATGTCCTTGGCTTTTGTACCCCTGATTGTGTACTACTAGAAGCATCTGGAAGAAAAAATAATGTTGTTTTCTTCTGGATTTATTCCAAGGCTACCTGCAGATGGGAACATTAAGGTCTTGCCCTAATGAGCCTTCCATGTTTCTGTCAGGGCAAGGGAGTTGCAGTGGAGCAGCCTCCCAGACAGCTGGAGGAATGGGGCACCCCTAGTTTGTCATGCATGAGTGCCTCAGGAATGAGGAATGAATGCTGATGAATAACTTAAAAATCATAATGTGGACTCTGGTTTGCCCAGCAGCCTTTGGATGGTGTTTTCAGGAGGCTGAGAGGCAGGCCCACCTTCCCTGGATTTCTCGGGAAAACCTGTTTAATTCTAGAAATGTAAAATGGGGTTTTTTATCGCCTTGATTGCTTATGAAGCAGTCTGGACAAATCAGTGTCGCTTGGACCTGAATGATGGCAATGTCAGCCTGAGACTGGTGGAAAGTCAACACTGGGTGCTTGTGGCACTTCTGCTCATCAGGGCAGAGGCACAAAAATCAGTGCTCTAGATCTCCATGACCTGTCCGTCCAGAGGTGTGAGTTTGATTTATTATTCTGAAAATATCCTCCTGATTGCTTGCCAGACTAAATAATTTTCAGGCCTAAGTATCTGCCCCAGTTGCTTCCACAGCCGTCAGGTAGCTCTAAACCCATTTCCAGCTGGCCACTAGTTTGAGCTTCAAAGCACAAAACAAAGCCAAGAGGGTCATAGGTAATGCTCCAGAAAAATAAAAATGTCAGCATTTACTTTTAAAAATATGTATATAATACCACACTTGAAAATGGCTTTCCTTATTCATGCAAAGTAGTCTCAGCTGAGACTTGATTTTAGATTGCTAATGCTGAATTGAACTTTGTCCACCTTTTGGATTAGATAGAAAAGGAACTTTAGAGGAACAAGCTGAAAGAGCTGAAGGAAAAAATTTGGTTTTGTCCCGTTTCTATGATTTTTCTTTCATTTAATTTCTTTCACTCCCCAACAAGTTCCACATAATGACTGAAGAATTTGTCCAGTGCAGCAGCAACAATTTCCACCTATAGAACTGGACTGGCTCAGTACAAAGTCTGCACACTGGTTTGGTCTGAAACAATCAGCTTTGCCTGTGGTACATAGTTTGTCCACATTTAATACACTGCAGGACATACTACTGCCTTTTGGCCAGTTACAGAAACTTGTCAAGCATTATATTTCATTCAGAGAATCCTCCTGGATTGCATGCCTAGGAGTTATGAAAGTCTCCTCTCTCTGTTTTGTCTTTGGGAGATGTAGATGAAAAGGAAGAAGGAAAGAGGTGCTCCCTTTCCAGTGCTGAATCAGAAGGAAGGCACTTCTGGAGCACATGAGGGCAGTGGAAGAGGCCAAAGACTTCTGTCCAAACTTCAAGGAGTTCTGTGAAGGCCAGTGCACTGAAACACTCACTTCTTCTGATTCACTACATGTAATCCTCCTTCTTCTCCTCCTACTCCTTGTCTTCCTCCCAGCTGTATCCAAGATCACAGACAGGATAATGCAGCAGGGATAAAACTGACTCTGCATTATCATACAGATGATGTGCTTTTCCTGGGTTTTATTATCAAACAGTTTATTTCAAGTGTTTTAAATACTGAAAACTTGCCTTAAACTTATTTGTAGCTAACACTGATATGTTTTACAATGCATAGTCATAAATGCTATTTTATTTTCCATACATTCCGTCTGCATAATTATTAAAAATTATGTTGTGTACCACAATTACATTTTAACATGGATCAAAAAATATATCAATTTCTTTAGAAAAGGAGAATCTCTGTGTGTGTCTTAGAGTCAGCCTACTGGTTCTCTGTAGCTCCTTGGTAACATTTCACAGGTAACTGTAAGGGTTGCTTTGGGTTTTGTCACAGGTTGGGAACATGTCTCTGAGGTCGATCTGGAGAGGACTTTCTGAGTGGCTGTGCTGAGCAACATAACAGCCTTGGCCTTCATCTTTGTATTACAGAACAGACAGCTGCTACACCTGGAACTTTTCTCCTACATTTCTTTCCTTTGCTGTGTCCTGCATGGCTGAACCCCAGCTGAAGGTGTCTTCAGCTTTGTCAGACTTAATGAGAAATTTTACACCCTCCCATATCTGGTCCTGGCCCTTCTGCTGAAAGCCAAATTCATTATGAGCTTATAATTTCTAAAACATTACAAGAGTGTAGTCTCACAAGAGTACAAATGAATGTCAGGGTAGATCTAAACTAAAACAGGAGGAAGCAGAATATCTCTCTTCTGTACAAAGAAGCCATGGCCATTAAAGACAGGAGAGTGAATGGCCTGTGGTGAGCTGCTGATGGAGACTGAGAGAAATTTCATTTTGATTCATCATTTTTACTACAAACACACGAAAATTAGAACAAAACCTCACATATAACTTCATAGGAGTTTCCTCTCATTCATAACTTGTTTAATACTAGATGATGATCATTCTTAGCAAATGTATAATTGACCATTTCTTATTTAAAAATACACTACAGTGCAGTAAAAATAGTGTAGTAAAAATACTAAAAGTGTGTTAATGACACTGTCATTTTTAAGACTTCTCAAAATCCCATACAAGAAAATGAAAACCACCTGAAATAAATGAAATCAATTAAAAGGAGATAGTGTGTCCCAAACAGAGAAAGAATCAGAACTATTGCCGTGGTTACTGATTTTGAGAACAACAATCTGTGAGGCTTTGCTGGCATGTGTCAACATAAATACTTGCCAAAGAAGTGCTTATACTTATCCTAAGTACTTACACTTCTTTTCCCCTCCAGACAATATAAGAAAAAGCTGAAAATCTTCTTAGAGCATTTGTGCCTTGGTATTTTGAATAAGAAGCACATGTAAATCTTTCTGGTCACCACTGAACACAAACAAAAAATACATAACTTTAACACACACATAAAAAAAACAACTTTAAACTTTGATCAAGGCTAAATTCATCTCGGAAAATACGAATTGGTTTGTATTTGCCTTTGTTTACATACGCATTTGTAAAACATAAGAAAAATACCCAGAGGTCATGGTATTTGTGAGTAACCTAAAAAATATTTTTTGCATAAAAATGCATGAAACTTACCAGCTTAAGAGCAAAACTAGAAAAAAGTTTCTTCCTTTCATCATGCCATTTGATTAAATTTCTTAATAGCTTTCAACATTTGAAAATTGTTACAATAATAGTCTCAGCCATTGTGTTTGATGACTTTGTTAGCTTTAGAGCTAACACAATTAACAGAGACATTCCTATGTATGAACGGAGATATTCCCATATATTTGTCTCCAAATATTTACCTTTTCCTTATTATAGGTACAAACGAAGTGCTTTCCATAGAGAATTAATAATAGCTCAAAACTTTAATTTTCTCCAATACATTTTAGCAAGAAATTCCTAAAAGTGCACAAATTTCTTGTTACAGAACAATGGAGCCATGTTTACAAATGCAGTTTAGACAGCAATATTGAGGAAAGCTGTAGACAAATAATTAGTAGAGATGATTTCCCTAGAGGGGGATATTAGTGTTTACTTTTTTCAGTGTTTTTAATCCAAATCCTAAACCCTTACTCCTGATCTTGTTGAGCAAGCTGTTTGCTGAGTTCATTGGAAATTACGTCTAAGTACATTCAGGCTCCTAGTAAATAATTAGTGCCCAATGTCAATTCTTTTGCTAATTGTATTTCTTCCTCTTATTTCTGTTTGTGCTGTGGGATGTCTTAAAAAGTATCTCTTAGGAAAAAAACCCAAACTTTTGATTTTCCTTGGTACTTGGTTCTGGCATTTATTTTCTGCATGAGCTCTGTGAAAGTACTTAATCACTTCTAATAGTGTGAGTGAAACAAGAATGCATTCATTAATACTTGTGAGGCTGCCAGATACTATGCTGTTGCAAGCATTTACAGTACCTTAAAAAAATTATAATTGCACGATCCAGCTGGTTAATGTTTATCCAGTTACTGAACAGCTAAACAAAAAGCAGAGAGGCAGACCTACTGTTTGCTCTCATCAGTATTGAATTTGAAAGGAATTTTTCCATGTTAAAGCTGCAGAGTTAGGCAGTAGATGAGCTACCATTAGCAGGCCTCTGTGGAAAATAATGAGCTGAAAGCATGCCCGGTGCTAGTCTGCAATTAGGGTGAAAAGTGAAATAGGGCAAGAATCAGAATACCATTTGGGGCTCTCACTTTCCAGAGCTTGCCCTTTTCATCCCCACCAGGGGGAGCCTACTTGAAGATAATAATTAGGAGGCACAGAAAGTGTGTTTGAAGGGGATGCTTTCCTTTGCCACTTTCTTGAAATAGAAAGATACTTTCTGATCTTTGTAAGATTCCCCCCCGCCCCCGGCTCCCCCTCCCTTTCTTTCCACCCCTCCCTCTCGAAATTCCTTTTGCTTCAGCTGTCACATTGTAGCAGAGAAGCAGCATGAGCGTTTTTCTACATCCCAGGCCTATTATTCTGTTTTTAAGCACTGAATCTTGTCAAGTACAAGATTTAGCTCAGAGTTCAGGTAGAACAGCAAATGGGAGTCTCCCACCTCATGGCATGCACAGCTGTTAACGCTGCATGTGCAACTCAGCGTACTCAAAGTGAGGTGAGAGTCCACATCTGCTCACCTTGAGTACAAGTGGCCAGGCTGTCCTTACAGCTGATGTACCTGATGGTAACTCAGGCTTAGCTGACTGTTCTCAGCAAATTATGGTAATTCCTTGTTCTCTGCCTCTAAAGTGCTTCTCTTCCCCGTCTAGTTCACCACCAGTCAAACCTGAAATACTGTTCAACTCTGCAGTCCTTACAATCATGCTCATATGGAGGGGTCAGTCTGTGTTGCTGGATAGTAGGAGACAGGCAGGCAGCAGGCCTCATGGTTTGTTTGCATAAGCAAATTTTCAGCTTTAACATGTGGATATATTATTGAAAATCCTTGAGATCTTCTTTGAAGTAATAATTTGGCCCTTTGTGTCTAAAGAAAAGTATAGCCTTGTTTGAAATGAAGATTTCTCTTTTGAAACTGAGAAATTCTTTACTGTGAGGGTGGTAAGGCGCTGGAACAGGTTGCCCAGAGAAGCTGTGGATACCCCATCCCTGGAAGGGTTCAAGGCCACATTGGGTGGGGCGCTGAGGAACCTGGTCTCGTGAGAGGTGTCCCTGTTCATGACAGGGGTTGGAACAGGATGATCTTTAAGATCCCTTCCAACCCAAGCCATTCTATGAAGTAAACATAATGCTAGTAAATGCCTGTTCAGCATTTCAGCACTTAACAACAAAATCTGAAATTTTATGTTATGCTGCAGATGAAAAATATTCATGTAATACCTGTAGGAACAGGCAGGCTCACACAATTCTTTACAAGTGGTGGAATCAACCTTTAAATATATGTATAAAAGCATTTTTCTCTTTGAAATGTAGTTGCTCTCTCTCCCAGCCCACTTACAATACTTTAGACTCATTGTGGGGATCTGAAGAAGGGAGTGCCCTCTGCTGCGCTGTATGCAGATAGGAGTTTCAATCAAGTTATTAAGAGGGAAAGATTGCACTTGAAGGGCTATCATCAAATTCACTGTCAATATTCTCAGCAGCAGCTACTACCACTGTCTCATTTTGCTCAAAGTGATGTTATTATTTCAGTCATTCAATGAGGTAAAATTCAATAATAATTTATTATCATGGGCTACTTCTCAGTGGAGGATTTCTTCTCACATAAAGCAAATACAGGTTATGGTGTGGCATTCAGGAAGTATTAATAACAACAATAGGGCAAGACTCAAAAAGATTATAATGGATAATTGCAGGAGGAATGGCTGGAGAGGGAGAAATTAATGCGAATCATTGAGAATAGAACAGCCATCTTGCAATTGGGAAAAAATAGTCACAAATCATAAGCAAGAGAGTTTCACAGCTGGGAAAAGAGTGCCAGGAATCTGTTCCTTCTGGCCTGGGCTGCTCTTTGGAAAGGCACTACCTCCACAGAAGGGAGCCAGTGTCAGTGGTGAGGAGAGCCAGAGAAACAAGCTCGCTGAGTGTCAGAGTGCAGAAATGCTGCTGGACTGGAGTCTCAAAGGGATAGGACTTCTCTAGGTACTCCTGGGAGGAACTTGAGTGGTTTCCCTTTGTTTATGTGGTTAATGAAGGCACCAGGATGGAGGTAGCTGTTGGAAAGAAGATTGCTGGGAAAGGGAGACAATCAGATAAGCATATGGAGGAAAATAATAATTTCTGTTCGTGTGTTCATCGCTTACTCTTCTTTCTCTCTGGTTGTATCCCTTTCAGGCCAGACCTTCAAATTACAGAGCTAGCAGAAAAATGGAAATGAGGAAATACAGCAAGTATCTATGATCAAAAGTATTTCTCCCACACCAACCTTGAGCTCACTCATGCTGTAGGAAATGCAGGCAGCAGGGAGATCAGTGAAGAACAATGCATTGCATGTGTTTTCTTTCCATAAAACACTTTAGAAAGTCTTCAGAAAAGGTGTTCAAGGCATCAAATGGGTGGCAGGAATAGCGCAACTGACACTTTTATCTCACAAGTATTTTTAGAATAAAACTTGACAACTTATTGGCAATAAGTATTAAAAGGCTGAACTCTCTTAATTCTCTTTCTTCTGTAATATTTTTTCCCTCTTTCCCCCCCCTTTTTATTTTTTTTCTATTTATGGCAAACTGACACGATAATTTCTGGGAGTTGGTGGTGTTCCCATAGAAACAGCCTTGATTTGATGATATCACTGCAGGTTGCTGCTGTTATTCTGCTATGTTCTAATTAAAATAAAATCTTTCTAGATACATTGTATTTAAATCCTCAGACATTTTTTTTTCTATGCAATTGGACTGGTATAATCTCCATTTTCCTTATGACCATGTCCAAACAGGTACCAAAAGACTCATGATGACCAAGACACTGTTCTCTTTGAAGCAATCTTTTTGTCTCAGTTCTCCAGCATTCATAAAACCCAAGTGGGCTTTTATGCCTAATAATAGTAGTTATAAGTGGCTTTAAGTGATTTGTGGGATAAAAGCTGTAACTGTTCCATGCCACTGAGGAGCTGCTTCTTTTACTCAATGTTTAATACTTTGTAATAACAACTGTTTTCGTTTCAGGATCTCAATGCACTTTCCATTATTATGACTTAAAGTGCTAATGAATTCTGCATTAAAAGCCAGATGTAAAAGTGTCTGAGATAAAAGTCTCCAGAGAAATAGTTTGATTGCCTGCAGTAACTGTCCTGCAAGTTACAAAAGGCACAGTGTGTCAAAAACACTCTTTTTCATCTTCCTGTTTGCATCCACTTCCCCTGTAGGGCATAGAAAAGGCTTAATTGCCAACTCATCTGTTCAAGATACAGAGATGAAAATAAAATTGTGGGTTTTGTCTGGTTTGTGAAGTGAATGATGTTAAACGATAGAAGGGCAAAGCAGGATTCCTTTGAGTTTCTGTGAGTTTGAGAGAGATCCACTACAGCTCTTATTGATGTATACAAGGATGCCTCACCTTCTTGGACATGTGCAAACTGCTGTTGAAAGGTTTGCTACCATCTGGTTTGAGGTGAACAACCACCAAGAATATAACCCAGCTCTCATTCTCTGATTTCTCCACCTGTGGTAAACCTAGCCCAAATAACCACAAGCATTGGTGCTTCTCAGTAGAAGGCAACATAAGTAACACCCCAAACTTCATCACTCCCTAGGGAAAACAAGATTAATAGTCTTTTGCAGAGGAGATGGTAATTTATAAAAAATGCAGAAGTCCCACAAGTGAAAAACCTATGAACAGAATTTGGGGCAAGATCTTTTTTCCGCTTTCTTTGTCAGAAACTTGTGAACAAACTCCCTTTTATTTAGTGTTATTATTGTGCTTCGTCATTTGGTTTTAATCATATATTTATCAAGTCACTATGTTCATCCTCAGATAACTCTCATAAGTAAAGAATATTTATCTGAACATGAGGTAAAATGGGTCAAAGCTAAACACATTCTTGCAAAATACCAGGACATGAAATGTACCAAGGCAGAGATCACATTTTTATTCTGAGGCTGGAGTGTTATGTTTATGGTAGGATCAGAGGAAACTGTCTGAGAATCCTTGATATTACAACAGTAAAAGAATACCAGAATAATTGTTCCCTTAGAAAGTGTTGCAGTGCCCAGAACTGCCCAATTAACTCATCTCACAAGCATGGCATGTACTTCAGCTCAAAAGCTAAATGAATAAACAGAACCAGCCCAGATGAAATAATTTCTAATTGAATTTCCAAGGTTAGGAAAGACAGTGTGCAGAGGAGCAGCTCAGCACTAATCAGGCTGATTATTCTGGTGTTCAGCACGAGAGGGCTGTGGAATGGGAGAGCCTTCCCCTAAAGCAGCTCAGGTAGCTCTCAGTTCCCTTTCCCTCTAGGAGACTCCGCAGCAGGGCAGGTGCTGAACATGGCAGGTGCTCTGGAGCAGCAAACGTGGGGCAGAACATTTCACCAGCTGAACTGGTCTCGACACAAAGGGCAGAATGACCCTGCAGAAAACGAGCCTCCGGCAAGTTGCTCGCAATCAGCCAACACCTCTGGCTTGCTCTGTGCTGCCAAGTCTATCCCAGCCAACTGGGAAGTCGCTAACAAAGCACATTTTAAATGTTTCCAGGCAACAAGGTCACCATGTCTTCCTCGGTTATGCCATTTTCTTTTACCCAGCAGGCAGCCACTTTGTCTTAAGAGCTAATTTCTGCCTTTTCTTTGCCTTCTAGGACTCTCCAGTGTATTGCATACCAGTCTTTCTCCAGCTGGGGGGCAGTTTTTGGAGGGCCCAATAAAAAGGGAGGGATTCTGATGCAGATTTTGCTGAAATCAGAGGTTTCACAGAAAGTGGCTTCTACCTCAGCTACTGCTTTTAATGTACTTAGTGATCTCTATTTCATTTTCATTTTCTTTTTTCTCTACTTATCTTTGAGATAATCTATGTCTCTTTCATTCTGATTTATAACAGATTGCCCCTTTATTTCACACCTTTCTAAGATTTTCCAGTTTTTAGTTTGTCTTTTGAAGAAAAGACAGAAAAATCCTTTTGATTGGACTAGAAAACTTTACTTTTTTATTTTATAGTTTGTAAATATCCTGAGAATTTAACAAAACTTTTCTTTTTCTGCAGGATGGTACATTTCTTTGTGAGTTTTTGTATATATAGTTTTGAATAAAATGAAATTTATTAGGCAAAAGTGTTGTGCTTACACCAGACTCAGCTTAAGGCATCTCAGCAGCATCAGAAAAAATGAATTTTCCTCTCTGGAGATAAGTTCTAGGTTCATTCTACCACAGGAAGGGAGGAATGGGTCAGACAGGACTATGATGAAAGTTGGGAGGACAGCTCAGGAGAGCCAGACTTGCTGCTGCCAGAGGAAGGGGTGAGGATGAAAGCTGCTTATTCTGAAATGGCTCATTCCCTGCCCTAACCAACAGCCCTGGCTAGGGTTTTGGGCCCCAGCTTTGACAAAATGAGAAGCAGGACCATGGATGTCTGCTGCCTGCAGTGTAGCTCTCATTGTCTCTGCTGCCTGCAGTTGACCTAAATCCACATACAGCTCTCAGGGTACAGACAGATGATATTCAGATCCCTTCCTTGCCTGATTTGGAGCAAGAAATTATATTTAGGTCTGATGTTGTAGGATACTGCCTTGGTCATTGATTTAGGGAGTGTTTGAACTTCTGCTCTTGAAACTCTCCACTTTGTTTAACTCTGGTCATCAGAGCTGGCCCTGGAAGATGCACACAAGTGCCTTGAGCTGATTCCTTGCCCTCTGACCTAAATGACATTTGAACTCTATGAATGACTCCTGCAAGAAAGACTGAGATAAACTGTGGTTTCCATGACTCTGTCACTAAACCTGGATGTTGTTCTTGGTTCCCAAAGCATAGATTTATTTTTGATTCTCATGAAAACACCCATTTCCCCATTCTGCTTTTCACACAGTTAGTTCAGCACACAACTGAAATTTATGTTTAGTTTTACATTATGTTAACAACAACACACTTTCACATCACTGACTTTCACTCTTGTAATGGTTCCTTTCTTATATGTCACACTACTGCAGGGTTAAGGTGTTGGAGAAATTTGAACTGAGTCTACAAAAAAAATCCTGAAGGAAGTGGTTTTTTCTCTCTTCCTGAATCAATTTCTGTTTTCTTTTCCTGTTTAAAGTTCTGTGTGTTTTCACAGAACTCTGCCAATCTGATCTAGTGTGTATTTCTGCAAGCTTAGGGCTCACACATGTGACTGAGGTATGAGAGCTCAAGAAGTTACTGCACATCAGCTAAGCCATGGCAACTGTCCTGTGTTCAGGCTTAGCCCACAGCAAATGCGATATAATGTGAGTTATCTTAAGCCTCTTTCATGACAGACTTATCTCTCCTATGGTACTTTCCTGGGAGGCTGCTGGGTGTCATTATTCCAGCTGCACTGATTTGTCTATTTGGGCTCTCTATCCCCCTACCCGGTGAGTAATTAAATCACCTCCTGCTGTACATTTAACCTTGAAAATCTCTCCTCTTTTTACTTCACTTTAATTGGCTGCTGCTGCAGATACCTTATCATACTTTGCTCTTACGTGGAAGTCTGCACTAAACATTACAGGCTGGAGGTTGCAATAGAGGAAGATTTTCAGCACCGAGGAGAGAAAGATGCAAACAAGAATGTACACAAAGGCAGATAATCCCTCTCTGAACAAATGGCTGCTGTATGGCAGACCACTCACCTGACCGCTGGTGCACGAGACTCCAAAGGTCTGATCAAAAGTGATGGATGAAGAGAGAAGTGTAATGGGTGCACCCAAGGGAATGACAGATGCAGGACTGGGGTCTGCAGCTGCTGCTTGGGGGTGCCCTTGGTGCAGTCTCAGTGTGGTTATGGGGCAGCTCTGGCAGGCAGAGGGCTGCAGGCCCCCGGTCGGTGCATTTGTGTTGCAAATGCTGGAGCTGCAGACTGCAGCCAGGCAGAGGTTAATGCAATGCAACAGGGGCCGGCAAAGCTGCAAGTCTAATTATTACAATTGAGCAGCTGAAGTAAAGAGAAGAGTGTGACTGCTAGGGGCTCAAATACCAGACAAATGAGCAGAATGTCTGTAGTCCATCCAGGAACCGGGACAAGCCTCAAAAGAAGCAGTCTGACCTGAGCACCTGTCATTGCTGAGGCTTGGAGTTTGTGTGCCTCCCTAGGGCTGGGGGAAAGTATGTAACCATTTAGAAAGGGAATGGTGAAAGATAATACCCAACAATATGCTGCAAGACGTAAGAAGCTAAATAAATATATACAGAAGATACTTGCAGCATTGAGGGTTATGGAATTCCAGGAGCTGGGCTACTGACCACTGCTTGATTGACAGTAGGCCATTCCTGTTTGTTATCCTGCCTTAATAAAGCAAGGCCAGTCATAAATCTTGTGTCAGCTTGTGCTCTGTGGCTGAGCAAGGCTGGGAATGAATTTGGTTCCTGGGAAAAATAGGATTTGAAATCAATTTAGGAGCAGGCAATTGTGGCTTAGAGGCTGTGCCCGGGGGAGCCAGGGGCTGGAGTGAGGCCTGCCCTGGGGAGCAGCCAGGGCAGGGCGGGCCTGTGGGAGGAGCTCATTTGAGAGTGCTCTGGATGCCTTAAGAGGCCACCTAGAAACAGAGCCTAGACAGGAGTAAGGGACTAAAGGTGGGTATTTATTTGAAAGGCCTTCAAAGGTACCCCTGGGGAGGCAGAGGCTGCTGCCAAAATGGACCCCGAGGTGGACAACAGGTCACGAGTTCTTCACACCTTTATAGGTTTGGTTCACTTGCATAGCCAGGGTTACATATCCAATTAAAGCTTCAGTTTAATGCTGGAATTCCCCTCAGCTTGCCCCCCTTTCAGAGGCTTTTGGTTTACGCTTTTTGGGCCTAGGACGGTCTGGGTGTCCTTGAAGAGCAAGTCTGGAGAGGCTTTGTTATGACTACTCAGCCTGAGAGAGCAAAAATTACCAGGCTACAAGAAACCTCAGAGTTACACACTAGGCAGTAGAGGATTTTGAAAAATATAAAAGTTAAAACCTAAGGCATCACTCTGTTCTCATGTCATGAAACATAACAGGTCTGAAACAAGTTAACAAAACTGCTTTTGAACAAAGCAATTGTCTTACCCACATTTTCAGCCCTACTAACACACAAAAGTGGAACTAAAGCAACCCCAACATTCAAAACTCAGTAACGCCCAAGTTCAACCTGCTTTCCAAAAGTGACCTAAATATGGGCCAAATGTGGATTGAATTTTTGCCTCTCAGAGTCTTCCCTGCAGCTAATAACTCCAGGAGTATTCTTTCCTTATCAATGATGTAATGAAATGCAGCAGATATTTAGTAGCCTCCTCCAACATAAAGAACAAGACCACCTGTCAAAGACCAGTGGAACTGGGTGCAGCAAAATCTTCCTGCCAAGTCACCAGGAGGCTGCCACGTGTTCAAAAGAGATTAGGGCAATCATGGGTCACCTACAAAACCTGCCCTGAATGTGTACAGTCAGGTTATTACTTTCTGTAAGAGTTTTTATGTCTTCAACAGATTGTTCATTGCAGCATTGGGTCTGTGAAGAGAAGACAGTTGGCCTACTTCACTATTTCATTACTTTAACATTAATGAAATTGCATAAACACATTATAATCAAGGGAGTCGAGCAGTGAACAAACATTGCCTTAGACCCACAAGCAGATCCCTATATTCTGCGACAGTTGCCAGAATGGTGACTATTTTCATTGCAGCAGAGAAATAAAATCTACACAAAACATGTTAAATTTTCATTAATGTATATGAATATGCAAAAAGGAAAAGGGTTTGGTTTAAAAATAATAAATGGAATTGTCACTGCTGTAGCAAAGTATACAGGCACCCAAACACAGGAGGGTGCTGCTAAAGAAAGCTGATCCTCATTTTCTGTTTCAGTCTCTCAATGTGGCTTAAGCTGCCAAAAGGATTAATAACCTTGTCACATCACAGAGGTTACAAGTCACAAACTGACACTCTTCCTATTGCCATCACTGTAGGATAAAAAAAAAACAGCAAAGAGACTAAGAGACCATTTTGATAGTGGTATTCATAGCTGTTTATTCATTAAACCAGTAAGAGTTTAAACACAGCAGTTCATTGTTCAGCCCCCGGCCAAATTTCACGTGCTTGAGGTAGCCAGAGTCAGCTGAACTGAGGTGCACACCCCTTGTGGTATGTGATACAGATCCCATCTGTGCTGATGCACAGAGGCGTTTCACAGCTCACAGCTACAATGCCAGTGATCTTCAGCTCAAACTATAGCAGCACACAGATCCCTGAGGTTTGTTTCCCCCAAGGTCTGAGGTCCATTCCTCAGTGTATCAGTCAAGGCAGCAGCCTGCACACAGGCTTCCATTGCAAAAGAGAAATTGCGTGTGAGACCTTGATGTGGCTGAGAAGATGGCCCAGTAAATATGATTAGACACCACCGCATCCCAGGCAGCTGGCATCAGCACCTTTCCTGAAAAAGCTGTCCACAGAGTAGACTGGGACATTAACTTTGAATGTACCTTCACCAAGTAAACCTTTACACTAATCAAGGGATTGCAATTGTGTGATCAATTTGGAGACATAATTATTACAAGGTGCATAAATCAGGCATTTTAATCCAGGAACAGCTACGTGAGTAGAGGAAAGATAACACACTAATATTGAGATGCTTTGCATCTTTATTCCCTTCTGTTGCCCAGTTAACCCCTAGTATTTGTACTGTTTAAGCTGTATCAGCTTAAAACCAAATATAATTAACATGCTAACCATCATCCTGCTAAAACAAGGCTGACCTAGTCCCTTGAATTTAGAATTTATTCCCAACCAGTATTCATGTCCTGACCAAGGCCATTGTCATAATCCAGTCTAATCCTCACAGATTTGTATGCACAAAGTGAGGACGGGGCTCCTGTGAATGACAGGGCCTTCATCTCCCACATTCTTTAGGACTCCATGCTGCTCACTACATAATAAATTTCAACTTCACCCTATTCCTTTAATCAACAGGAAGCAGGAAAATACAGGTCTGGCATTCCTCCCAGCTTTTAAACAAACACATACCTAGCTACATGGTTTTATGAACATATTCCAGTCCTGAGTAATGTTTGCATAACTACATGCATGAGAAAGCATTGGGTATCTGAGTTCTGCCGGTGTTTTCAGGACATGAATTGTTCATGTTGTAACAATGTGACTGTGACATAGTGACCACATCCTGAGCACAGTCTCCTCTGGTATCCACAGGGACTGGAGCTGGAGCTTGTTTTCAAGTTTGACTTTCAATGCCACTGCTGCAAGTTGGACTTAAGCATGCAGTTGGTCTTGAAAGATAAACTTATTTTTAAAAGCAGCAAACTTTAAGTAAAATTTCCTTTGGGTCTGCTCCTGAGAGGCACTTGGTCCTTGCTGCTCAACAGGGATCCTGTTAGCAATATCTGTGGTTTGATGAAACACGAGCCAAGGTTCCCAAGAGAAGGTTGTCTGTGTTGGATCACTGGCTCAAAAGAGAGTATAATATGGTTGGCAGGAGGCTCCTTATTCTGGAGAATGAATGAAAAGTTGTCTTGTATGTGTGTGTGTGGTTTGTCTTTGGAGCTGGTTGCATTTGGTGATGTGGTTGGTTACAGTGCACTGAATCACCAACACAAACCTTTCATGATGGTTTGTGGATCACTGGAGACATAGAAGATTTTCTTTGTTTGAGAGCCCACAAAGAAGTCACTCTTTAGCTTTTNCATGTGGAACTAGAGACTTGTCCCGCACATTGTGAGTGCTATTTAAAAAACCTGGGATGTTCAGGAGAGGATTAATGATTATGTAAGCACTGAATTTCACAAAGGACAGGATCCTAAATGCCCTTGCTTTTGTTAGGTGGCAGAACACAGCCTGCAGAAGTTCTGGATGAAAGGGCTTCTCATGAAGCCCAGAAACATGGGAGAGGAGCTCCATGGACCAGGAGCTGGCCACCTCTGACTGTAGATTCTGTAGCTGCACCTAACTCCACATTTCCTGAAGACCATGTTTTCCTTCTGAATAGCTGGCTTTCATAAATGGCAAATAATGTGGGAGCACAGAAAGCCTTATTCTTGCAGAGCCCTCCAACAGTACTGTGGAACACAAAATGAAGGTGGTCTGAAAATACTATTTAAAGATGACTTTACTTTAAAGAAAATTGCTAGTTGTGATCCCAAGAATTAAGATATGTCAAAGTGATGTAAAAGCATGTTGTTTTTGCAGGTGAATCAATGATGGCAATTGTTTTGTGTGTTTTTCTGACTTCTGTTATAGAATACAGAAAATACTTTTGAAATGGCAAGCAAATAAGAATAGATAAAGTAATTGCAAAGTTATATTTAGTGAACTAAACACATTGACCAGTATGTAGATGTAGCACATGAAGTTCCCATTCTCCCTTCTTTCAATGCATTCAAGTTGACAGTTCCCTTCTGTGAATCAAGAATTTTAAGCAATGCTTTTTGGTAAACTCGGTGTGGTAAATGGAAGCAGAGCTAGTGCCCCGATAACTTTTGAATGCCTTCAAGAATGGTGACTCCACAACCTCTCTGAGCAGCCCGTGCCAGTGCAGGTCATCCTCACAGTGATGGCTGGTCTAGATGATCTTTAGAGGTCCCTTCCAACCCAAACCATTTTATGATATTATGAAAAGTGTTTCCTGATGTTCAAACAGAGCCTCCTGTGTTTCACTGTATGCCCATTGTCTTCTCACTTGACAGCATTGAAAAGAGATCCATCCTCTGTGTGCCCTTTGTTCAGATATTTGTACACATTGATGAGAATCCCCACCGAGGCTTCTCTTCTCCAGGCTGAGCTCTCTCAGCCTTTTCCCAAATGCTGCAGCCTGGGATACTGTCAGATTCCTGCTACAAGGGCACACTGATAGCTCATGTCCAGCTTGTTTTCCAGGACCCCCTATGAGTAAGTCTGTTCTCCCTGCAATCATAGACTTTACAAGTTACATTTATTAGGCCAGAAAAATTGTGGCTAAATAATAGCATGCTAATTTTTAAGAGACTTAGCTACTTGAAACCCAGCCAGCTAAAAAGGTAGATGTGTTAATGCAATCATTTCTATTGAGTTTTCTGAATGGTGATAAGTCAGAGTTGTGCAATTCAGGTGGTTCTTGGCTTCATAATAACCAGTGTCAGTGGTTCAAATAAAAAGTTACCTACTTAGGGCTGTTTCTTTTACAGCAAGGCAAGGTAGTGGAAGCTATGTCATCTACATTTAAATGGTTTACCTCCTTGATTAATTCACTCTAAAATAAGAACTACCTTTGATTGCATGATCCTTAATATTTACTTTGCATGTGTTATTATGGCGATATTTTGATCCGCACCATCATTTCTAAGCAGTGCCATACACCTGCTGCTGACGGGAGCTGGAAAATGGTATTAATTCCCTTTTACCACTTGGTGGCGATCTCTTAAAAATTATGAAAGCTAAAAGTATCTTGCTCGTTCTTTTAATTTCGGTATAAGTAAAGGAAAACTCAGAGATAAGACTTTAACACATCAGAATAGCAGTCATAAAGTCTATCCCGAGGAAAACTGGATCCTAGAGTCTGCTTTTTAGGCATAAGACATCCCAGCCAATCTGGCCATGCTGAAAACAATACCATCATTTTGTAATGTCACCTGTGCCAAAGTCTTCAAGTTCTACAGAGTTTATTATGAGTTCGCAGAAGAAACAAAAGTCTTTCTACAGAAATAGATGTAACTCACAGCTTTGAGGAAATGTTTCAGGTGTAAATCCTCTCTGACTGGCGTGTATTTCAAAGTGAATTGTAGCTGCTTTTCAGTCACTGTTGGGGGTTTTGCTGTTCCTGACATATATATAGATAAGAAAAACTTTTCTGCTTGCACTCTGAAGTGACTTTGTCAGCAAGTCTCAAATATATACCTATTTATTATAAGAATGAATAAAGGTTTAGACACACCTAGCTCTCCAGGAATGCAATGCTATATTAGCTAATCTACCATTGAATTTGTCTTTTCTTTTATAGACTTTTGCAAATACTAAAGTACTGAAAGTGAATGTTGACCCTTTTCTTTCACAACACTGCTGCTTCCCAAAGTCTTCTGATTTTTATCATACTTTCAGTACATGCAATGCTGCTGTGCATGTTCTTTACAGCCCTTCTCTACATTCAACAGTAAGAGTCCACTCTGCTTAAAATAGATTTCTTCTCATTCTCTGGCTATTGTCCAGATTAGGAAGTCACCATCAAGGCCTTACCTTCAATGAAGACCTACCAACTGTGGTTCTGCAAATACACCAATTCCTTTATCATGCCCTCAGTTAGGAAAATGGAGGAGGCAATGTGAGCAACAGGACAAAGAAAAATAGAGAAATGTTTTTGAGAAACCTAGCAATTAGCTTTTTCAATATACTGAGGGTATGTATTATCCACAGACAGTATTTCTAAAGGGGTTTATCTCATAGCCTTAAAATGCCACAGTCTGTATAGAAGCATTGCTGTATACTCCAATTTCTTTTAATTAGTTGAACTTTAGCTGAGCTTTTCAAAGGAGCTATGGTATGGGTTAGATACTAAACTAGCAGCTCATCATGCATTCCCTGACAAATCTCCCAGGCTTGAGAAGGTTCACAAAAGTGATACCTCACAGATGGGTGCATTATTTTACTGCATCTATTTGAAAAGATACTTATAGTTTAAGGATTATTCTGATTGATGCTGAGATACAACTGAAGGAGTCTTTTTTTTTTTTTTATAGCTATACTTCTGTTGAAGTTTTTAACAAGTGTTTTAAAATTCCAATGATAATGAGCTGCACAGCACTGCAGTCCTGCAGAAAAAAAAAATTAGATTTAATATGAGGTGACCACTACCTTTTCCTAACTCAAACAGGAGCCACAAGACATGCCCATTTCCTTTTGACAACAATTAAATATAGAGATATAGATTTCAGGGAATAAGATAAATATGTTGAGCCTGGACTCTGCCAACTGCAAACAAAAGCACATGAGCAAAGGTTGGCACCACACCCAACTACCCTTAGCTCGCTTGTTTTCATAAAGTCAGCTTAGTAACAGCTGAACAGCTTGAGATACGCCTTCTTCAGTCACAGGACACGCTGGGGACATCACCAGGACCAAATGGACAAGGGTCTTTGGGTGTCCACAACTTTCATCTCTTGCTTATCCAAATGAGATAAGAAAACAAGTGTCATAATTTTTGCAGTCCATAAGAAGCATTCAAAATATGAAACAATAAAAAAGCGGTATCATAGAAGGCAAGAAAAAGCCCTTAGCATAGCTATGAGATGGGAGGAGTCCAGCTCCTTTGCCAAAGAACTGTTTCCAAAATGTTTGTCCATATGTAACATTTTTATAGTAGTCATTCCTGCCATGCATCTCACAGACATCATTGCTTCATTACATCTCCATTGCTGACTTTTGGATTTCTTCAGGAAACTTAACTCTCTGGGTACCGTGGAAATGCAGGATCACCCTTCTGAGCAAACATTTGGCTTTTGGCCAAGACATTCTTGCCGTCACTGAGCAAAATGGAAAGGAATTATGACTACAATAAAGCATTCAGCTTACTAATTGCTATTTAATTGCTGCTCGGAATTTCCAATGCATTAGCTAGCAATGACAGTGTTACATAAACACCTGAAAGCACCAGCTGACCCTTCAGGATGCAGGGAAAGGCAGTGTCTGACTGCACGTGTTCATGTGCATGTTTGGAGGCACTGGACAAGAAAAGGCTTCTCTTCCCCACTCTGCATGACACATAGCCATGAAGCATATGGATATATCCACCAAGGGAATAGCCACTGAGTCTGGGTGATTCTTTCCTATGGACTTTCTAGGAAGTAGTTATCTTCCAACACAAGAGCTCTCTGACAATGGGCATCCATTTTTTCAAATGAAACCCCTGGATTTTTTGTTTCCACCCCCACTCAGAAACATTCCTCTCAAAATCTTGAGCTTCATTAGAAATGCAGTTGAAAAATGCAAAAAGCAAAAGCAGAGAAGAATCATCTTCTTTTCTTCTCTAAATGGGGAGAAGAACAGCACACAGGGAGAGCTGGGGAAGGCAGTGGGACTAGGACCGTAGGCAGCCTGCAATGCAATCCAAAGCCAGGACACAACTCATCAGAGGCAATGGCTTCCCATGAGCAGAGTGTGGTTGTGGTTACAGTGGGCAGCTGCTGGACTGCATTTCAAATGCTTTCAGAGCAGCACAAATCTGGAAGCGTCCTCAGCTCTGAGCACATCAGGAGGGCAGACCTGCCCTTCCCATGCACTGCACTCTATATCTCTGTTTCTGGCACTGACAGGTTAATAGCTAATTCACATTATGTGAGTCTGACTTTATTGTCCTCTGCAGGCTCTAATAAAAAGAGGGAAAACAGATCCAGAAACCCCATCAGTATTGTCCCACCAGCAAGAGTCCAGGTGCCTTCCCTGTGAACTATGTGAACATTCCCTTTCCTTCTGCACTCCTCCATCACCATTTTGTGGCACACAGGGTGAGCCACCAGCCTGTAGGCACTGCAGAGGCTTCAGGAAGGGCACTCTGTAATCACAGCACACTGGCACATGTCCCAGTGAGGTGTGGATGACATTTTGCTTAAGATAGCACTAAGGATTGTACAGATTCAAATACATTTTCTGTCACAAGCTTCCTGTCTGATTCTGGTCAAATTACTTAATCTGCAAAATAGGGCATAAAATAATTTCTTTCTGAACCCATTTGGGGTAGAGACTTTCTCTCTGAGACATAGGTGCATAGTACTGACTACAAAGAAATGTGGATTTGAATGAGAGTCTCTTGACATGCTTCTAACATATAATGAAATAATAAAGTAGCAGTCATGGGAAATTTTCTTAGTAACCCATAGATTATCTGGTTTGAGGGATTACTTTGGTTAATGAATCTGACTTCACATACACGTGAATTAGAAGGTTTTGACAAACATTTTCTTGCTTGAACTAAAGCCTCTTTTCTATAAATAATTTTATTACTGCCTTGAAATTTACGATTTTATAAGAAAATTACATCTTATTTATAGTCTGGGTTTGCTGCCACCCTGTCCCAGATCTTGTTATATCTTTGTCTGCGAGATGAAGGAGCCTGAGATCAAAGTTTTGTCATGCTGTGGCTCCTTTGTTAAGCTAAATAGATTGAACTCCTCTTGTCTCACACTGAGGTTTGTTTTCCAGTGCTTTAATCATTCTTGTGTGATCTTATAGGATCAGTCCTCTCTCTAATCACTCCCAGACAAACGAACTAGATTTTCCTTTAAAAGTGGCCCCACCAGAGGAATGATGGAGGCAGTATGCCTTCCCCACTCATTCTCACCATTCTCTAGCTCACACATGAGGATTTATGGTACATCCTTTGGCCACTGGAAGCTTGCAGAGAGGGCTTTGCCTTTCATGGTCTGCTCATCCTATGGTCTCTGTAGGACCTGATTTTTGTTTCTATGTATTGTTGGATGTAACCAGAAGACTTGAACTGGTCTTTGTGCATGACACTTCTTCATTTTTTACCTGCTAACTCCAGTCTTTGTGTAAGCTCAAGGCTTCAGTAATTGTTAAGACTGGGAATTATTCTTTTCTTCTATGGCACTGATGAAAATGTTAAATTACATGAAAATAGGAGCCAGTTCATGTCAGATTTGACTGGCAACACAACCATATTTATTTCCCACTAACAGTGAGATTTTGGACATGTCAAGTATTAACTACTAAAATTTTTTACTTTTTTTTGCATTCTTTTGACTATTAATAAAATAGCTAGTGTTTTTTCAGGAATATTTCTGCACGTAACAGTTTCTGTACCTTATAATCAAGGTATTTAAGGATCAATTTCTTTTTCCTTGCAATTTCTCCATCAAGGCTTTAAAACTGAAATCTAAACACCTTTGAAAGGGAGAGGCTAGTCCCATCTCCACTGTCTTACTTCCATTGTCCTGTCAAGGGGCAGGGAGGAGGGAGGCAGGAGTATACCTCAGAGAATCACATAACCAATTAGGCTGGAAGAGACCTCTGAGATGATTGAATTCAGCCCATGAACCAGCACCACCTTGCCAACTAAACCAGGATACTGAGTGCAACATCCAGTCTTTCCTTAAATACCTCCAGTGACAGTGACTCCACCATCTCCCTGGGCAGCCCATTCCAATGCCTAATCACCCTTTCTGTGAATAATTTTTTCTTAATGTCCAACCTAAACTTCCCCTGGTTGCAGCTTAGCATTGTGTCCTCTTGTCCTATTGCTGGCTGCCTGGCAGAAGAGGCTGATCCCCACCTGGCTACAAACTCCATTCAGGGAGCTCTGGAGGGTGATAAGGTCGTTGAGCACCAGGACACGGCCAAATCCTTCTGTCTAGAAGGAAGCTGGACCAACTCCTGATCAGCAACAGTGAGGGCAGCAGGGCTGCAAACTCTTCTTGCAGAGGTTGTGCTCCCTAAGGAGTGCCCATCTGCACCTACATCCTCCTGCTGCAGGGACATGCTCTGCTGCAATCTCTGTCCTGCTTGACAGTTTTGGCACAGGTTTACCCAGACAACTTTCAGCCTGCACTCCATCTCCCACAAAAATCAGAAGTCTGTGAAATTTGTTTACAAGGAAGCAGTGAAAGCTTGTCTTCATCTTGCTGTAAGGAGACCCAGCCACATTAGATGAACAGATGAACCTCCCGTTGAACCAAATGGGTGGCCAGCAAATGCCAGTTTTTGCTCCATGCTCTGAAACTCCTCTGCCATAAACTGCCAAAGACTTTTGCTGCTATTTAATAATTGGATTTTTATTGCAAATCGCTAACCTAAGTTGGCAGATTTACTGTTCTGAGGCTGTGCTTGCTGCTGACAGATGGGAATGTGAATATTTGCTGTCTCCTTGGGTTTGTGCAGCTCCAGGGTGGGCACTGCTTTGCCTGCTGTTTAAATGAAACATCCAGGGACTGCTGCTGAGCTGAAACATTTCCTTGTGTTGATTCATGCCATTTTAGAGTACTCTAGATGCAGATCAAACTATCTAAATAACATTTTTACTTGGCTAGGAAACTAGTTGCTCCAGCTCAGGCCAGAAAAGGTAAATGTTTTTGGACACAGTGTGAGAAGAACTGGGAGAGTAAAACACACGAAACTTGAAATCCTACCACACTGGTTTGCTCTGGACCCTGAAAACACCTGCTCTCACCAGTTTTTGCTGAGATTTTATCTCCTGCTTCTTCATCAGAGCCAGTCATTTCTCTTAACATGCACTTTGCAGAAGTCATTTATGGCTTCAGCTCCTCCAAGGCCAGATGGCTGCAATCCTCAGAGTCATTGTGGAAAGGGCCAAATTTTGGCATTTACAGCCCCTTACAAATTTTGCTGCTGAGAAAGACCCTACATAATTCCCAGTTAGAGGCTATATTACTCTACCTTCCCTTAGTACATGCCAGGTATCATGAAGGTGGTTATGGCCTTTGCTGGTGTCAAAAATATCCCAGGTCCTTACAGGGATTGCAATTATTCAGCATGTTTCCCAGGACCAAACAAATGTTTTATGCAAGATCAGCTTCATATAAATTTCTTTCCTTGGTGGGAATGCTCCTCCAGTGTCCATAAAACAGACATCAGGGACAAACATACACTATTTCTCCGTGTACAACCAACTGCTAGGAAGGCTGGAGGGAATCTGAAGAGATCCCTGGCTCCAGCCTGCTGCCCCAAGGCAGTGTCAGCTATATTTCTGAGAGGCCCTTATCTTAAAGCTGTGTATAGCAATGGCAAGCCTTCCAACCTTTGCTTTTTCAAATGTCAGGCCTAAGCTTCCACTTTGAAGTAGAGACCTGCTACACCTTGCATTAGCTACCAAGGACACAGGAAGCAGATTCTTCTTTCTTAAAAAAATTTTATATGTGTTTCAAGACCATTATGTTCCCTGTTCTTTCTTTTCCTCTCTAGATTAAAAACCTCTAATTTCTCTTGTCTGTCCTCATCTATCATGCTTTCTAGGCTTCTGCTCATGCATATTAAGTACGTCTCATAAACTCTTTTTACTTACCCTCCCTATTTCTTAATGCCTGAAGGATTCCAGCTAGGATGGAATCTCAATTGCAATCTCATCAGTGCAGAACAGACTTGAGGCACTGTTTCCCAGGCCACGCTACCTTTGATTCAACACCTTCTCTGCAGCAGTTTAATAGCATTATTGTGGGTAAAAAACAAGTCACGGTGTTCAAGGGACTTGAAGTATCAGCATGGATTTCCTGTTCACTGGGGTCAGAATGCACCTTCAGGAAGAAAAGGACTCAGAAGCCTGGACACATGAAGCAATCATTACTTTTCTACAAGTTTTTTCTGTTGTTGATGTTGTTTTGCTTTCAAAGAGACTTCCTGCTGTTTCTGCAATAAACTGGAGAACAGTACATCAAATGCCTTGTCAGTAAAATTATAGGGATCTTATGCTCATTAAGGATATAGACTCTTTGGTAAATTACCATCATTCTTCATTTCATTGAGCTACTTCTGTGATGCAGCTCCTCCAGACTGCAGCAATTCTCGCTGCCCTGGTTGTTTTGTTACCACAGCCTGTCATTTGTATGCAGCCCTTGCACTACGTTCCTGGTAAATGCCATACTAGAGCAAAGTTCTTCCTAAAAGCCATATTCCCATGCTGCTTAATGATGATTTTCCTCTAAACTGATGACTAAACTCCTCCTTGTCTTCCTTCAGTTCCTTAAAACTGGCAGACTGTTCATCTGAGGTCAACTGAAACCTAGAAGAGACATTTCAAGAACAGCTAGGGGAATTCCATGCTTTTTTCCTACTGACAGCAGCAGAAGTTGGATGTCTAAAACATATTAACATTTAAAAAAAATAAATAAGAATTCTAAAAAGCTAGTTGTGAAACCTCGCTTGGCCTCTGGATTATGTGAAAGGTTTTAAGATAAATGGTCCATTGTTTTTCATAAAGGATTTTTAATCCTAAAGGGTGCTGTTTGTAACTCCCTGAAAATACTGGGACTCATTTCTAAATATTTTGTCTACTTGAGTGAGTAATTCCATGTTTCATTTTACAGAGGGCATTCAGCAGTCACACCATGAAAGGAAAAGGACTTTAAAGAGGGATAGTTCTACACTTTGTTCTGTCTCAGAGAGAGAGAGAGCTTCTTTTCTGTTGCTTTTCTTCATTGAAATGCTCTTCATTTAAAATAGAAGACATTGAAACATATCCTGGTACTTTGTGGAAAATATTCCACAGAAAACACCAAGGCATTTAAACAGACACATGAACATGAGTTGATCACTATCCAGTGCAAGAAGCAGTGACTCATGGTTTGGGTACTCAACTAGAAAAGTAATTTAAAGTATTTTCAAGGAGGAGCTCAGTTTTTCCTGAGAAAAAGAACTGCCAACAGAGTGGTAGAATTTAGCATTTTAGCCAGTGCCGCCAGCTCAGAGCTTGGCAGTGTTAAATTCCAGGATTATTTTCACCTGCCTTTTAATTTCTCTTGGAAATATCCCATCCATTTACTAGGAGGCCATGCTTCCCACCCACTCTTCAGAAGTCAGCAGATGACAAGTGAAGTTACATGGCTGATCAGGACCAACCTTACCTCCATGCTCACCTCCGGCTTTCCCTTCTTGCCCTTCCTTTGCACTCACTGTTTACATTCACAGCCATTTCTCAGGGGTACTGACGGCTTCCACTGAAAGTTTAGTCATGGGGTTATTTTGTTGGGATTTGTGGGGATTTTTTTTTTTTGTTTAATATGTAGTGATTCATTGTCTTCAACCCCAAAGCCTGTTTGCTAAAACGTCTCCAATTACTGATCCTCCAGCTGAACCAAAACATCCAGTTCCATAGCAAAAGGGCAGTAGCAGACACCAGCTTTGCTCCACCTGAATTGCCAGCTTCCCCAAAATGCTGTACTGTCTCTCCCCTTTCAAAACGGGAATGCAGGCTGATCAGTGAATAATGCCTTTGCTATTGAAAGTAAGTGAACTTAACCTGCAGGGAATATTCCAGGGAAAGGAGTGATTTCCAGCTTAGCACTTAGGATGTCAGAGGGTGGCATTGTTGTGAGTCATGAGCTCATGGGAAATGCAGTTGCAGAAGTGGAATTTGCCAACAGGAACAGGATTATAGAATGTGAAGTTCAGTTGAACTCAACCACAGCTACAGGAAGGTGTTGCTTTGTTTTCTTTTTTTAATAACTACTGGACTCTCAGCTATCCCTTTAGTAAATATTTTGTCTTTCCTTATTCAAAATGCAACATATAAAAATAGTGTGAAAATACATCACAGCAGAGACATGGAAAGCTGTACTCACAAAAATAACTTTTTTGGTGCCTTTTGCCAGGGGAATTTTTTTAAATCATTTAAATTTTCTTCAGGGAAGTCTTCTCATTCTAAATAATGAGGCTGCTCCAATGTCTGTCTGCTTCATAGCCATTATCTAACTCATGTTTGTAAAGCACTTTGAGTTCCTCATATAATGAATGTTACTACATAAATGGGAAAATGTTGTTGGTCTCTGTTAAAGATAAATCACTCTTTAGTCTGGATCTTTCTCTAACCACAAAAAAATTCCTTTTCTTAGCCTCCTTTAACACAAGGGTTAGGGTTGCTAATTCACTGAGGTTTACAATATTTGGTAAACCGTTATTTCTTTGAAGTCATGTCTTATTTTTCAGAGATTAATCTAAAACTGTGAAGTCTAATGCACCTCAAACCTGCAGTTTAGGCATATCCTCATTTTTAAGATCCTATATAAGAATTTGTTAAATCAGACCAATTGGTAGCAAGACCCTGATCTCAAAGCAACGATTTGACTTTAACAGAGAAATAACCTTTTAAACCATCTGAAGTTCTGGCGCCAAGGCCCTGCCATGACCTGTGTTATGAAAATACCATAATCTGTGGCAATACAACAGTGCTGAGTTAGTATCAATAGTCTGACAGAGCACAGATAACAAGCACCTCGTGCTGTTTTAAAATGGCTCCCTGCCATGTATTTGCAAGGGAGTGATAGATGGCTTGTATACTTTTTATGGGACTCACAAGGCAGTGTGTATCTTCCAGCACTATCTGATGTACAAACTTAATTTCAGTATTTGCCTCTCAATCAGGCAGATTTATGGCGCCCAAGTGCAGTCACACTGGATCCGAGCAAAGGTCTGTCCAGGCTGGTAGCTGGGCTCTGCAGCAGCCAGTAGCAAATGTTTAGGAAAAGTGTGTGAGAATAAAGCAAGTGCACAGTTATATTTCCTCTGGTATATCCTCACAGATCCCAGCAGACTAGCTGGGGCCTACCTGAGACGGGGATTTAATCCATGTCTTTGTATTTAATAGTTTTGATGGCTTTTTTTTTTTTTCATCTGCAGATTTATTCATAACACTTTCTTTAACCAGATTATACTTTTTGTCTCCACAACACCCTATGATGAGGAGCTGCACATCTTAATCCATTGGCTGTGAAGAATATTTCCCAATTGCTTTAAACCGGCTTTCTCAAGCTTTTGTGTAGAGAGACAATGGTGTTCTGCTCACCTTTCTTTGCTGCTTGTGCTTTTGTATAGGTGTATTATGTCTGTTATATCACTATTTTTGCCCAAGCAAATATTTCAAATCTTGTCTCAAACAAAAACCTTTTGAAACCTATGACAGCCTTTTCACCTTTCTATACACCTTTTCACCTTTCTATACACCTTTTCCAGCATATTTTCACTGAAATAAGGACCAGAACTGCCTTTGACAGTCACACGGTGGTCACATCATGAACTTGCAGTCTTCAGGTTTGCCCTCTGTTCCTTTCCTGATAAATCTTAACATTTGATTTACCTTTCTGGACTGCCACAGGGTACTGAGCTGGTTTTCTTGCTAAAATAGCCGACACAACAGTTTCAAGCTCTCTTTACTGCACAGTGATAACTCCCGGAGAGTTTACCATTGTAAGGGTTATTTTCTCTGGACCCATTACTGTACTGACTTTGACTTTCATCTGTTATTCTATTTATCAAGTCTTGAGACTGTAGTTTAAACTCTGACTTTTCTGAATAATCAATAGCCTTGTCATCTTGCCCTCCACTGCCTTTTCATTGAGCTGCTTCCAGCACTTGACCATTTATTACCCTTTAAAAGTTTTGCCTTTTAAAATATTATTGATTCAAGAGAGGACTATTTCTTGTTCAATTAAATAATTTATTGCCCAGGTAACAAGGGAACTGTTCCACTCAGTTCTGATTGCTGTGGAAGACAGAACTTTTCAAATCCATGCTCTTTTTATACCTACATCTTCAGTCTTCACACACATGAATTAAAAGAAATGTCTTTCTTTATACAGCTCTGGATCCTGCAGTCAAATACGTATAATTTTAAAATACATATGGTGATTGCTGTACACTCAAAGTAAAACGTTGCTTTGACCATATAGTCCTATGGTCCAGTAAATCTCTCCTTGTATCTACCAGCAATTACTTATTTTTCAAAGAAGCAGGAAATCAAGATGTCTCTGCATATAAAACTTGGATAATATAAGTGGGAAAAACTCATAATAGTTCTCTTGTTGCTGAGGCCAGCAGGGACTGTGGTATACTCCACCGAGTATCAGATAGAAACAGTATAATAGGAAAGCTTTTCTGTCCTCAGCAGCTTTTCTCAATTGGGAAATTAAATGTCCTTTCATCCACCAGCCATGGATCAGGATTAACTTTAGTACATTACTACTTAAAATGCCAATATGGGATTTGTTAATAGGCATTGTGTCGTGTTCATAATGCAAATAGCAACAAAAGACAGAATGACTGTCAACCCTGCCCCCAGTTTGTTAGTGGGCTCTTTTTCTTACCATACCAAAGCAGACTGCCGGCCCATCAAAGAGCACACAAGATGCATAAATATTTACATCCACACCTGGATAATGATATAATAATCCTATAATGGATGTCCCTTCTGAAGACAGTATACTGTCACACCTTGTTCCCTTCTGGCAGGTTACCCTGCTGCATCTGTAACCAACACATGATGTCACATGCTGTCCTGCTCCTCAGCTCCTGGTCTTCCTTCTCCTTCAACCTTCCAGCTCTGGCACAATTTACAGTTCAAATCAACAGCATTTGTAGCACTCATGGCTAAATCACAAGGAACTGTATTCCCCGTGCTCTGGCTGGGGGAGAGACAGACTTTGCCCTGCAGATTTCTGGATCCTCCTTCCAGGTGCCTTCTCTGACATTTTCAGAAGACTGTCAATGGGTTATGGGTCTTGTGCCATTCCTCCTGTGGAGCTGGCAGCGTGCATGAATGCAGTGTGGGAGGCATCTACTGATCAGCTGTTCTAAGCCAGCAAGAAGCAGAGCAACTCAGCACATGCAGATGGAAAGTAAAAAGCCTTACATAGAGAATTCAGAGCAAAGGACCTCTCACCTATGCCTCAGCAGCTACACAGCTGAGCAGAGGACAGCAGCAACCACACCGTGTGAATGGAGCTGCTAGGGAAGGTGGCAGAGAGAGATTAAAAACTATTTTGGTGCCCAGTGAGATTTCTCCAGGCCCAAGACGAAACAATGTTGATACACTGAGCTGGTGAGATGCCTGTGTGCTATTTTTCAAAGCTCTCCACCACTTCTGGCAAGAGTGAACCATTCATCCCTTGTAATGCCTTAAGCACCCAGACATCCTTTTACACAAGTATTAAGAACATCAGATTAACTCTTCCTCCCCAAGGAATCTAATAAAATTATAGGCCTGACTTACTCCTGATTTAATTATATACAGTACTCTTAAATTTAAGACAAATTAAGCTAAATGTACAGTGTGTCATTAGTTGTAAACAGCAGTCAGTTTTAGAAAATCTGGGAAAGTTGTGTCCTTAGCTGGGTCATCAATGTCAAGAGGAAGGCCTGCAAACATGAAAATTAACATTTATACCACTGTTGCTAATGCATAAAGCTTTAGGATATTTGTGTTTAACATAATTAAAAGCCTGATTAAAACACTTGAGAATCTTCTGCTTGTGTTTTTCCTTGACATACCAATCTGCAATTTTAGCATGCCTCTTGAGACCTCAGAGGGCAGAATGAGTGTGAAGACTGATCAAAGAGCAAAAGGTTTAAGTGTTATGGAAAGCTTAAATCCTCCAAATAGGATCACTCCTGACAGAGAACCAGAATCAATAACAGCAGCTATTGTCAGTGCCCAACAAATAAATCTTATAAACTGCATGTTTTCAAACTCATAGGAGGGTGAGAAAAAAATTTTTTTTGAGTGGCAGATTGCATCTGGGATTCACAATTCCTACAGGTTAAAATCTCAGTAGTTATTAAAAGTCAAATGTCTCATTTCCTTGCCTCAGCTTGGTGATGCAACTTAGAATAGCCCCTGCTCCACAGGAACTTGGAGTTCCTTTGAATAAACTCTGGATTTTTTTTTTGTTTGTTTGTTTTATAAACAGATTGTGAGGTACCTATAACAGAAGAAGTATTTTTAGTGTTTTTTTTTTTCTTGGGGTTATTACAGTGGTGTAAAACAGGCTCTCTCTGTGACACTGAGGCTGTTGCTGAAGAATTCTACACAATCACAGAATATTCCCTGTTAGAATGGATCCACAAGGATCAAGTCCAACTCCTAAGTGCATGGCCCATAGGGGGAGTGAATTCATGACTTTGGCATTATTGGCACCATGCTCCAATAACTAAGAACGAAAACCTAGAAACATTAACTACTAACATAAACTAAAAGAAGCTACTAGGTGTCAGCTCAGGAAATGATCAATGTTAAGCAATTTTATGTACACATGAAAGGGTCAGCTTCCCATGGCTGGAGTTGTACAGGTAAAATTCTCACACTTCTTGCAAATTAAAATTTTACCAGGACATACTCTAGATCATCTTAAGGTTACAACATAATTGATTTAAAAAATATTTCCCTTGATAGGTAAGTCTAAAATCTGGAGTCACTAGAAAGAGAATGTGAATGTAAAAGCTATCTTCCCCTGCAAAGGGAAAGCTGGAGATGATGAACCTGGGTGTCTCCATTGGGAAGGAGATGAAACCTCCCAAAGGATGTGGGTGAAAAGCCTTTCACATCAGCCCCTCCCTGTAGCAGGAGTCTATTACTGTGTAATTCTGAATATTTTATTGTTTGAACATTGGACAGTTTAATTTCTATAAACACCAGCATGCCATTTCACCCGGCATAAGCCTGGAGCTGTCTTTTGTGTTTATTGTTGGTTTGTTTTGGTTTTTTTAAAATTTTGAACATGACAAAGCATTTAAAAGTTACTTCATGTTCTACTGCAGGCACAGGAACTCCTGCCAAGTACTTGTTCACCCCTAGGAGCAGAAAGCCATCCCTTCTGTTCATGCAGCTCCCATGCAGAGGAATTCAAAAGCACTTAGGAAACACTATCTGCCTGTGAACAAGTACACCATGTGAAAAATTAGCCACAGCCACAATTAGATAAAATGTGGCAAAGTTATAGCTCATTGTAGCAGCTGCAAAAGGTAACCTGTCAGGTTTGAACCAGAGAGAAGCCAGCACTGACAAATGCAGCCCTTACTGCACTCTTTTGTAAAGGGGTCACTATTCTGGTGCAAATTGCTTTTGGTGTGACAGCAAAGCCATGTTCCCTAAGGAATTTCAGTTTTGGACTCCACTCCAGCATGGGACTCCTCAAAGCTTAGGTGCTGAATTCAGGGGAAAGCTCCAAGGACAGTCATGAGTATTTTGTGTCCTACCTGGATGTCTGCTGGATCATGCTTTCATCAAGGCCACCTCCAGAGCCTTGGACTGCCTCTTGAGCTCACGTGCCAGCACCATTTCTTCCACAAAGACACACAGAGCTTACTTTAATTTTTTCTTTAACAAGATACAGGTTTTTCCAGGTCTGATCAAACATCCATCTAATCCAGCAGCCTCTGACAGTAACTGATAGCAATACTCCCTTCTCATCTCCTGAATAGGGTGAATATGGGATAACTCTTCTGCTATGCTCTCCCACTTCTAACAAGACATCAACACTGACTGTTCAAGAAATTCCCACTGTGGGGTTATAACCCCATCTTTGTACTGGAATTTGCCTAATAGCTTTTGAGCCCCATCAACAGCACTGAGACACCTAACCTGACATTTAAAGCACTTACAAGGAAGGTGGCTCCCTCAGTTATGTTTCCCTCATGCCTGAGGGGACTCAGACCTACCTCTGTCACAAGAGATACCTGGGGCCATAAATCTTCCCAGTCTATTGGATGGGCAGGTTTCTCTAACTATCTGATACCACAAGGCATCTTCATCTTCAGGCATATTTTTTATAGCCTCTGGGTAGGTTCAGGGTGAAGATTAACAGCACACAGTAACAGAGTAGCTGTAGGGAAGACTGGTTAAAATGGCACAGGGGTGACACATTGCCATAAGCTTAAAAAGAGGACTGTCAATGTGCCTTTCTTAGAAAGTTATAGGAGTGAAAAGTCTGCACATTCTCTACACGTTGGGATCTCATCCACTGGAAGGATGAAGAGCCACAGGTTTAAAGTACTTCAGAGCGCACACACCACTTCCTACTGGAACGTAAGGGCACCTAGATCCATCCTCCATAGTCAGCTGCATCTTCAGAAAAGATCCTGCCACTCACATTCACAAGAATTTAATGGTTGTGTTCATCAACAGATAAGGCCTGAGACAAGGGAATCCCTCCCCATAAATTTAGTTATTTTCTTAAGCAAGCCTTCAGTGAACCATATCCCTTCTCAAATCTGTCAAACATTTCCAATTGATATTGCCATGCTACTTAAAGGCAGATGAAAGCAGGTGGTAAAGCTGCCACAGCAACAGGCAGCAGCAGCACAGCTCCCACAAAGTAGGTTTCATTTTGCAAAGAAGATGAAGAGGCACTTCTCCAGGATCCCTGTGGGATAAACTAGCTGGTAGTAACTTTTCCTTCCCATTTTGTGGGTTGAGCAAATTCTCCTTCCTCTCGAGGGACTGCCAAGGTGCTTTAGGAGACATGCAGTAGACTCGGCCTCCTCAGGCCCAGTGCCACTGAGGAGACACACAGGGTGTGCAGGGATGCCCCAGTTCCCAAGCAACACAGGAAGGATAACACTTTCAAAAAGTTCCCTGCATGCTGATTTGCACAGGTCCATGTTTAAAAGCAAATCCTTCACTGGCAGGTGTCATCTTATATGCAGATACCAAAGGCTGGGTGTCAAATACATCCTGAAAACATCTGTAGCTAGTGCACACTGGGCATGCAGAAGTTACCCATCTCAAGAAACCAAATTTGTGCTGCCATTTTTGCCTCTTCCCTAATAGCAGGCACTTTTTGGGTATCACTTGTAGAAACGGTTGCAGAGCACACAAATGCCATAAAGGACCAGCAAAACCTTGGCAAATGACCTTCCCCCAGCCTTGGGAACAAGCCCTGAGAACCTTTACAGTGATGGTTCAGACCCAAAAACAAGTTAAAATTGTACTGCTGGTTTCTACTCTGGATTAAAGGGTTTCAAAAGGTGTCGTATGACTGCTGCTTGACATGGGCATTTGTTGAAGCAAATATTTAAAAAAAGAGCTTCAATAGCTCTTAATTAAAAGGGTTTGTATTGTGCTGTGTGAGGGTGTGCCCCATCCTGGCTGGCAGAGCTAAACAGGTAAAGGCCAAAGCAGTAACTCACACCGAACCACGGGGAGGGATGGGGGGGCTCCGCACACCTCAGGACTTAAAACTCTCTTCAACCTTTGGTCTTGTTCTCAATGCAAACAAAAGCACGAGAGAAGGTTTCATTGGGGTTTATAAAGAAGCTGTTTAGCAGTAAAAGCTGATCTACAGGCAGTGGACAAAAGAACAATGGCCCTGCCGAAATGCTACACGGGGCTGAGGTTCTGTAAGGAATAATTTCAAGTCGAGACTGGAAAAGATCAAATAGCAGCTGGAAAGCAAGAATATACCAGGGAGGAGGGGAGAAAGCACCTACACTGCTTCAGCAAACAGCTGAAAACAAAGAATAAAAAATAAATGTGATATTAGGCAGCTCTTTTGCATTGTTAACTCCATTTGCATTGGTAAATAAACCAAAAAATTTTCTTTTTAATCTACTCATCTAGTACAATTTTGACAGTTTTGTGTAACTACACTCCTTTTTTATGAGGTTTTACTGAAGCATAGAGCCACAAGGGTACTGAGACACCATTGAAGGAAATGGTATCAGACACCTCAATGCTTTTGTCAGTGTGACCCTTTGACCACACTGCAAATCTGCAGCTGCATGAGGGGACACATATTTCCACACCATCACACTGGATGTGCATACACATCTTAGGATATCACTAAATTGTTTTTCCTATGTGTGCAAGTGGGACACCAATGCCACAGATGCAATTCCACTTCTGCTATCCCCGGTGAAGCCTCAGCCATGCCCTGGAAGATGCTGTGCAATGATGTACTAAGTTTAAGTCATGTTAAAACTCCCTCACACCCAAAGGTTCCTCTCAGAGGTCTAAAACTTTAGAAAGCCCATTTGACATTCTGGCCACCACTTATTACACCTTGGTTTTCTTAGGTAGTTTTGGCATAGTCTGATTTCTGTTCTCAGACTTAATGCATAATTTTGTTCACATACTTGGAAGCTTCACTTTAGCCCTATATCCTACATTTCCTTTCTTTAAAGTAGGGATGATGCATGCTTCTTTTCAGGAAGGTAAAAGCATCAGTCTTCAGGTGAGCTCACTTCTCCAGAGCTCTCCACAACTGCAATGTATCATTACGAATTTGAGTTTGTGTTTATGCATAAGTCATAGGTATATCTTCAAATTTTATGGAAACCTTTTGCAGGTGATAAGCTCAGCCAAATTCCTGTTTCAGCAGGGAAAAAAGTGAAAACCAATCAATAAAACTAGAGAGGTAATATACAGTGTGTAAGAATACTCATTAAAAAGGTATCTGTATGGTAAACTATTACAGCAGAAAAAATAAATACATGGATTAAAGACAAATAGCTGTCAGCAACAGAAACAGATACTATTTTAAGTGCTTCAACTGATCATTTAAAATGGGGCCTCAGTTTTCCAAAGCTTATGTGATTTCAGTCATGGTCAGCAATGTTTGCTGTTCTAATGTGATTTTTCACTTTTTCACTCTTTGCCATTTCAGAGGCAATTCAGCAGATGTTAATTAACACCTGTGATTGCTAATACATTACCTAGAGGCATTTTCCTATCTACTGTTAGTCAGCTGAGCCAGGAACAAACCATAACTTGCCAGCCTTGCAGGAAGAATTAAACTACCTCTAAATGCTCAATGCAGTATCTGTGGGTTTGTCTCTTCCTTAAATGTGTGCCAGTGCAAAATGCTGTCCTTGTATATCCTGTACATCTGCCTATTTCATAAACTCTACTTCTCTAGCTGTTTTAGGGTCTAGCAGGGAGATTGTTTTAGCACTGGTATACCAAGAAAGGAACACAAGAATAGAGAAGTCAGAAAATATGTTTTTCTCTCCTCCCCCTCTTGCTTTTTGCAGAGGTCTGAGCTACAGCATTTCTAGGAAGTGCTGTTGGCAGGATTTCTCTTTGAAATTTACACCATGCTCCTAGTCCTGAACCCAATGATGTTAAACAGGACAGGTGAACCAATTTTGGTTTTTGGAAACTTGTCGGTGAAAGCACATGCCAAGATAAACACAACCAAGAATGCACAGACTATGAGGCTCCTTCTGTTTCCCAGGTAGTCATAGTTCCAGAATCAAAACTAAGGCTCAGTTCTGCTCCTGTTCATAAAATTCAGTGGGAAAGAGCCCAGAAATAGATCTATTTTAGTTTTTCCTTTTCCCTCGGCCACTGAAGTGCTGCCCACTCTCCTGTCACTGAGAAGCTCTTGTGAGATCAGTGGACAGTTTATCTGCTCAAACATTTACAGACTGAAGATAAAACAAAGACCTCGAAAGCAAAATGAACTTAAGTCAGCAATGAGGGAAAAAAAAAGTGAGTCACCAAAGTTCAAGTGCACACTACCTGTAATTTTTCACTTCAACAGGCCTACAAAGGTATGGTTCTTATTTTTGGTAATAGGGAGAGTCATACTGTTTACCTCCTGATGTAAAAGGAGCTACCACAATGAACAATAACTTTGGATGAAGGGAAAGACCTGAGACATTGCAAACAGGCAGCAGAAGATTCCCAGAACACACAGGCTTGTGTCTGAGAATTAAGCCTGTTTCCCACATCCCAAAACACCTGATAGTCTGGTAACTAATACCCTGAAGAAAACCATTCTATCTCATTTCACTTCCAAGAAACATGATTTTTAGATTTGATGAGGATTACTCACTAGGGTAGATTTTTTGTTTAAAATCATGTCTTACAGCTATCATGGAAAACCACTTGCTATCCCCAAAACAAGTATTGTCTGATGTTATATTGCTTTATCTAGATAAAATGGGCAGTAAATCAAATTCATAAGCTGCAGCTGCTAATCAATATGCTTTAGTTGAACACTACATTCAAATATTGTTTCTTAGAGCTACTTGTGAATTTCAGATGTGTCATTAAGGATAAAACTGATAAACTACTTCACTACTTCTGGTGTCTATAAAACTGAGCAACGTTCTCTCTTTTGTTGCATTCTGAAATGAAAAATCACAGCCAGCAGGTCTCCCATCTTATTTATAATAAATTAGTGATGAAGGGCAAAGGTTTCCTTTTTGAAAGGGTGTAATTATATGGTCTCAAATATCATTCTATAACCAACCCTCTCCTGCCCCAGCTTTTAAAAGACACCTTATAAAATACCAGGTTTGGGTTTCTTTGTTTTGTTCTACCAGATAGAATCCCAAGAGGCAGCAAAATGAGCTTCCACTTTGTGTGTGCACTTGAAACAGCGTGCTTTCCAATGAGATATCAGCTGTTTAAATGAGCCAAATTAAACATGGGCTTTAAGGTGGAGCATCCAGCTGTGCTGGCCAGGCCAAGGCTAGGAGTTCTGTCCTTCAGAATTTAGCCTTTACTAAGGGACAGGAGACTTGATATTTTAAATATAAAATTATCACTGGTGGCACCACAGTGAAGAGAGAAGTAAAAAAACAGCAAACCAAAAAAACCACCACCACCACCATAAAAACCCCAAACCAAAAGAAAACCCAGAAAACCAAAATCAAACTAAAAAAGCCCACAACCCCCTTTCCCCTCCACTCCCCAAAAAGACCCCCTCCAAACAGTGAAGACTCTTCCCCTAAACAGTAAGGTCCCTGCTCCATTCTCTCAGTTCAGTTTCAGTCATACCCTGACATAACATCTGAGGTTAGAAGTCTTGAGGCTTTCAAGGCGTTTATTCCAGCGTTTCCAATTTAGGATCATTTTCTGCAGGTGCTCCCTATAATCTTTGTTGAGGTCCAGACTGACCAACCTACAATAGCAGGGAATGATTCATCAGACAACCATTCAGAGATTTATTTTTAGTTTTGGCAAGAGCAGGAATAAGCAAGCATATACTTTGCAAGTTTATTTGAAAAGTTCACTCTATTTGCTAAATATTTATTTTTTGCCCCAAACCAGCAATCCTTACTATCTGGGATAATATTAAGAAAATTGCACTATAACTGATGCCGTTGAGGTTCACCTCATCTGCTTATTTCCATTTATGTTGTCAATATGTCACTGTTTGCTTTCAAAAATAAACAGCGAGTACCTTTTCAGTCACCCTATTTCCTCAATTTACTTTCTGATGCATCATCTTTATAAGGAAGATGAGACAAAAACCCACACTGAGAGTGCAAACTGCCTTCTAATAATCAAATGCCCAGAAATGCACTATTGTTATAATAGAGCAAGTATTGTCTAACATATAAGAGATGATTTCCACTTCAAGGGTTAAAAAAAATAATTCAGGTGCTCCATAAAATGCCAGGATTTTTTTTCTGTCTCAGTGTAATTAGTTTACCTGTGTACAGATTACTTAAGCTTTATTTGGTGCTCAGGCTGAGTAAGAAGAGGGCTATTTCTGTGCAACAGGCTGGTTTTGGCCAAGAGGCCTTCTCCCTCCTCCTGGCCCTGGATGAGCACTAAGCTGCAGGTATTGCTGGGCACAGAGGGCGGGGAAAGTGAGACGAGGCAGTCAGCCCCTTTTCTCATGGATCTAGTTTTTCAGTGGCTGCTATCATATTCATTGAAGCAAGGATTTGACTGAGCAGGAAGATAGAATTACGTCTCCTTCCCACAGCTCAAGGTCAGGATAAAGATGGAGGGGGACTGTGAGGCATTTTACGTGTGTTTATTGACTTCATATTGTGACCAAATTTCCAAGATGAAAGTATCATAGACAAGGATTAAGACATGGCTGATATTTAGTCACATATTAACCAGTATTGATACTGAATCTTAGCAGCAGCACACCAGACTTCTCAAATAAAACCCAAATTGGAGATTCCTTGTACCTAGGTAAAGACTTGCAACTAACAAACCTGAGAAATTTCCAAAGAGCAAGCAGAGGTTCACTGTAGAACAAGGCAGCTTTGAGGTACAGAAGAGAGGAAGAAACTGTGTTGTCACAAAAATGTGAGGATTAAAAACACAGAAAAGCATCTACATGAGCTATATAAAACAACAGTCTGCATTCATTCTCCAGCTTCTGGGTAGTTCTGAGGATCTGACCCTCACAGAACTCACACCAAACCAGAGGCAGGAGTTAAGAAATGCATCAGTGCAATTTCTGCTTACTTGTTCTTCCATTTTGGAGACACACATACAAAAATGTTTCTTTGGACCATAGAATACAAAAATACAGGCAGACCATTTCTGCCTGTAATAAACATGAACAGTTTGCCCTCCAAAGGTAGCATGATAACCCTGGCAGCAGAGCCATCCCTTTCTGCCTCCTTCCCCCAACTCCCATCCTGGGTTAACTGTAATTGGAATACAGTTCTTCTCTATCCAACTCTCTTGTTTTCAGCTTTTAAAATTCCTTGCTTCTCTCTCACCCCCCTTTTTCCAAGACTAGGTTTGCTCCAATTGCTTCTTCTCAAGAGAAGGATTTCAGATGTCCCTTGACTGAAGAGGCCTCTCATAAGAAAAGCACCTCTGAGAAGAAAGTTTAAAGAGGTCCCCTCACCCTGCCCCAGATCTTTGCTTGGTCAGCATGGACTCAGCAACATAAAAAGGCAGTCCAAATCCAGTACCTTGTAGTTTTACCAAGTGAAATTTAAAAAGCATATATCTACACAATGGGTGAAGAAAAAAATAAGAAGCTATCACGGAAATCGGTTTGATGCTACAGTCCCTTTGTCCTTGGGTTCCAGAATCTGAAGGAGTGAATGACCAGTGAGCACCTCAGCAGCCAGGTTGTTGGAGTTTATTGCACAGGAGCTTTCAAGGTTCATTACATATTATTGTGCACATTGAACCATGGGGCACTTGCCTAGCATCTAGTGCATCATTTCAGTGATTGTCAGTGGCTGGTTCAATCCATGTTTTCAACTGGAACTCAGTTCATATTTCCTTCCAGTCACTTTTTATTTCTAATTGACCTCAAATGATTAGTTACAACCAAACAAAATCATAACTGCATAATACTTGACTGTTAGGAAATAATCTTCAGTCCCTGCCACTATGTAGTATCTCATATTCAGAAAAGGTCTAAAACAATTTTAACAATATAAAGTATATTGCAAATGCATTTAAAATAAATAAGTCAGTAGTTGCTACATCACCTACTATCAAGAAATGTATAATTGCCAAGTATTTTTAGCAGATTTTGCTCTGTAAGGCACACCACCAGTACAAATCTGGCTTATAATTACTTGTCCAAAAATCCAAGAGTGCTCAGAGAGAGCAGATAACTGCTCAAGTAAAAGCACATTATCTCACCATCAGAAGAAATCCTGGGGCATTTAACCTTGGTTCAAAAGCCTCGGACATGGTAAACAGTAAACACTTCCAGTGGTGCCCAAGCCTATTTCCACATTAGAACTGCAACTCTGCTTGTGCTCTCCAGGGCTGGTCTCATCTCCCAGAACAATGTTTACATCTTATCACACGAGCTCTTCATTGGAGCTTCATTATGCCAGTTATCACCAATTATGCAATAATCATGTATCCCCTGGGTAAATAGTGCGAATTTCTAGACTACGTGAGCCTCCTTCTGTAACATGACTATGAGGGACCAGTCTCTGAAACACCTCCTTAGTATTACACAGTAAGAAGAGGGAGAACAGCAGCATGGTCCTGCCTTTTCCTATGTAAATACGATCTGACGTGGGACATGGGCACATGCAAGAGCCTGCCCTCCACAATACCTCCCTTCTGACCCCCGGGGGGGGGGCGGAGGATGTGTTCGTGGCTAACGGCAGGACAGGCGCACTTTCGGCACCGCCGGAGGTCCTCGGCCCTGAAATTAGATAAGAGCACTTTGTTCCCCCTTGGTTCGATAAGACAGCTTGTGAGATGAAAGCAGCAAAGCGCCTCCTCGGCTTGAGAGCCAAAAGGAGCTGGGTCACAGGCCTGAGAAGTCAGCACGTTGGCTCCTGGCAAGGGCTGCGGGAAGGTTCAGAGACCCCACCATCGGCCTTGGATAGCACCTTTGAGTCCGCTCACCACAGAACAGGGAGTGGGGTGTTTATTTGTGGGTTTTTTTAAAGACAATCATATCGTCCCGTCATCCGGGGTTTGGTATTGGCGGTGTTCATGTAACACAACACGCGATTCCCTCGCCTGGCAGCGGTGCCGGGCTCCCCGCAGTGTCCGGTCAGGGTTTGGGAGGCCGCTGCCACACACCCACGTGTCACACATGGGTCCAAGCCCAGCTGTGGGGCAGTCACTGACTCCGGCCGTCTGTCCCGCCAGTTCTGCGGCCACCCATCCAGTGGCAGCGCCTCGGCAAGGTCCTCCTGGGCTACTCGGCCCCTTGGCCGGCATGGCCTGGGGCGCCGCCGCCGTCGAAGACCTCGGGGCTGTCGGCCAGCAGCGAGGTGCGCACCTTCCGCCGCTCCTTGAAGCGGCCCGAGTGGGACACCCGGAGGCTCCGCCGGTTGCCGACTCCCGTTCCCGCGGCGTCACCGCTGCCGAAGGGAGTGGGCTGCTCCTCCAGGCCGTCGGGGCTGGGGGGGTCGGCGGGGGTCTCGCTGGCGGCGGGGTGCGGAGGGGCTACCGCCGCTTCCTTGTGCTTCTTCTTGCTGGTCAGCGATTTCCACCAGGGCCCCGCCGAGCTCTTCACGCCGGCCCGAGGAGCGGCGGTGGCTGCGGCGCTGTCCGCCATCTCGGGCTCCTGCGGGGAGGAAGAGGGCGAGGGCGGGTTGGCAGCTGGGCACGCAGCCTCCCTGCTCGGCGGTGCCGGGACCCCTCTTGCCCAGCACCCGGGGCGGGCAGCGCTGCCGGGGAGGTGTGCCCGGGAGCGGCCCGCGGGGAGGGACGGGTCCTGCGCCGGTGGCCGGGCGGGCACGGGGGGAGCGTTCTGCGCTCCGTCGAGCGGCTCGGAAGCGCCGCCAGGCTCCGTGCGCGGCTCGCACAGTCACAGGTAAATAAAGTCCCGGAGCCGAGCCGCAGGACCCGCTCCCTGCACTCGCCACCCCCCATCCCCAGAAGTAGACCCGAGGTCCGGTACCTTGGGGCTGCTGCCTCCCCGCGGGACGAGGCCGGGAGCCAGGCGCGTNCGGCTCCCGCTCACCTGCCCGGCTCCCGCGGGGCGGAGTAGGAAGGGCCGGCTCCGAGTCCGCGGGGCTGCAGGCAGGAGGGTCGGTGTCCCCTGCAGGCAGACCCGGCTGTGGAGAGACGGGGGGAGGAGGAAGAGAAGCAGGAGCTGGGAGCCTCAGCACAGGTGAAGCAGCGCCGTGAGATCCGGAGCTGCCGAGGGTGGATGGATGCGGAGCTGCCTGTAATAAAATATCACTGCTTTTTGTTTGTGCACGTGATGGATATGCGTGGGTGCGTGGTTTATAGCCTTGAAGAAAATAGAATTGTGGTTAGCTGACCTTCTTTAAAAAACGAGTCGAGCTCTAGGTCACACCGACTGTTGTATTCAAACTGACTTGGTATTGGGACTTTGGCTTTCTGTGTGCTGATGGATATATGGCCATACAAAGAACTTCACCTTTTTTTTTATTTACCCAGAAAGGAGAAAAAAAGAAGATTTGCTTGTGCCACACCATGTGTTAAAAGTGATGATTCGTTCTTTAGGGAACTATGCCATATAACATGCATTTGATTCCTAACACCCTTCCCATCAGCTACCCAGTCAGCCGCTCAAGGATGCCCCATGATAGTGTGGAAGAGTGTGTGAAAGCATCACTTTTCAGCCTCGTCTTCTTCTGCAGATCAACTTCTGCTACTTGCAGCTTTCCTGAACAGTCCATAAAGAAAAGAAAGGAAATTGGTGAATGCAGGCTGCTGAGGCAGAGGAGCCTGGGGCATGCACTTATGTTACTCTGTAGATTGCCCTCTTCAAAGGCAGAGGCTTTTGGACAGGGAAGCATACACACTTGAAAGTACTCCAGACTATCATAGTAATTAAAATCAACAACAAAAAAATTCTTCTATGGAATGAAACACTAACTTCCAGTGATAAAAGATGGGCTTTACATTCCCTTTTAACAAGTAAGCAACTAACATTTTCTAAGACACAAAGCACCAGGGCATCAGGCTCTCTTGGGCCAAGGGCAGCAGCAGATCACAGGGTCAAGTTTCTCCTGCTCTGCTACTCACTTGTATCTGTAGAGAAAGAGAACACCAGCATCTCTCCCCATCTTGTGTCCCAGGGAAGTGCCTGGGAAAAAGGGAAATAAAGCTAATTTTTATTTTTAAATGCTCTTTTCACAAAAAAGATTACTTGTTGTCTTTTACAGCTTTCACTCTGCAAATAGGCTGTCATACACCTGACCTCTTAGCTCAAAAAATGCCAAACTTACATCAAATCAGTGTGGTTTTTTTTTCAGTTAAACCTGTTTCAAAGAGTCCTGCAATGAGAGATTTTTCCTTTTTGACAGTGTACTGAAAGCAGAGTTTACTGAAAAGAGAGAGGCAGGTTGGAAAGCTTTGTAAGAGAGTGGGAGGATGCTGCCTGCATGAGTATGTGGTGGTGCAGGAGGACAGCAAAACCTGCTCTGCTTTTGAAAGTCACAACACGCTGTTCCACAGGATTGTCACTAGGGTTAGTGTTTATACAAAAACAACTCTGACAGTGAGAATGTATTCTCTCTCCCTTTCTTGCTGCAACCGTACTTGTTGTGTTCTTTCAGTGTACATATATTTACAGTGTTTATTTAAACAGAATAGTAAATAACATATTGTCTATTTCAATGCATGGAAGTTGGACAGCACATTCATTTAATAAGACTGCTGCAGTTAAATTCTGTTCTGTCTTTGCAGGAGGCTGAGATGAAAATCAGTGGGGTTTTGTTGTCCCAGCTGGGGTGTCTGTGCAGGATCCTAACAGATGCCCCAGTACACTGCAAAATAAAACACTAGGGCCCTTTTTTCACATTATAACATGCTCCTTTTGTGTACAGTTTGACCATATTGAAGTTTCTTCATAATTCTGCAGTCTCTCCAAAATTCAGAAATATCCTGGTATTGTCAAGATTTAGATTCTCAAAGACTGAAACTGGGCTCTGGAAAGCTTGGATTGCCAAAGCACACCCTCACCTTATTGTGTTGAGGGGATCAATCTCTGCTAGCAGAACAAGAGAGGCACCGTCCACTGCAGACATCAGCCTTCCCAACACCATGGAACTCTTTGGTTTCCAAATCTCTGATATTAAATGCAGTTACAATTACACCAATGGGACCCCCAGAAATATAAAATGCTCTAGTGAATAGTGCTGTCAGATTTCTCATTTACCCTGAAACCCCAGACCATCCAGCAAATATACTGGATATTTGAAATGTGGGTTTCTCAAATGCTAACCTTAAGGCCAAGGACATGTTCAGGCCAACTGAAAAGAGCATATGGCACTGGCAGCTATAGAGAGCAGAGCTCTGCTAAGGTCCATATTCCCAGCAATATTCAACATATTTGGTTCTTCAAGTTTCAATTGAACTTTTAACCCTGCCTGAAATACAACTGAGTAATTGGCTCATAGGAAAAAAAATGCAACACTGATACCTGCTGGCATGAGCTGGCCCTTTAGCATTCAGCAATGAAACCATTCTTGTAACTCCTAAGTCTCAGAGCCTAAATGTCATGGACCTCTGTGTACAGGAAAAGACCACACAAACAACTGTCCCCCATTTGTGTCAAGCTGCCAATTCAAAAGAAGCCAGCAGTAACTTAATTCGTCATAGATTTACATTTCCAAGTGCTAGCTGCATCTCAAATCTTAGCTTTTACCATTATAACCACAAGAAGGACTCCAACCATTTTATAATGGGCAGGAACATCTTCCCTGTTGAAACCAGTCTGCTGGTCAAGACTGTGGAACTACAGAATTCATTACCAGTCTATGTCTGCACTGCTAAAAAAAAAACCCAACAAAATTAGAACCAGGGCATGGGTTTGAACCCTGCAGCTGGTGTGTGTAGCCTGTAAGTGGTGACTCCCTGGCATAATTTTGAATTTGGGCCTCTCTCAGTCTTTGTGCACTGGTCAGGCATGGTTTCAAGGCAGTAAGAGCAAAGGATTATTCCCCTTAGGCAGAATGGATGAAACTACACAAGTTTGTACCCCTCCATAGCTTTAGTGCAACAGGCTCTGTACCCTCCAAACACTCAGTTCACAACCACTCCTCGCAGAACAGTCTGGGACATGCATTGAATCCCAGCCTCTGTGTATGAGAGCAGCAGTTTGATGGGCTGAAACAGCCCTTGCACAATTCTTGAGTCAGTGCTTCTAGAAAAAAAATGTCTCTCAAAAGCCACAGGTGACACCGTGGGCCCCTGAGAGGACCTCATTTAAGTACAATGTGATATGGATTGGGCATGAGTGCCCCAACTCCATTTTATTGACTGACACAGATGTAGCCTTAAGTTTTCTGATCTTACCTCCAACACTAAGGCAGACAATAGCCTTATATGGACCCTAACATAGCTTTATGAAGGGAACTAGTCTTGTAGTGGAATGCAAGGTGTTAGCTTAGTGCTGGTGCTCATCCTCATTCAATGGGAAGTTCAGCTGCGTGAATAAATCTGTCTCAGAACTCAACAGATTCTGAAACTTTACCTAAAACACTCATAACTATAAGGAAGGTCCAAAACTTCATCAAAACCGACCATAAACACAGCTCCTCAAATTTTCAGTTCCCAGCTGGCCTCTGACACCAGCCCTATTCTTACATTTGTATGTCCAGCAGCAAACTCAGTCTGATTATTTTAATCCCAAACTCTTAAAATTTGTCCTCTCTTTCACCCTTACAGTATCTGAAGATAAAACTAAGGTCCTATTCCTTCAGCAGATCAGAAAAATACGGATATATGTGGTGACTATTGACACCAGTACCCCTGGTAGCTCTGCAGGCATTGAAAAAAAGTCTGTTCATCCAATATCCCTATTCTTAACCAGAGAATCCACAGATTGAATGGAAAAACAGGGCTGATCATTAGGGATACCAACATCCTGCAGTTTTCACTACTTTGGGAATCACTCAGTCCTTCAGGCTTTGTATTTCCAAGGTCTGTCCCTAATTCCTACTTTAATTGTAACTATGACACTCATGTCTGTAACAACAAAAACCCCACCATGAATAACAGCCCCTTATTGACATCATCTCTATTCCTAATACTGAGGGCTGTGCAGCTGGCAGTGACATTACTGGCTCCTCAATATTTGTATTCCTAACCTAACCCTAACTATTACCAATGGATGTCATGGGTACCTAGGGAGCCCAGTCTCCTGAAGTTCTTGGGCAGCAGCATGTGGTAATTAATATGGATTTTTTTATGCATGCTGATCATCATATGTGCCCTACAGTAGAACAGAAATTAAGGTATCTTCAAATGGCTGGCAGCAATTTATGCTCTCCAGGATTTGCAGTTCTAAATCCTACATCTAACCCTACTCCTCATCCTAACATTCCATTTATGGAATTTCTTTTGGTAACAAATGGCTCACACTTTCAAGAAAAGAGAGAGTATTTTGACCGGCACCTTGTCAGGCCCTGCAGTGGAAGCGGCTTCCAGTGGCAACCTTGGTTTGTGCCATCTCCAGATCTGCTGTAAACTGAACCCTGACAGTTTCTCTACTTAGAAGCAGCTGTTCATTTCTACTTGCTCCATTTGACACAAGCTTTCTTCCTAACTGCAGTCCTGAAAACATCCTGCAATAATCCATGTCCTTCAGGCTTTGAACGCCCACTCCTGGCACTACCTGTAGCACCAGCACAATTATATTCAGAACACCATGCCTTTGGAAAAAGATAATGTAAAGTATGGCCCTCACGTAAGATGCACTGATGTCCTGCATCTGCAAGCCCTAGAGCATTCAGCAGTAATCTTAGTTCCCCTAAGGTGCAGATCTCTGAATCTTAACCATTATCTTTAATCAAGGAATTAATCTCTACAGCTAAAGTACACAAAGCGTATTGATGCTCTCACCCTTATCTCTGTTAGCCCTACAGTCTCTTCATTCCCTTTAGATAGCTGTAGGGACAGCAATGTAATTCTGCTTTGAAGATCCAGTTAGATGGCATTCTTCTTGCCTAAATGTTTGTGAATTACCTCCCTACTCAAAAGTTTTTGTGCTTTCAGTCCCTGATTATGGGTAGGGGGTCTATTTGCACTGGAATTTTCTTCCTCTCTTTCTGCAGAACTTCTCTCTGTACTTGCCAATAAAGAGATAAGAAGATGGCCAGACAGGTTCCTGCAGGGAGCTTGCAGAGGAGTTGGACTAGATAGCCTTTAAAGGTCCTTTCCAACCCCAACTATTCTATGATTCTATGATTCAGCCCAGCTATTTATTACTCCAGGTATTCCCAGCACCTCTCCAAGGTCTCTCTAAGACCAGAATTTAGCTCAACACCACACCTACAATCCCCTCTCCCTCCCGCGTACTGCATCTGCCAGTAATGCACAGCTCAGGTCTGTCAAAAACCTTGTTTCAGAAGAGACCCCAAACATGACACGTTCCTTCCCAGGGTCTGAGGCCAAGTGCCCCTGCAGCACTGGCTCTGTCAGTAAGACTCAAATGCTGTGTGAGCTTTGAGAATGTTAAGTATGGGGGAAAGTGAAGTCTTACCTCTTCCTGAGAAATAAAATTAATGTGGTTCCAACTCACCCAGCTTTGTGCTCTGTTAGACTTGTTTCATAGCTTAAACTGACCTCAGCAAAGCAGAGAGGGGAGAACAAAGCTCTGTCTTCTTTGTACTTTGTAACTTCATGGTAAAAAAAGTTTTTCTTACTATGCACTTTGTTTCTCTTTCCCCCCTCCCCCTCACAAACTCTTATCCTTCCTCAGTAACTTCTACATCCTTTGTCCAATTCCAGCAGTATTTGACAGCAGGAGAGAGATAATTAAGCTTCACAGCAACTGGTCTCTGGGTGGAGGAGCCCCAAACCAGTGTCTTATTTGAGGAAACCTTTTGACAGTTTCCTGTACAGTGCCCTTGCAGGACATGTGTGCTCAGGAGTCAGACACAGAGCATGCTGCCTTGTCTCCAGCGTGGCGGTGTCAAAAAACAGTTCCTGTGCTCAATTCCCTGGCTGGTTCCAAATATTTAAACCTGACAGCAATGAGTCTCACAAAGATGAGTATAAAGAAGATATTTCAGCTGTTCCAAGGTGCTTTGGAAAGCTACCACCTTACAAACCATTAACAGAACTTGATGTAATGTTTCACTGATCGTGGCTAAGACACTTGTGCTTTATGCAAGGCAAGTTGTCCTGCCCCAGTCACCGTGAGGGGGTACAGAGTGGCACCCAGAACATGGGGATAGCTGAATGGCAGACAGGAATCGGGAGTGGGTGGCTGCAGCAGGGGCCTTGTTGCTTCACCAAAGGCCTTCTCCAGTAGCTGGAGGGGAACAAGGTTTCTACTGAGCACCTGGCTGCAGGCAGGATCCACTGCAGTCAGACACTGGTATCTCAGCTGCTCTCAGAGATGCAGAACTGTGCTCTACTCGAGATGAAATGACCTAGCAGGGAAGTTGTATGGGCTCACACACAGCCTCCTGGAGCATCTTTCAAAGGACTCTTACACTCTCTGCTAGTGCCTCATGTGAGATAAGTCATCATGCTCTTGCTGAATGCTTTGAAGCAAACGGAAGGATTTGGTTTAATCCAGTTGGACCCATTTTTTTCCTGTGTACTGGAGTATAGGTTTCCATTACAGGTAAATATGATTCTTCTACTGTCTCAGCAGTCAGTTTTGCAGAGGAAAGTCTGCTGCCTTTTTACTTCCTCAGATGGTGAATTTGAAATGGTCTGACCTCAGCCGTGCAGCTCAACCCCAGGTGCTGCAGTGATGGCCACGGCAAATGTGACACGAGATGAAGCAGGAGCAGCACAAGGTGGCACTAATGAGGTGTGGAGGCGACAGGGTCCTTCTGCCTCCGTGCTCAATATGCCCCGAGGATGCTGGATGTCGGCTGATCAGTTAGCCAAGTGAAACATGAACAATTTAGTAGATATTTGTGTTTGAAGATGCAGAATCATACTCATCCTACTGTCCAACACATTAGAAACTTCTGCTCTCCAGATACTTAGCATGGGTGCTTCCAGGCACACTGCCTCGTACTGTCATCAATTCCTTAAGATGGGACATCTGTTGCAGACTCCAGACGGTAAGACAAGCTAAAGCTACTCGTGTGCTGCCTTAAAAAAACCCCTCATAACTGAACTGACCAGAAAAAATAAAGAAAATCATTGTGAGTCAAATGTCTGTGTTCAAGGGTGTGGAAAAATCCTCTAATGGCTTTGCTTCTCAGATATTGATGATTGATGCTGGTGTCCATTGCTTGCTGGAAGTTTTGCATAGAGGTGGTGCAGGGTGGTCTCTGAAAACAAATGTGTGCATGGGCTTGGCTTTGGTAGTATGGGCAACCTAGAGCCAATCTATCTGAAACTACGACATGCAGTGAAACTGTTCCAAATTTTTGAGCAGGAAAGTTTCCAGCAATGTCAGAATGGTAATTAGCGATTGATTTTTGTTTGGCAGCTTGCCGTGCAGTCAGTGACAGACACCAAAACTCTTTTAACACATTTAATGGGATTTTTCCTTCCATTTACACTATCATAAATTACAAAGCATATTTCACTTCACAAAATAAAACCATTTCCAGATCATTTTTATGACAGTATTAAGTAGTACATAACCTACAACAAATAGTCCTGTACAAGGCAGGAGGATCTATGGAAGTATTGGGAACTCAGACTATTTAGCATTTGCTCCGAAATCTGGGTTAATCTATCTAGCCCTTAGTTATTTCTCTAGAAGACGACAAATTTACAGTCATACCCTCTACCTCTCTTCATTATCATAGTTACACATATTTTTCAATTTGAATAGAAACATGTGCTCCCTGAAATAATTCAGGAAACTGCATCACTGAGTTACCACGCATATGATACAAATGATCAAGATGAGGGAGTATTAGAATCTTTTTTGTACTGAAAATTGCATTTGGTAGTAAAGTATGTTGATTTTCTATGCTTGCAGAAACACATCATGCTGAGAAACTGTTTTAACATTAGGAATAAGTTGCAGTTAGACTATGAACTCTGTAGGTCAATGTTTGTGAGGGGAGAAAAATATTAAAATTTGGTAATAATTAAATTTACCAGCTTCCACGTCCTACACTTTCTTTCTTTCTTTCTTTCTTTTTTTTTTTTTTAACAAAAAAACAGGAAACACATTCAAGATAAATACCTACAATTTTAGCAGATTTACTGTACATTTATAAATAGAGAAACATGACAAAACATAACTCAATTTTTACAGAAAACCAAATCCTTCATCATTCACCCAAAAAAGTGCTGACTTTCAACAAGGCCAGAAAATATCCAGTGTCCCAGCATCACGTAACTCATATATTACTGTAATCCAAGAAAAATCTGGCATGTGAAACTGATATTACCACCAGGACTTTTGAAAAATTCTCAAGACTGTATTTGACATGGGAGAAAAAAAAAAAAAGAGAAAATACTATATTTTTTGGGAAATAGTAAATGGCTAAAAGTGTACAATCTTGGGATGCTAGTGCCTAAATGCAAAGAAACTAAAGGAAAGCTGTAATATGCAGAAGAAAGGTATTCTCCTTTAAAACACTTGCAATGGAAGAGGTATGTCAGGATAATACTGCATTAGTGGCAATTGTTTTCAATATATCATAGCAAAAATGCAGGAAAGAATTACGTGAAAATAATCAATGCACCGCATTGATTTATAGCTTGCTAAAATAAAATGCCATTCTTTCAGCTAGGTAAAGTAAAAATATCTTTATAATATAGGTTCTGTTTCACAATTGACATATATAATTATGTCTCATGAAGAAGGAAATGTATAGGGTGTATACAAGTAACACTGATTAAGTACCTTTTTGCTTCTCTAGCCATATTAAAATATGTTTTGTGTTTCTTAATAAGTTAACAATAAAATTGTTTGAAACTTCTCAAAACAAATATACATCTGAGGCAAGGCAAAAGATACAAGGTAAGAGGATTTTTTCTGACCTTCTTTTTCCCTTCTACAAAGAGGCATATGTCTATGAGACATAGGCTTTCCCTAAACATTTTGGCATCCATCTGCAACTTTGCAGAAATTGAAGTGCAGTCAAGGAACTCTTCCTTTCTGTTTAAAAAAATTTAAAGAAATGCTGTTTTTCCTTCAGACTAATTATCTTAAAACAAATGGCTTTGAAGATATGCCTCTCTGACTAGAAGAGAACATCTTCATTTTCTATTAAAATCTGCACAATTAACTTCTGGTACCGCATGTCATTCAGTGTAGCAAGGGTACTGTCCTCTGGAGGTCTCATTAAAGTAGGTCCAAACACTATTCCCAGGTTTTCAGCATTCATAAAATTCTCCTTTTCATGCAAGGTAACCCTAAAATAGAAAAAAAAAAGAAAGTAATTAGTTGCTTACTTCCCAGAAAAAAAGAGTATCTGCATCTTTGTCTGTAGTCTTGCTTCACATCAAGCACTGGTATGTAATGACATTTTTCAGCAACAATTTTTACTTTATCTCAATGTAATAAATGTTTCCACAAGTACAGTGCAGCTATGGTGGGGCTGTGATTTTTAGTGCCTTTAAACACCTCTCATGTGCCTCTTCAGTGATTCTTCCATGTGACTGTCTTTTAGGGTGTAAGAATTAGTGGAAATTGCTTCTTTAAAAGTGTAATCATGATTTAAATGGTGATGTTTGGAACAGTCCTCTATGCTACTGCAGTTCTCTGGCAGGTTGTGCCTGGTGTGTATCATACTGGGGGTGTGGGTATGCCCCACAAAGGCAGACATGGATTTTCCTTAGACTACCGATGCTCCCAGCCATGCTTCCAGCCTGCAGGAACCCAGCCCCTCACACGGATGTTCTGCCTGGCTGGCTGCCTCAGGCCAACCAGCAGCTGAGTGATTCCAACTACTTGTGACACTTTAGGTGTAGGCTGAATCCTGCACCTGCCTGGAGACCTGGCTTGCTTAAATTGGGCTGCTATAAATGCCATCCATCCTTGACAGAGAACAGAGGCACTTCAGGGAGGAGCCCAGGCTGGTTTGTTTGCTGACATACATCATAAAATGTGCATCATACCACAGCAGATGGACTGCTTGTGGCTGGAGCAAACAAAGACCACCAAGGACTGGCCAAGCTGCAGAGAAGCCAGCCCTGACTGGAAAATCAGTCAGGCCTTTTGCTTCTCAGGCTGCCAGGACACCTTCTCCTTGCCTTGGCAGCTCCAATAGGGGCTCTGGCAGCCTAATTAGAAGAGGGGCTGGCTCAGACCTCCAAGTCCCGGGGCTCCGTTTCTGGGCAGGCGATATCTTGCCTGTTATGAAGGTTAGACAGACAGCGGAGCACTGCAGCTGATATATATATTAAAACTTTATTCCTCATAGAGGAAAAAACGTAATATAACAACCTACATCAAGCTAACAAATGGCCCAGGCTCATCTCTTGCCTGGGTTCTTATGCCCTCGGCTGGGAGGGTGGGGCGAGGAGACAAGGCAATGAGGGAACGATGGAACAGTGACATTCGGCCCATAGGGAATAAACAGGGGAGGGACAAAGGCACCGGTGCCAATCCTGAATCTCCGATACCTGAGACTCCCCGGATCTGATGCATAGTCAGTTAACCTCAAGAATGGGCATCAGGCACCCAGGGAAAAATCCAGAAACTGGGAACAGCAGCAGCACCCCGTGGGGGGTAGTGCTTGTTCAGTCTGTGGCTTCTTGGATACTGAAATCAGCCCATTGGGATTTTTCCATAATGGGCTGCCCCACTGCAACACAGGCCTGCTGGAAAACGCAAGGTGAGCTCAAGGTTTCCCTCCAGGTAACTATGCTGGATCACATCAGTGTTGTCCCATGTGAGTGGCATACTGAGTTCAGTTCCAAGAGGGCTCTTGCACTGCAGTGCAGGACAGCCACAGTCCCTTGATCCGCCATGGTCCTTGATCAGCCGTGGACCAGATATTTGCTGTGATAAGTACAGCCTGGATGACATTTCACATCTCCGTCACATGACTCCTCTGCCAGGGTGAAGCACATCTGGTTTTGGAGACAGCTTTCCTGGCAGCAGCTGAGACCTTCCCCAGCCATGGCAGCTCCCAGCTGGTCACTGTGAGTGGATTCACTCATGCCACCAGGGGAGCACCAAGTGGCTGAAACCACTGCCACCTTGGTCTTCCCTTGTTTGCAAGGCACTCCTATGACTCGGTGTTGCTTCCACTGACGTCTCTCTGCAAAGAATAGCTCTGTCACAGAAAAATGCTGTTCCTCTTTGCTTTCAGGACAGACGTCCATTTATGCCCCTACTTACAGATACATCCTCATTTTCTAGCTGAGATACATTTGCTGTGCTTTGCAAGGAGCAAAGACAAACCAAGGCTGCAGAGCTGGAGCCACCTCTCTGCAAGTGTATGTCTGACACTCTGCTTCCCCTCTGTGGATGTATGCAGCACAGATGTTCAACAGCTGTGCAAAGCTATACAGATCTTACTAGCACCTCTGTTCAGTAGTGTGGGGCTGGCTGCACAGCTGGGGTGAACACAGAGAATATTCAGAGCCTGACTGCAATGGCAGTGTAGATGGAGTTGAATGTATTTCACCACAGGGGGGACTGCACATGCTATTGCATTGCCTTCAGTTTTGAACAAAAAGTTATCAGAAAGGTAATTAATTGACTGACAAATTCATTTTTCGTTGCTGACGCTGTCCCCCGCTAGATTTTCCTGTGCTTTTAACAACAGTTTCTTTTTGGTTGAGAAACAGCAGTGGGGTAGAGGCTGTGACCCTGCAGTCTTGACATAGACTCCCTTATACTGGTCCAGGTTTTACCCATGCAGGAAGAGTCCTAGGGGGTTGAAGTTGGAACTCTGTGTTTAACCTACAGACCAGCATAGTCTGAACCTTAATGATTCTTTCCTCTTTCACATGCAGATCTCTCCAAGAGATTCTCCATAGGAACTGACATGCATTTGATTTCCATGCAGGCACCAAAAGCTACGATTTGGGAATGGAGAGGAAGCTCACTGCATGATTTGCAAATATTTGAAAGAGAAAGCTTAATCAGCACCTTGGACTATTTTTGCCTCATCAGTAGTTCAGCTCAACAGCTGAACCAAAGCCTGGACTGCACTTCACGAGAAGAAGGAAGGCAAGTCCAAACATGTATATTAAATATTTGCTGCCAGGACAGGAAAGTACTGATTCTGTGTGCAGGTCACTTGTCTACAGCCTCCACAGGCCTCCTTAAAAGCCAGTGTGAGTCATCATCAGTTGTCCATGCATATGTACTGACTAGGGTGGGTATTTGCACATCTTATTTCTGCAGTCCAAAGAAGCTCCTGCATGCCCAGGTAATGTCTCATCAAGGGGAAAAATTACTCAGTTGTAATGACCTGAGCTGATTCAGAATGAGGAAAAGTCTCTGCATAATGAGAACCTGATAGAGCATGAAATGCACTTCACACAAGTTCTCTGACCACCTTTATATGAACTGAGATCTTTTTCTTTTTAGATTGGCATTAATAGTGCAGAGTAGCACAGATGAAACCCAGAAAGTACTCCACATTCACAACTGTGCTGCAAGGAGTGGGACAACTAAGAAGAGATCAAGGATTTTCTGAATAAAACATCAGTAGCTTTATTCCTCCCTTATCCTCTTTTCTGTTGTTTCCAAGTAGCAAAGTTTAGCCAGAGATGAGGAAAATCTTGGGCAATATATCTGAAAATGAAGGCCTGCTTTGAGATGAATGCACCAGTCTGTACTCAGCTTCCATTTTTAAATACTTACAAAGAAGACCTCTTGAGGCATGTAAATACCCAAAGCAGCAAAGTAGAGTTAGCAAACCTATCCCCTCAGAGCTTAGGTTTGCAAACCAAAACGGTTTTGAAAAACAATTTTGCTTGAAATGAGTGGAAGCTGGGCATCCTTTCTGAAGCAGTCCTTAATTTTCCTAGTTACCTAGCTGAAAACTTGGAAAACTTGGCAGTACACTCCTAAGTAACTTAAAAAAATTAAATGTAGGCAGTTTTGAAAATTTTGTAGGCCTTATGAAGCTTTGTGAAGCCCCTCACATATGTCTTATGCATGCATAAAGGAGCTTTGGATAGCAAATGAGGCAGAGCATGTTTAAAACCAAGAGAGATATAACTGGGACCTATATTGCTTTTACTAGTCATATAAAAATAGGCCCTGCTTGATTCTTGGTTTACTGTGGTGTGAGCAAACAACTCACATGAGACAGCTCTTTCCTTTTAGGGTTAATGTTCAGGAAGACAAAACAGGAGGTAAGGGAAGGCAGAAGCAAAGCATGGTCAGGTGCCTCACAGCAGCACATTTAGCACATCTCTGAAGTACCCACCAGTCGGTATTTTTCAGATATTATCTGCCTCAGAGAAGCGTGACAAATGTCAATTAACTCTTGAAAGGTTTGCAATAACATGCCAGCAGAAGGATCTATGCTACATGAGCACGCAGCTTATATGCACTGCCACAAACAGCTTGTCTGCTTATCTGTGACATTATTGGTTTAGTGGCAGGGCCCTAATGGAACCTTTATTAGTACTTTCTGTAATATTTCTCTTTCAAAGAAGAAAATTGTTAAGCTCTTCAAGAATTACCCTGCATGTCAATTAACTCACTTTTTGAGATGAATCATTAGGTATCTAAGTGTCTCGTAGTGAGCAGCAGGGAGTAACATCAACACTTCATGTATTGCTTCTAGTCGTTCATCAGGATTGGAGATTTCTGCAAAAACACCAAACAGGATTAATGTTAATAGGGCTTTCCATGTGTACACAGCAATAAATCAGGCAGATAACTTATTATTAGGGAACAATTTACAAGCCATTGACTGTGCTTGGAGGGATAAATATTGCACTTGTAAACGTGACGCTTATCAGCGACTTCTGCATCCGCAAAAAAAATAATCTTTGAAAAGAGATCAGTAACAAAGACCACCCAGGAGTTCTCTCCATGGTCTGTAGCTCTATCTACAGGTCTGTATAGGTACAGTACCCAAGCTTTGTTAAGTGCTTCATAATATTACTCTGCCCAGAACTGTCCCTTTAAAATATTACAAAAGTTACTTCCCCTTCAGAACTGGGTGGGAGTGTGGATACATGACTTTAAAGGACTATGCTTGAATATATACGTTTAGCTAGAGATTGAAATGACATGGAGTTACTTCAGGATTTCTCAATGTATTTAAATATGTAGGTATCAGTGATACCTACATATACTGAGCACCAGTGCTCATGTAAAATTGTTTGGCAATCTCTCTAAAAATCTGAGCAGGATTTACAGTATTTTTTTCATCTTGACATACAAAAGACACTGAAACCACATTTTCTGATACTAGTTGGTTATTTTGATACCATACATTTATTTTTTTAACCTGCATGATATCCCATCTGATGAACAATCAGGCAAAAGTTTCATGTGAATGAAGGACATGGCAGAGAAGGAATGAAGACAGCAGCCATGTTTTTCCCAGTTTTTCTTCTGTGCTTTCCTTTCAGGTGGACAGCTTTACGGAGGGGAAATGTAAATAAAGATTGGTACAAATGCCTCTGCAATACTCACTTGCTGCCTCTATGAACTTGGAATAGGTGTCATAGGTAATCACGGGAATTGGTAAGTCTCTGAAGTATAGCTTCAGTGCTCCAGCAATGATGTTTATGTCTGGATAAATACTGGCAGAAATATCAGCCTTGTCACCATCTAGAAAAGGAGGAAGAAATCTGTTTAAAACCACCCTAATTTTGACTCAAGCAAGGCTAGACTTCTAAGTCAGATTTATTGTGTGCAACCTGACAAGAAAAAACAACCTGAAAGCGTTTGGAAGGCTTAAATGAGAATATATTGCTACCAACTTTACAGTATATCATTGTGGAATGGTAATTCCTTGATGTTTTAGTAAGCAATTTATTTGCTTACATCTTTTGGAGGGACTGGTCATTACAGCATCCATATCTGCAGTGTACCATCTCAAACATACTGTTTTAATGTTGGATGAAAAACCATGTTCATAATATATTTATTGCATTTAGCCCATTTATTCACTGAAATGAAGATATTAACAACTTGTTCTGATGTCATATTTTCCATCTGCAGATTGGTGCATAGGAGTATGAAACATTTTTTTCACCTCCACTTGGGGAAACAGAGGCATAGAGAAATAACAAATATTCAATGACCCTCAGGAGACCAGTAGGAGAAATCAAGAAACATCCGAATCTTGTACACATCTTGTACCAACATATCCACAGTGATTAGATGGAAAGAAAGCTGCCTTTTTTTCTGGTGTCTTCTAATGTCTTAATTTGACTTATTTATAGCAAAGATCTGAATTTAAATAGGCATGCTAAGGCATTTAGCTATACAATTTATTCTGAAATATGCATCACAATTTTTAAAATTAATATGGATACTTGTAATGGATGAAATGCTAAACAGATGAATTATGCATTTAAAAAGGCATACATTTTGTTTGCCACATTATGACAGAGTTAGTCAGAACTCTATTACAGAGCACTTTTAAACACATGAGCTTCAAGTTTACAGGTATTTCTGGGAAGTCCTGGCTTGCAATGAGTGAAATTACAAGAACTAGAAGTGAGGCAGGATCACTGTTATTTTTCAAATTCAAATGACTACATCTGTTCTGTACTACCTATTGTCTTCACACCCACATTTTTCTCCAGATCAAGAAATTCTGCTGTCCTCCCTTCCTGGCACCTGTCTGTCGTGGTGGTCTTCCAGTAGAAAGATGGGTGGGACAGTGGCCAAGTAGGGGGTGTGGCTGCCTGGATTACACCCCCAGCTTTACCTCAGGCTTCTTGCAGATCAGTGATAATCCACAGTCCCTACTTCCCACCATTCAGCTAAGGATACTACACTTCCCTCAAGGCAGGTGGTGCAGGTGAGGACCATATCACGAGTGGGGCAATGCAAGGCTCTGCCTGCTTGAACTGCAGACAGGGCTTTTCTGTGTCTGCCAGGAGGTGCAGGCAGAAGCTTGGGCTGTTACCAGCAAGGTGCTGACATGTTGTAAAGCCATCGCCTTGCTTGTCTCACACTAGCAGTGCTTGTGGACATGCCCTGATATAGACAGATGAGTCTGGGTGCTTGATACACGGCATCCAGGATGGAGATAAAGGCTTTCACAGCACAGTAAAAGAGTTTATATTGATTGCAGACATTTTATACAAACCTATGGCATTAATCTTGGAGGGATACGTCCTGTCCAACGTATGCACATAATTCTCATTAAGACTAATAGCACTACATGTTCTCATCAAGAGGAGATTATATGCTTAAGTGTTTAAAACAAACAGCCTTTCTTGATGCAGCTGAGCAGTCTGAATACATCCATCAGCATTTAATTTAATACAGCATCAATAAGCCCTAGGAGGATGTTTACACTGCCCCAATCTTTTGTTTAATCCACACATTCCAGGCACGGTAGCATTAGTCTTATAAAGCTTTGTGTAGAGAGCTCTATTTAATTGATGGACACTGAGCACTCAAAATGCTCCACTGAAAACAGATACCTCCAAGGAGCCAGCAGCTGCCTCAGAACAGATATAGCAAATCACAAGCTTACATCTATTATCCAGGTCACCAGTACACTAAATGGAAGTGTTATTTATTCAGTACTTTTACAAAGCAGCCCAGCAAGCTTCCTTAAAGGGGCACTTCAGCTCGAGGTACTTCCAACTACAAAGTACTTCAAGCATATCTCTTATTTACATATTTGCCTGCTGTAGGAAAAATTATGAATTCCTGAGTCAAAGATTTTACTCTTCTCTTCAGAGACAAACACATATCCATTGGAAATGCACTGAAGTTTATCTTAAAGTGAGCCCAACAATGTATCTGTTGTAATATACCCTTGCACGTTCCTGCAGCAGGTATGTAGGGGTTGGTGTATGTATGCATGCATGAATTACATGTGGTTTACATGGCACTTTCTGCATTGCCACAAGAGTTTTTTTCACTCTTCAATACAGGAACTTTTTCCTGCAGACTGCAGTTGCTATTTTCAGTATCATTGCAACGTCCATATGTTAATATAGCTTTTTTTAAAAATATTTTGGATTAAAAAGATGTAGTCAGTTTCAGCTTTACAAACCCAATTTTTCCCAAACCCCATAATTTCTCTTTCTTTGTCAGTTTGACTCTAAATGTATTTTGTTGCATTATGTTGAAATTTAAATATCTCAAGACAAATAAAGTTTTCATTCTTTTCCTTAAAGGCTTCAGCTGACTTTGGATGCCATAGAAATTTATCAGCAGTTCATTACGGAATGAAATAGAATAAGTATTACATTCTTAATGCCTCACCCATGCCCTCTGAATACCGAATTATATTTTATTTAAGTTCCTTTCTCCTAAATGTTTTGGTTTTATTGCACAACTTTCACCATGCCAACATGCTTCTTTTTGTTTTTCCTCGGATTTGGCCTTTTTCAGGTTTTCAGCTACACAGGCAAAAGAGCATGTAGGAATTAGGATGCCTCTAAGGACTCATGTAATATTTAACAGCATAATATTTTTAGCAAGTGTATTGTACCAGCCAGTCTTACGAGCAAGTGGGGGGACAGAAGGCAGTGGTGACAATGGCAGCTCTGTGGATAAAGCACACAATGGGTGCTCTCTGGATGCCACAACGCCACAGCTCAACAATGCTGACAGAGAGCAACTGTCATCCTACAGCACCAACATTCACCAGATTAAATAAATCCACATTATTCCCCTCCTTCTCATTACAAAAATCACTGAAATGGAACATTGTCAGTGCCCCAGAGAGCCTAATGCTAATTTACAGTAGGGGTATTTACACTGCTTTGGCTTTGGAAGATAGTTTAAATCAGATGAAGACCAACTTCACCCTTTTTTAAAACCAACTATCACAGCTTCACTGGCACAAGTAATATTATGTGGGATGCTGTTCTCTTCCCGACATGGAAACTTTTTTCTGTTCCTGCTGTAATTCTTTGGAAGCACCAAGTGACTGTCTCTTTGTAAAGGCACAATTAGTCAGAGGGAGGGCTGGCTTCTCTTTACTGCACCCCTTCAGCTGCACATGAGATCAGCAGGAGAGGTCCCCCACGGCCAAGGCAGCTCCCACGCCTCCTCCCTGTATCCTGCTGTCTTCTGGCCCTGTGGATGACGAAGAGCTTGGGAGCCAGAACACTTGATGGCATTACTGGAAGGACACATCCTGTGCACTCAAATGGGAGGACTCCTTGCCTGTCTATTTTCAAACCCTTTTATTAAATGCTGCATCTCTGGAGATGCAAAAGTGTCCTGGCATTTTAGCCAGGTGCCTGAGGACTGACTCAGAAAAGATGGGCAGGGAGGGACCTCTGGAATGCCAAAGTGCCGTGTTCTGCTACCACAGACACCTTCTCGTAAACTCTGCAACTTCCATTCATAAAACTAGCAAATGTTTTTTATCCCTGCTCTTATGACAAGGTTGTTTTAAAGCCTTGCTTTCAGGTGGTTAAAAAATGGCCTTCAAATTTGTTAAATGAAATTTATTCCTGGCCAGTGCACATCCTCCAGCAGTGTGCCAAGACTATCCATTAGATAAAAGTGTTCTCTTCTCTGGTTCTCTGTTCTCAGCATCTCCTTTAACTATCCTTCCCCCAGCAAATAAAAGTTAGTTTCCTGTAATTTTAGTTTTCCTGTAATTTAGGTTTTTTTTAAAAGAAGTTAATTTCCTGTAGTGAATGTGAAAATATGAAATCTGTAAAACCCTCATAAACTTCACTTTCTGGGCAGAAAATTAAATTTGAACAGAAAACTTGCAGGTGGTGTTGAAGACAAGACCTGCCACTTGGCACTCAGCTCCTTTCTCTCCCAGCTCTTTCACCTGGGATAGAGAACTGGGATATTCCTCATTCCTGGTGTTCACTCCATGCTGCTCTGGCTTCTGGTACTGGGAAGAGTTCATAGGGCAACAGAAAAGCAGTGTGTTCCTACCTATGGGGCTGGGATGCAAAGGAGAGGGTGGCATCCCTGTCTCTGTAAGGATCTGACAGGGAAGCAAGCCCTGAGCTGTCAGGTTGGAAGTGTCCTGCCAATTCAAACTTCTGCCAGCTGACAACCACCTTCAAGCTGTGCAGCCCACATGTCAGAATAAAAAACCCTATTTTGTTTTTCTTTAAATCCTTTCCTGCAAAACTCTCAACTTCTCTCAACTTTTCCACCCAAGTTAAGAGAGAAAACATTTTCAAAATTGAAAAGTTTTGAAAGTTGTCAGCTTCTTGTCTTAGCAATACTCTAGTCCATAACAGGATTATATTCATGCTTTTATTTGTGCCTTTTTATTCATGGCAACACACTCTTCCTCTTTTTAGCCCTTTCCCCTCATGAAACTGTTAAAAAAAATGAAGACACAGATTTTTGCTGTGGTCTTCCCCACAGCCTTTGTATACAAACTCTGTTCCTGCTTTCTCTGCTTTCATGTTTATCCATGCTTTTTTACCTTTGGAAATCCAATACTGCTAGTCACCTTCCTCTTCCCGTTTCTAGGAGCTGCTGCCTTTGTAAATCACACTTTCTTCCTTGCTGTGGGTCTAATCCAAATGTGCCTTGCCATCAATTATGTGGGGAGTATACTTAATAAATAGGCAATAACCTGAAGTGGCTCCAGTGGTTCAAAGCATCTGCAAAGGAACTACAGCTGCAGCAGCATTGAAGTCATGCTCAGACATAAATTTAAATCTGCTTTCTTCCAACTCCTCCCTCTACAACTGGTGCCTCTCCTTCTGGGTTTCATCCAGGTTGTTACACTTAGAGGAGAATTAAGACACAGAACAAAAGGGTCTGCCAGGCCAGATCTACCTGCAGGGAGCAGAATGGGACCTGGGAGGACTGTGAGCCTCCCAGCAGCATTGCTCCACGTGGCACATCTGCAACACTACTTTGCCATGATAGTGATCATATCACTGTGCATCCCTCTGGCCCAAAGAGTGGCTGACCTGTGTGTGTATATGCATATTTCACAACTGCAGCATCCACCATCTTTTAAAAGATGTAATATTTTTTTAAAGAGTATTTCAGCATGAAAACAGTAAATTTGGAATTTCCAAGCTGGACTTTCTTTATGGAGATGCCTGCATTTTACTGCCTCCAAACAAGAAGTGTTCAGGCACAGCAAGTGTAAGATGTGCCACCCACAGACCTTGGTGGCCAGTGCAGCCTGCCCTGGAGCCCCCACACCCCCTGAACATGGGCCCCCAGGGCCCTCAGTCCCTTCCTGAGTGATGGTTTGGGGCCATGCACCCTTCTGGTCACTACCCTGACCCCCAGGCTGACTCTCTGGCTTGATCTGGACCTGGCTCATACCCATGAACTTGTGATCACAGGGCTGTGTCTGACCCTATCCCCTAACACAGCAGAGGCAATACCTGAAAATATTAAGTAGGTAGGAAACCACTGTTTATGGGAAACGAGAAGAATATTCATGGAACATCTGAAATGTACTTGCAAATGTTTTCTACTGATGGAGGCCCTACCCCACACTCTCTTACACACACACTTTAAGTGAATCCTGTGTGCAAAGACCATGGGCACAACCAGAACCAGCACAATCAGCTCAGTCAGTTCAGAAGGGCTACAAGGATGGTAGCCAGTGTTTTAATTGTTAGTGTTTCAATATGCTGCACAACCAATCTCCTCAATGCCCCTCTCATCTGCAGCGCAGATGCAACCACGTGCACAGTGGTACAGAGCTTTCTGCAAGGCTACAGGCAGAAGGACTTCCCAGTCACAGTTCCTGGTGCTTAAACTCATAAATAGATTATTGTATTGTAGAGCACTGAGTCTTTTAAAGACAGGACTAACAACTTTGCTCTTGTACCATACAGGCTCCCACTTGAACTAGGAGCCTAGGCTGTGCTGCTATGTTGAGCAATCATCCAGTTCCCTACTTTCCTACAGTGTTTAATTATTTCTTCCAACTATGAAACATGATAACCTCTTATGAAAAGGACTACGGATCACTTTAAACTCAGAAAAGACAGGTTACTTTATGTAATTCTCCTTATACATCAGTTTCATTACCACGGAACATATATAAACCCCAAAAGAGCTGAAATGTCCTAGAACTGAAGGCTTAGATTAAAACTGTACAAGATTTAAAAATGGCGTACCTCGGTCAAAGGCCATTTTCACATCCTCAATGTGCTCAGTGAAGCCTGAAACTCTGTAGAGGCCCTCGGACTTTAAACCTGAAACAAAAAGTTCTTGTTAACTTAGCTTCAGTAACCAACAGATATTTAGCCTTAAGAACAATAAAGCAAGAACAGCAGACCTACTGAGCATAGCAAAATGTTATCCGTAATATGAAACTCTGAAGCAGTTAAGGAAAGATCAAGACAATGTTAAACTGCTTTTTTTTAAAGGACTAAAGCATTCTAGAACTTATACTTTCTGATTTTCTTAGGCACATGGTTGATTTGATCACGTTAGAGGGAAATACTGTAATTTGCTAATGGTCAGGCATGTGATGTTATTACAATTTATTCATTTTATGTAGGAGATTTTCTTGGATTTGGCTATAATTAATAAAGCTTTAGAGGTCTCCCTTATTTTTACCAGTTGCCTAATGGTAAATAGCAATGCAAGTAAAAGATTGCCTTTCTGTATTAGCACAATTCTTTCCTGTTTTGCTGTCACTTTTTATACAGCTGATGAATGCAATGGATAAAGTTCTCCTCCAGAAGAGATCTGGTCACTTGCACAGCTCTCCTCCCGTTGCTCCACACCAACATGAAATGCAGGGCAGCTCAGCAGATTATTTATTTCAATCCTAAAATCCCTTATTTTAACTCTGCTCTGTGCTAACCTACTTATAAGTTCCAATATTCTTTGTTTCCTTAAGAAGAAAATTAGAATCTTTCATAGTTTTGTGGCAATTAAGGAAAGAAATACAAAGATGTTGAAAAAATGGAGAGCAGGCAGCAGATTTTATCTCAATAAATAAATGTACAAGTAAATGATTAGATCTCAAATGCAATGTAGCTTTCTGCTATATCATCAGAGTAAAGCTCTTCTGTCTTAGTCCATACTACTCTTTCCATTTGTCCCTGCAATGATGATATAATCCTGGCAGAGCTTTACAGAGCAGTGCAGGGGATTTACTAGTAAGTCTTTGGTTCAATTCAGTAGATGATGTGTGGGTTTGAAATCCCTATGGCTAGTATCAGTGTGTTGCTATGCAGATTACTGGGATGAATTCAACATTACCAGATTCCTGTGCTGAAGCTGTGACTAACAGGAAAATTTGGCTTATCGGGCAGCACAACATGCACATTTGCTATCCAGAGGAAAAATAATGATTGTTACGGGGGGGGGATACATGATTATTGAAGGGGATATGTTTTTCCTTCAATCTTGCACACATCTGTTTACCAAAACCCTGTCACAAGCTTGAGTTTTGGTGGTGATGTGCTGCCTGTGCCACGGGATCCATCAGTCAGTAACCCAGCATCATGAGAAGCCCTGTGCAGTTTGTGTCCTACCACAAAACATCACAGCCTCTGACCTCACTTGTCTGAGTCACTTCCAGTCACTTGTGTTTTCCTGCCCACAATGTCCATAAAGGTTATTAATAATGGATTTGATTTAAACTGATTACTTCAAAATTGGATGTGTCCCTAGGTATGTCAAAATAAAGTAATGAAAAAAGACACACAAACCTGAAGTTAAAAGTTCACTTTAAAGTTCACCCCTTTCAGAAGTGCAACGTAATACATGTTTTGACATGTTTTCAGAAAGCATTTCAGGAAACTGCATTAAGAAATGCCACGATTTAATTTTACTAGCTAATGCAAAGCAATGTATCACCCACACTAAAAACCCCTTTTCTCAATCCTGCCCTCGGTGTGCATGAGCACAGCACCCTGCTCTGGTTTAGCACGTAACCCCAGTCACCCTCATTTCGCTGTGCCTGCTGCTCTCCCGAGCACACAAACCTCTGGCTTCGATCTCCCGAATGCAGGAATCCACCACCATGGGCCTCTGGGTGTTGTGTGCCTTCACAAGCGTGGTGAGATCGCAGCAGTAGACCCGCTTTATCCTCTTCAGGTCTGGCTGGCAGTCGTTGGGCACGTACTTGGAGCACTGCTTGTGTACGTTCAACCCACAGTCTGCAAGCACAGTTAGCCAGGTTAATTCATTCATTAACCAATACCAATGCTGATAGGTCTTGTCTAACAATTTATTTCCCTGGTCCACATCAAGCAAAGGGCACAATTTCCCCGTCAGTCAGGAAAGACAGAACAGTGTGGAGATGAGAAAGATGAGCGTGAAAATGTGTAAAAATCTCATGGTGGGAAAGGTAAACTCCAGCAGGGTTGTTAAAAAGCTGTAAAAACTCTGGATGTCCTCTGCACCCCTCTGAGCTGCAGGTGACTGCTGGTGGTGTCTGGACTGGTTCATTACTGCACACACAGCTCAAGGTGTTGCATTTAAACACGTGAGTCTTAACTTCTGGGTATTTTAGATTAGCCTTAAATGAAATTGGCACAGTAATGACTGTCTTCTGCTGGCTGTCTTGTGGCTTAGCACTGGTCACGGTCAAAGAACCTAAGATTCACCTGAGCACTCTAACTGGGACAGTGCTGCGAGCCAGCATGCCTCACTCCCCCTTCCACATTCCTGCAGTGCCACTTTTTGGCTCGTTCTGCCACATCAGCAGACTCCCCATCTCTTCACTGGTGACTAAAGTGTCCCCTGTGGTTTAGTCTGTAGGTCAGCTTAGGCATATAAAATGCTGTGAAAGGCATGATGTGAAAAAGTGATTTGTTTTACAAATAGTCCCTGGTGTCTTCCTCCAGAGCCAAATACTACTCTCAGTCGCACAGGTGGGTTTCTGTTAACCATCACTGCTTCACCTCCACAAATTGAATTTTTCCAATAGACTCAACTATTCAGCCAAATGAATTTATAAGCTTCAGTAAAGCAAACACCACCACCGTGAGTTGCATTATCTCACCTAGCTCTGATTCCTGTTTTAATGCCTTCCCAGTCATGCCCACCACTGATGGCACCCTTTGAGATAATTTAACATTAAGCTATTAAAAATGTAAATAGGACTGTTACTTGCAGTGTGTTTCAATATTATATTCTATAAAATATTAATCAAGCAAAATCATAATCACACCTAAACATTTAATGGAATTGGGTAGGTTTTCGTGTGTTTCTCCATACAGCTATTACTGCATAATATATTCTTTTTTGTGAAATCTAAACAAATGTGAGAAGCTGCAGTTAGGCTCCTGCCTGCATTGTGTTCAGCGCTGTTCTCCAAGCACGTGAAGTTAAATTTAAATGCATCTGTCTACTTAGAGTTAAATGTTGCTAATTTTATGAGGGAGAATATTACGTTTCATTCTAAATAAATACGCCTTTTCACAAATTTAATATGTATGTGAACAAATACAGTGCTATGCATTAGTGAGGTCAGGTTTCCCACACTTGTGTTTAAAATCAAATAGCTTGAAAAGCAAACTACTATTCCTCTTTTTTAATATCCTTCCCATATTCTTTGTGTTACCACTACACCACTACTATTCTTTGTGTTATTCACCTACAGAGAGACAAGATGCAGCAGTAGCTGAGACTTCCCTTATTGAAACTGTGCATTTGAGAAAGGTATTTTCAGCCTTCAAACTGTGTTCCAAAATAATTTTAGGTAACAACCACCTCCTCTATCTCTGAAAGGCAGATGTCAGGGTTGGCTGTGTTTGGTGTCAGTCTGAGATCAGGAATACCTGGAGGTCAGGGCAGGGAGAGGAAAGACAAACAGTTTTTGGAAGAGACTGCAGATCTGAAGAAAGAAGTTATGAAAATCCATTTGTAATGCACCAAATACTAATTCACTTGCTGAATCCAAAAGCAAGTGATGTGATGATTATTGCATTTTTCCAAGATAATTTTTTTCCCACAAAACAACAAACAAATTAAAGATAATTAAGGCACTATTAAAATGCCAATATAGGCAACAGAAAACAAATCCCTCTTGGAAAATGAAGGTCATATTTTTTTGTTTTTATCTTGAGGTGGGATACTTTGGGCTTGCAGCAATGTATGGTATTTTTATGGGAAACAGGTGGCAGTCTTTTTTTGCAGACAAGGGCACTTCCCAGCAATTGGTAGCAAAAAGAAGAGTTATGAAGCCTGGTTGCTGGCTGGCTTTGCCATTTCCAGTGCTTGCTTCTTAAGACATAAAAACATCAGGGATAACTTCATCATAAAGAACAAGTTCAGATGTATACAGCAGGCACAGGAACAGGCACAGGCAGGACCAAGGCACTACGAGAGGATGTCGCTCAGCGACTGAGGGCTGATGGCTTCATTTCCAAACCAGCTAATGAGGCAAATGAAAATACTCTAACTTCTGCAGGAGGATTTCCTGCTTTGATCTTTAAAGAAATCCCAGCCCTCCACTCCTGCAGGCAGTGCAGGCTGGGGTAGGACAGATGTCTGAGCATTCCAAGAGAAGGACAGAAAATGCTGAAGTGCTACCTGAACACCTCACTCCCTGAGCGATGAGACCCCACATGAAGTTGGCGCAGTATTCACACCAGTGCGGACCTCGAAACGTGTGGACCTGCAATACAAATGGGGGTGGGGGAAAGAAATGGGGTCACTGGGAGGCAGATGGTCTGACAGATGGAGCAACTGAAATGGATAAACAACAGAAGACTCAGTAGGAGTAAATCTTTAGCACATAGTGCCCACATCCTTCCAACGTCTAGATGAAATAAACCATGGGAACAGAAATTTGCTTTGATCTTGAAGTTTATCTTTCAATAGGCTTAACATAGCAGAGAGCCAGGCTGTGGATGACACTGAAAACAAATAATTTTTGCCTGCTGACATTCTAGCTATAGCAGAGAGGAGGAAATCAGCATAAAAAAAGTAGAACTAATAATTCAAAGAACTGCAGATGAAAACACCCTTCCCCCTTCCCCACTCTAGTGCAATTTAAACTCACATAGGGAAAAGATGTCAATAGACTCTTATTCAGCAGACCAAACTTCATTTTGTTACAGTCCACACATGAGTAAATAAGGAAGAATAAAATGATTTGTGTGCTGACAGAGCCCACAGCTCCCCAGCCACGTTTTGCACGCCACTGCTGCTTCTGCCACTGCTTTTCCAAAGGCTACAGCAGAAAATCTTTTTATTTAAGATGTGTATTCTGGTAAAGGAAGCATTGAAGTTTCATTGAAATGAAGAATAAATAGTGAGGTCTATGCCCATGTGAATGGGCATGGTATGAGCTAGTTCTGGCCAGAGACTTAATTGAGCTTAACAAAACATAAATCATGCACACTGTGGTTCCTAATGCATCCCTTCCTTCTCTCTGCTCTTGTTTACCCGTCGGGTGGACGGCTGAAAGGCCACTTCCACCCCTGGGATGGGAAAAGCTGCTCTTTGCTTTTCATAGAGTGAAAAAACAGTCATTGCCCTTTTTCAGATAAACAGTAAAGTTTTAGGCCAAGCATTTTGCATGCCAATGTTTTTGCCCCATTTGTCTGCAGGATCACAACTACACAAGCCTGTACTCTTGAGTCCAGAAAGATGTAGCACTGTGATTTTAATACAGACCTCTCTTCCTGATTTTGAGATAAAAATGTGAGCCTGGCTGCAAATGGCTCCTGACCAACTACTCACAGTCAAATAATTGTGTTAATAAACTTAAAGCAATAGTAGCTCTTCCTCCCTTTTGACAGTGAAAGGTCAAAACTGGAATGTTTGACTTTATTTGCAGTGGTATTTTGCCTCTCAGAAAAACATGTTTTTCTGTGAAACAAGACTTTGCAATAAAGTTTGAGATAGAAGTATTAATAGACATAGCCCCACACTTCTTTCTTATTTCATTTCACTTTATTTTGAGGAGTGGGTAGCATGAATTTCAGACATGGCTTTTTGTGGGGGGTAAATGGCTGTATGTAACAGCTGATGACCTGAGTTTCAGTCACATGCACTATGTGACCTTCAGTGGATAGAAAACTACAGATAAAACTAATTATGCCTGCATCTTTATCATTTTTAGACTGAAAGCCACATAATTAGTAGGTCTGCACCTGCACTTAATTGTGGGTGAAAATCATCTGCTGTGGGAAGATAGCTAGCTGTGTCTTCTGCTTTGCAGCAGTTTACAAAAGCTAACCTTGTGAGAAGGGGTTGTAAGAGCTCAGCCAGGACTTTTAAAAACACACCATTTCACAAATAAAGTCCACTGCAGTTGCTAGGATATTTGGGGCCTACTCGCTCACTTTACATAAAGCTTATTTCAGCTGATCTGGCTGAAGCTTATTTTGAAAATGGCAGCTGATTATTCCTTGATCTTTCCTGCCATTAATTGGAAAGTCATCAATGCTAACTGAGGGCTCCAATTGAGAAGTGCTGACAGCACACCCTTCCCTTGTTCCATTCAGCCTGGTGGCCCTCAAAGGTTGAGTTCTCTTTATTCATTCACTTCAATTTTTCACGGATCTGCATTTTAGCTCAAATGGCAAGCCTCCAGCTGAAAATACCCTGTGAAAAGCCAGTCTTGGTGGTTTCTGGCCAAGCTGAAACAGGGAAGTTAACTGAAAAAAGAGAGAACTTCAAAAGTTTCGAGATGAAGGTGCAAAAAAATCCCTTAAGACGCAATTTTGAACTACATCTCTTATGGCTTGTCATTAATTTTGAAGAAATAACAGAGGAAGCCTGTTTGTAGGAACACAACATTTTTGAATGGGAATTTTGCCAGTAAGACTGGCCTCACCTCTGTTTCAAACAGGGAGAGGTAACAGCAGGCCTTAGATTTTTGAGATGGAGTTTTAGTTTTTGCCCCATCCTTTGTAACCACATCGTTGCAAACGGACTGGGCATAGATTTTTTGGAACTATGATCTGGAACTATTTATTGCTGTTTCCTACCCCATCCTGAAGTAGACCTCTCTGTGTACACACAGCATAGACTCAAGCTGCCTGGGCTAGAGCTGACACATAATTTGAACTTTTTAAAAGAATTTACAGGGAACTATTTCTTAAAGTAAGCAAAAGCCATGATGTTTCATACTGCACACTCTACTTTTCTTGTTCAGTCTTTCATCCTCTTCCAGTGAAAAGTCGCTTCTTATGTTCACTGTCTCTTCCCTGCTGGACCATCTCACACAACACTACCCTGCATGTCTCTTACTGTTGCCTTCCTGCTCTCTCTGCCCTTCGCCCCTCCAGTGCCCTTGCTTTCAAAAGGCAGCATTCCCCCTGCAGGTGCTACCTTATTCACTTTTAGTTTGTGTCTGAGCTGTCTTCACAGAGGGGGAAACTGAGACCAAAGTTAAGTAATGCCAGTACAGTGGCAAAACAAAATAATGATGTGAGCAATATTGCAGAAATGAACAAAAACAATTGTCTTGAATTGAAATTCTTTTTTTTTTTTTTTTTAATTGACATTATACTGTATTGTTTCTGAGACAATTTTGGGTTTATGTGAAGGTCTGAAGACTTTTCTATTTGCCTTCCAAGAAAATAAGTTTTTTTCAGACTTTTGCCTGAATACAAACACAGTTATACTCTTTTGTGGACTCCTGCTGAACCTGAGCCATCTGCAAGGAAGAAAAGCTGACTCTGCAGTTATTTTTGTTTAAATGAACACACATAATCTTCGTGATGCCTGTAAAAAATGTCTCCCCAGAGCCCCCTCTCCCCCAGCAGATCTCCTGACTTGTCTGTAATCAGCTGCCTTTACTCCACTAGCTGCCTGCAAATGGGATTTGCCTGTGCTATGGTGGCAAACAGGCACAGCATTGTGGTAAATGCATATTATTCAGCTGTATTTGCTCACTTAAAGCAGCACAGAAGCCCTCTCATGAATTCCCAGCCTAGAACAAAAAGCATGGAGCATCCTCAAACTCCATCTTGCTGCCCTCAGGCACAAGGTTGACCTCACCACCAGCTGGGACCCCACTGAAATTGGCAGGTAAAACATACCCAAAAGAGGCTGCTGGATCCGAACTGGAACAAGATACAAGAGGACTTTGGGATTCAATGAGGCTGACACCCACACAGCCAGAGAAATACCTCTGTGTTTTTCTAAACAGGGCATCAGAGATTTATTCTCTTTCCTGAATTATGGTATGTCTACACTGGCTTATGCAAAGTTGTCCCGCCAGACAGACGCCAGCTCCAAACCTAATTCCATGTGACTGCGTGGTGTGCTCAAGATGAACCCAGCTTAACAAATCAGCCTGGATACTAAATCTTTTTGTGTTCACTTGCCTTGAGTGTCTTGAAATTTCGAAGAGAGGTTGAATGAGAAAGCATGGATGCTCAGAAGGGCATAAACCTGGTGCCCTCATACTCCAAATTTCAATGCTGCTTTTTAACTTTTGTAGTAGCTTGGCAAGGATGGAGGCAGAGCCATTGTTGCTCTGAATCTGTATTTTGAGTCTATTTCTTCCTTTTGTTCCTTCTCTCTTGCAGTAAGTAAGATCTTTGGTGTAAGATGTGCAAAAATCCCATCAGCTTTGCTAGAAATGTGCTCTTCATTTTTAAGATTCTTCATGGCTAAAGGACAAAAGCTAAAGAGTGCCTGTTTGTTCATGAAGAATTGCCTATGACAAGATTATGAGGGACAATGTGACACATAACCTTTATCCCTAGAAACTGAGATGAATGATATAATGCACATCAGTATTCACCTTAAAATGGGGAAGACAACTTTTTGAATATCTGCAAAACAGTGCTGTCCTTCAGATAAATCCCACACCATCATAGCCTGAGCACTGTCAAAAGCCATTAAGCATTTTCCCCCAAGACCCGTAAAGCCATTCATTCTTTTTGAAATAATTTCTTAACCCTTTTATGTAATGACTATGAAATATATTACAGGTATTAGCCTTGAGCCATGTTTAAAATTTAAATGTTCTACTCTGAGTACACTATCCACATTTTTTATTTAACAACTTGACATGTTCTAATATATTCCTTCGGAAAACTAACTGTATTTGCATAGCGAACATACTTGTCCATTAAGCAAATGTAACACTTTTGATTGACCTTTCTGGACAATTATTTTAAAAATGTTTGTTCCCTAAGGTCTGTTACTGCCTTTACTAGGATAGGACAATTATTTTTGGCTGTCAAGTCTTTGAATAAGAATCTATTTTAATCATGTGGTTTTCCAGTTAAACTATGACTCTTTTGAAACAGAAAGGAACAGAAACTGTACAACAGCTAGATTGTTCAAACACAAAGTTAACTGGGCACAGGTCCAGTTATAAATCAAAGCCAAAATAAGGGAAATTTTGAAGAGGAAAGAATGCATGGGTCAAAGTGGAAAGAAATCCCAGTCATGAGAAAATATTTTCTAGTTAAACTAAAATAGTTTCGATATTAAAATGATAATGAGGGCAAAATCCAGAAAGAATTAAAGTTGGCTTAATCAAGCAAGAAAATACAGAGTATTTCCCCTACTTCCTTCAGTGCTGATCTGAGAGGTATATATTGACTTTTCTGTAGACTGGGTCAAGGAAGGGGAATGAGAAAAGGGTTGCTATTATTTGCTTTGTTCACTAATATTAAATGATCAATTTGCCAACAACAGCAGAAGCGCTGCAGAGGTTACCAGTGTCTGCACAGCAGAGTAGGTAGAAAAATAAGAAGCGAAACTTTTTTGCTAAGTGAAATGATTTTGATCAGTGTTTCTCCCTTTTTGACAGGCCCTAGATGAATATCAGAAAATTCTTGTTCTGCTAATGAGTTGAACTGTTCTGACAGTGACCCAGATCCTCAAGGAGCATTAGCTAAACTGATGTTTCAAAGCTGAGATACATTCCTTTCTTGTCTTGTTACTGCCTCTTGTTCTCGATGCTCACCCCGATAAGCATCAAAACACAATTTGACAGCATCAGCTACGGTAACTGGCTGGCATGCTCTGAAACCAGCACAGTCCTCTTGGCAAAACATTTTAATACAAGCTGCCTGGAAGGTCTGTTTCCAAAGCTGAGTCACTTCCCTGCTGCAGTCTGCCAGAGACAGCACTCGGGAAAAGAATCCCTAAGAATCTGATTTTGTCCGCGTAGACAACAAATAGGTGATCCATTTAAACACCCCTGTGTTTGCCCAGTGATTTGTTTCAGTTTGACAAGCAAACACCAGCTCAGATCCTACAGCTCAGTGAGACTCTGAGAACATTTCCTTAGCATACGGTGGGGGAACAAAAGCTGGGAGACAATAGCCACCACTGTGCTTTGCTTTATTGTTAGGAGCACCCAAGCTCCCTCAACTTCTTCTGAAATCAGAAATGGTCCAAAATGTTTGCTGGCTTCTGATAATGGATAGATTTTGAAAAGGGGCCTTCTTCTTGTTTAAAAGTAGATACTTAAGATAGAGACAATAAATATGAAGTACTTTGTTTCTGAATAAAAAAGGAAACTGAATCTGTGAAAAAGAGTTAAATTGCCAGTCAAGTAGTGCAGTGAGCAGCAAAACCATTATTTGGATTAAGTGCCTATGTAATAGCATTCTAAGAATTCAGTTAATGGAACTTAAAGTAGAAAGAAAAATGCATTTTTCAACCCTTTTTTTAGAGCTAGTATAAATAGGTGCATGCAAGCCTCATCCCAACAATAAATAAAATGTGAGGCATCTCAAGAGAACTTTTTAGCTGAACATAATAGGAAGCTGTGCTTACCTTAAAATTGTGTGCTTTTTCATAGTTGAAGTGGTTGTCGTTCTGAGTTAAGGCTGCTCTTCTGACCAAGGAGGTGATCTGTGAATAGGCAAAGAGTTTCAGAGGTTGCCACAAAAGTGCCCCCTTGACTCCCACCTTCACCCCCAGGGCCACGGCCAGGAGCTCTTGGCGCTTCCTTCCTCGCTTTGACTTGTGAACAACAGCACAGTTTTTCTCATTTTCCAGCCACAGATCCTCTGAGAACATAGTGCTGGGATCCCAGATCTTTTCCCTGTCTTCCTCGGCGCCGGGGAGCCTGACTGCAGTCAGCACGGTACAGTTTGTCCAACTGCTTCTGATGTTAGACAGCAGATTTGAAGCAGCTGCAGCCCATTCTGCCGAGACCTCTGGCATGTGACTTGAATGGGCCGTCTTGTGGGACGGAAGGAGCTTCTGCATCTGAATAAGTAACGGCCTGTGCCGTGCAGTTTCTTGAGGCAGATGTGTGCCTCCAACAATAGCACAAATTCATGCACTGAGCAGCCTCCCCCACCGTGCTCCCTGAGAGGGGGTCTCCAGATAGGTGCTGCTGAAATACTGCCTGGGGGACACGCAGTGCTACAGCTTCATCCCCAAAGGCATTTCCAGGGATAGATCTCTTCAACTCTGTGGTGTGTTAAAAAATGAACAAACAAACAAAAAGCCCCTGGAAAGCCCTCACAACTGAACCCGATGCTGCATCCAATTACACTCAGACTCGGAGACTTATCAGCCAGCAGTCTGCATGTCAGCAGATTAAGCCCTTAAAACCACAATGACTGTTTAATCTTACAGGGCAAAAAATCTCTCTTTTTTTTTTTTTTTT